>CM077224.1:8245538-8395538 GCA_039654775.1 Spinibarbus caldwelli | reverse complement strand
ATATATGTTTATATATGCAGTTATATATATATATATATATATTTATTTATTATTATTAAAGATGACTTTTCTTCTGTTGTTCAGCAGTATAGTGCACATGCTGTGCCAGACGCAGCTTGGGTCATGAATATGAATTAATTTAAGTAATGCAGATGTTGGCAGATAAGCAGTGCATTACCATTAATCACTTGCACATTGTTCAGCCAAAGCAGCTGGTTGGCTTTGAAACAGCATATGTATCATTTTATCATTGAAAATTGTGCTCTATGTCTTTAAAATGAATACAATAATATATTTTAGTGTGGTTTAAGTGTCTGAATACATTTTTGAGTAACTGTAAATCCACATCCTGAGTCAACCCGCAAAATCCACATAGTACAAATGCTTAAATTCTTAAAATGCTCCATTATAGTTTTCTGCAGAATTTCAGTATAAATATGAAAGCAAACCTTTACTGCCTCACATATTTGTGTTTTCATTTACTTTTTTGCAGTTTAACAGCAGAGCATGAAGTGATGCTCTACTTCCTGCACTGAGCATTTTGGAACCACAGCGTTTTGGCCAAATCTTCTCTAAAAAAATTAGACACATGAATTAATGAAGACATTCTCCATCGCATGTACTAGGAGCAAGAAAAGTGTAAAAAGGATGCCATTTCATTGCCACGTGCTGCAATGCACCCAACCTGATAAAACACACACACACGCACGCACACACACACGCACAAACACACAGCTGCATTATTACTTACTGCTTTGGGTTTGAAGGGAGGTTGAACTTCCTTATTTTGCAGTTTTTCCCAGTCCATGTAGCGGAAGAAAGCGTGTTCCTTAATGTCTCGCTCTCCCTCTGGTCCACAGCCCAGACGCTTCCCTGGATGCTTGGTCATCAGCTGCCAACACGTAACAGTGTCTGTTAGTGTATGCAGGAATGTATACAGATAAAAATGTATAAAGTGTGTGTTTGTGTGTGTCGCTTACCCCCTTGCATATGGCCACTGCTTCTTTGGACATGGATTTGGGGTAAGACACATGATGCTCCATGATAGACTGGAAAAGCTCATCTTCATCCTCACCATCAAAAGGGGGCTAAAGAAGAGGAAGCACACTGGCATCACTGCATCCATCAAAGTTATATAATTACTTCTGACAATGGCTCTGAATTTAGACCCAGAATGATAAGGTGGCATTAGTTTACCTGTCCTGCCAGCATTTCATAGAGGAGAACTCCATAAGCCCACCAGTCAACAGACTTGCCATATGGCTGGTATGCAATGATCTGTAACACAGGAGAGCATATATATGCCTTGTGCGCACTAACATAGACTCAGTGTAATTCACATAACACACTCATACTGTATATCAACACACACCTCTGGGGCTATGTAATCTGGAGTGCCACAGAAGGTTTTGGTTGTGGCCCCATCAAACATGTTCTCTTTGCACATGCCAAAATCTGCAATTTTAATGTGGCCTTCAGCATCCAACATCACATTATCCAACTTCAGATCTCTACACAAACCCAGAAAACAAACACACACATTAGTAAATATTTGCTCTGACAACAATTTGAGTATGTTTCTTTACTAAAAGCAACATCATGAAACATGAGATTAAATTTCATTATTTTGGTATTTTAAAAATATGACAAATTAACTGGAGGGACAATTTACATCAGTAGAATATTGACAAATATTTTTATTATTATTAATGCATAATGCTTTGTGTATTATTACAGATTATTAAATACTGTGATTGTTGCATTTAATTTTTATGCTTAGATTCACAAACAAACAATCATTTCACCTGTAAATAATGCCCTTTGAATGAAGAAAGAACAAGCCGATGGCAATCTCTGCAGCATAGAACCTGATGGTAAAAAAAAAAAAAAAAAAATTACTGATCTGACTCATGAATAAATCTAAATAACACACACAAAAAAAAAAAACACATCGATAACCATAATTGATGACTATGAAGTTTGCTTTTATAAAATGGGAAAAATAAAGTAATGTTTTAAAACACTTTGTAAGCTTTTGTAATGTTTTCTATTTTAATAGATTTATAATAATAAAATGTCCTTTATTCCTATGATGGCAAAGCTGCATTTCCTGTAGCCATTATTCCAGTCTTAAAATAATAATCTACAATACTATTTTGTGCAATAAATAATTACATTTATAATTTTTTACAAATTAAAAAAAAAACATTTCAATAATTTTGTCATCATTTAACTGTTTTGTGTTTGTTTTTATTAGTGAATACATACACAGCATGGGGTTCCTTAAATTTTCCCACTTGTTGTATTTGATACATCAAATCTCCACCGTTGATATACTCCATCACAAAGTAAAGACGGTCCTACAAACAACAACACCACCACAATTGATCATGGGTTTATAATGTGTTTTTCATGTGAATGTGAATCTGCTTAGTACAGAGAGAGCGTGATGTGTACCATGGTCTGAAAGCACGAGTGGAGATGGGTGAGGAAGGGTGGTTTGCCAGAGAGAGCGAGAACTCTCTTCTCCACCATAGTGCATTCCACATCATCATCCTGAATGACCACATCCTTCTTCAAGATTTTCACTGCGTACAGCTCATCTGAGCCTTTACGCTCCGCGAGCATCACCTGCAGAAAGAGAAAAGGAGAACATGATTATTGTGATAATGACATAGTGATTAAAATAATTTTATTATTAATGTGAGTAATAATGAGTGTAATGAGAGAGAGTCTTTAAAAATAACTTTTAGAGGACTGTAGCATTTGGACCTATCAGACACACAATTTTTCATTAGATTTAACAAATCAATTAGTCATTAGATTTACAAATAATCACAGACCCCTCACCCAATACACATACTGGGTGCCAGTATGTCTGTGAATGACTCCAGGCCCCTAGTTACCATGGCAACCAGGACACTTCAGCCAGACCAGATAACTTTATGACCTAATGGCATGTTGAGAGTTCTCCCTCTCACCATCTTTGAACCTTAGAAAAGACATTATGCCATAAAAATGGACTCTTCTCTAATTAATTCATAGAAAAACCTTTCTTTGAATGAACACACATATCCTTCAGGTCATTGTGTATATTATTACTGTTCTTGTATATGTTCTTTTGTATTGTATACTGTTTTATGCATGCTTATGATATATCACTAGTTAATATCACCTCACTTATAACATGTTTGGTCTCTATCAATTCATCTTTGGATGATCTAATTGAGAGTGTATATTATATATTGATACCTATGTAACATATTAGTGTTCTAAGAATCTTTACTAGTTTGTATATCAACATCCGATCCAGTTACATATGCAAATTACCATGCTTGGAGACAAAGAGTTGTAAACTTTCCCTCCAAAAGTTCAAGACACCATTGGCTCTTTGACACCCGAAAGGAGTGACCTGTACAGCAGATAAAGCTCTCACATCAGTGACCCGCCTACCAGTCTGCAGTTCTTTTAGATCCTAAGAGGATGTGAGCTCCTCAGCAACCCTTAAGTTTTTGCGCCAGGCCTTGCAGCCTTGACTTTCCATTCAACCAAAGATTTTCGGATCTCAGCAGATCTCTTTCTTAGCTATTTTTCACTTTCTGCCTGGGAAGAAACTCCCAATCACCATCGAGTCAGGACATCTTTGGAATTCATCACTCTTTAACCCAGATAAACGTGATCGCGAGTCCAAAACCTTAAAACCATCAAGACGTTCATCTGACACTGCATCCGGACACTCATCAATGACAAAGGCAATGCAAGTATCGTACATTTAACTA
Source organism: Spinibarbus caldwelli (assembly GCA_039654775.1). Classification (NCBI taxonomy): domain Eukaryota; kingdom Metazoa; phylum Chordata; class Actinopteri; order Cypriniformes; family Cyprinidae; genus Spinibarbus; species Spinibarbus caldwelli. The sequence goes on along the minus strand of CM077224.1, from coordinate 8,391,759 downwards.
AACGAAACAGAGGTTTAGTATAAGCTATAGACCCCGTTATAAACGGCACTGCTGGTTTTACTCAGGTGGTTAACTGACTCTTTCCATAACTGCATTCTCTGTTTTCTCTAATGGCTTCATTCATCCACTTTAGCTCCCCTTTGTATGTGCGCATGAGTGTATGTTTATTCGTTTGTTTGTTTAGATTAGTTATGTGTGTTAGCGTTTAGTTAATAAAAGTTTTGTGCATAAATTACATGAGTTTCTGGTTCTGCCTTGCAAATAATTGTCCCTTTACGATTTTGACCCTTGCTACATGCTCTAATGCATTAATAGGAAAGTATTTTCTGTGGCCACATAAATATCCTTTCTTTGAGCTGATATGAACTTACACTGAATGTTCGCTGGACGAACAGATCAGCTGATGGCAAATTAATTCTGCTACAGTTACTACTTGCAGCTGATATAAATAATTGTAATTATTTGAGCTAATTTGCTACAGGACTATTAAAAGTTTTTATGAATACTAACCGTTTTTAAAGTCGAATATGCTCATCATAGTAAAACAGTAATATTGTGAAATATTATTACAATTTAAAATATTTTTTTACTATTTTAAAATATAATTTACTCCTATGATGGTAAAGCTAAATTATCCACAACATTACTCCATTCTTCAGTGTCACATGATCCTTCAGAAATTATTCTAATATGCTGATTTGCTGCTCAAGAAAGATCTCTTATTATTATCAATACTGAAAACAGTTATGCTGCTTAGTATCCTATTCATACATTTTTTCCCGATATTCTTTAATAAATAGAAAGTTCAAAAGAATTTGAAACAGAAATCTTTTGTAACCTCATAAATGTATTTACTGTCACCTTGATCCATTTAATGTGTCTTTGAATTTCCTTTAAACAAAAAAAAAAAAAGACTTTTGAACTGCATTAATCTCAAAAAGTAACATGTTAGTTTTGGCAGACCTTACATTAACACAACTGTGTGTTAATGAGGATGTATGCATGAATGGTGTGTCCTACCTTGCCAAAGCTGCCTTTGCCCAGCACCATGATGAAGTTGAAGTCTGAGAGCTTCATGCGGTCTTGGTTGCCATTGGCATCGTATTTGGAGATGTCATTCTTTGAAGTGCCATCTGTATTCTTAGTGCCAGGACCAATCTTGGCTCTCTGGAGTGTTTAAAAATGTCAATACAAATCAGAATTTTGTCAGAAAGGGAAGAAAGATACAAGTAAAAAAAAAAAAAAAAAGAAAAAAAAAAAGTGAATACAAATTAAAAGGGATGTGGATTTCACCTCAAATTTCTGCCGCAGTTCTTCATTGCCCTCTTCTCCATCTGGTGGAACTGGAACGTTGAAATACTCTCCTTCCTCTTGGCCCAGCAACTTAAACCTACAATCCAAACAGATGAAGAGGATGGTCTCAATCCTCGAGCGCGGAGGTCTCATGTGTAGGAGGTATCTGGTAGTGCTTACCATCCGTCGACACCTTGTTTCTGCAGCTCAGAGATGCCAAAAGACATCGACCCCATGAAGTCATTTCTGCTGGTAAGATCCCAATCCCACACCTCCACTGACAAACGCCTGTCTGTATCTGTATCTCTGAGGTTACTATAGTAACACGAAGATGGAAACAGACATCGCACACATAAAACAAACACATCCATTCCACACAAATGAATGCGCTTGATTTATTTGCCACTCACAAGCTGAAGTGTTCGTCCCAGGTAGGATTGAGGGAGCACTTGATGGTTTTGGTCTTCTGCTTGCTCTCGTTCTTTGGGTCTGGAATTAATTTAAGCTTGACGTATGGATCTGACAGGCCGTTTGGATCCATTGGCACCAAGTTACGAGCTTCCTTGACTATAATTTAAAATGCAGAAAAATATAATTTGAAAACCAATGGATGAAGTATTATATGTACTTCAACTATAGTATCTTCATGTGCAATTTGTATTTCAAAGTAACAAGTGTTTTTTTAGCATTATTTATATAATATTCAAGTATTTATTAATATATTGTTTTTTGTGTGTGTATATTTTCAGTTTTATTCATTTTGTTGTGTGTTTGTCATTAATAGTTGTTAATAGTTTTTGTTGTTTGAAACATTTCTATGTAATGTAATACTATTCTATTTATATTCATATTTACTTAACTTAAAAAACTTGCCTTGACAAATAACCAAATTAAAAAAGTTTAATAAAGCAATAAGCCCCAAAAAGCCGTGGTTTACAGTGAATTTATAACAGCTAAGGGGCATTGTAAAACCCCCTTAACTGTTATAAATTCACTGTAAACCATGGCTTCACGGGGCTTATTGCCTTTATAAAACGGTTATTCCATATACTTAGTAAGGTTTCACAAAATAAAACAGAGCAAATAAAGTGTAATGATATTAATAAAAACAGTATTCTTCCACCGAACAATGTAGTTCCTCAGAAAAGGTTGTGGTTGCAACAAAGTGGTTGCCAAGCAACACACAAAAGTAAAAAAAGGTGTATGTTTATAGTGTAATTTACAACAGCTTTGAATGCAGCTCAACCAATCAGAATCAAGGACCGGAACTATCCGTTTTATAAAAATAAAACTAACATTATTAAAACTGAAATTTAAAGAAATTCTAGCTAAACAGACATATTTAAAACAACAAAAACTAATAAAAAGCACATAAAATTACTACAACGGTCAAATAAAACAAAGTTTAAGATTTCAAAAATATTCATATTTTATTTCAATTAATTTTTTGGGAGGGGGGGTTCCTGTTTTTTGGCGTTTGTGCATTGCTAGGTGGATGCTAAGGGTTGTTTCTATGTGCGGTTGTTAGGTTGTTGTGGGGGATACTATATTTTAACAATGTCATCAGTAGATTGATTCTAAAGAATCAGTAAGTTTGCTATAAATGAACAGCGAAGTGTATGAAGCTTCTATCTATATACTCAGGGCTCTAAATGTAGCTGTAGAGAGGTGATGGATGGGTGAGCTGGTGTGTGGGTGTGTGTGAATGGGATGTGGGGCAATCGTTGGCGGATTGATCTCATGTTTCCAGAGGATGCAGTTTCTGCCCAAGGCAAAAAGAGCTGAGAAAAACACAGACTCATTTAGAACACTTTGTTGCAGAGCTGTGTGCATGTGGGTTTTTTTTAAACCGAGTGATAGAAGCATTTTCATGAAAACAAATTTCAGTTTTTTAATCAAATTTACCACACAAAGACCTAGAAATCCTGTTTAGCTAAGCCCAAAACATGCAAACATCACCATTATTGCAACATTTCCATTCAATACTCTAGTACTGGTTTGCACGCTTGGTTGAAATTTTCAGCTAGAAAAACAGTTTGCTTTCTGCCCTGCTGACAGATTATATATCCCATAATAGCACTAACATGCACAACGAACACTGAAGATATTTGCTTATAACATTACATATTCAAAACTAGCACAGCTGTGGGTTCTCTAGTTTCTGAACAAAGGCCTTCCTCACTACTCCAGTCAAATAAATTATTATCAGAGCATTTGTTTGAAAAAAGCTACTGACCAATTATTAAAATGATTAAAAAGTCACATTAAAATCCAGTGCATTGAGCATTTTTAGAAGTGTATCTCTTTAAAATCAATAAAACCTTTAATATCCACACACTGATTGCGTAGCTACATAGTAGTTTCAGGGGTTGAAAAATCCAGTCCAGCTATTTGTTATATAGTAACATCTAAATGAACTTATTTTAATAAAGGCAAATTATTTAATATTAATATACCCAATTCTACGGTTTAAATCACTCGTCAAAATAAAACAGGATTAAAGCATGCCAACTCTGCTGGAAACAAACCTCAGCTTAAACTAGTCTAAGATGCTTTGCAGGTGTAAATTGGTTTTAGCTGGTCCACAAATGAACAAGTTTGCATTCAGCTAGCCTGACATTCTGAAAACAGTAAAAAGTGGCCAAACTCCTCTAAAACCAGCTCAAAATTTGAAGTCGTTATGCTGTTTTTATGTTTTTGAAAAAGTCTCTTATGCTCAACAAAGCTGCATTTATTTGATCAAAAACAACATAAAAATTTTAAAGTGCCTGTCCTATTTTAATATATCTGATGATATGGCTAAACTGAACTTTCAACAGCCATTACTCTCCATTAGTGTCACATGATCCTTCAGAAATTATTCTAATATGCTGATTTGATGATCTTCATATTAAGTTGAAAAGCATGTGACGCTGATAAATTTTTTTTTTTTTTAAATTTTTTTGATCAGTCGAAATCTCAAAAGAACAGCATTTATTTGAAATAGAAATCTTTTGCAACATTATAAATATGTTTACTGTCACAATTTACTGTACTATTTTGTGGGTGGTTATTATATGTGCCATGTGGTTACTAGGATATTCTAGACAGTTGCTAGTGTGTTCTGAGTGGTTGTTACTGTAGGGTGTTCTAAACCACTAAATTGGCTTAATTTAAGAATTAATTTAAGAGTCAGTGAAATATCCCCACTATAATATATATAAAAAATGTGTGTGTGTGTGTGTGTGTGTGTGTGTTGAAGGGGGGGGGGGTCCTCACCAGTCACGGTGAGAACATTATTTGTGATACTAGCACTGAGATGCAGCCGTCCTCTCCTCTCGGTGTGGTCTGTTCCACACAGGCTGGGAACATTCTCCACGCATCGTTTATGAATATTCATCATACAAGCTGCAGAAAACCACACATAATTAGATTGACAGCATTACACATGCAGCATTTGTTTCTCACTCACTACTTACTAAGAAATGCCCACACAATCACCGCAGACACCAGGACACACACACACCCACAGACACACAAAGATCCCACCCACACTAGCTCACATACAGAACACTAAATAGACAGCTGTATTTACACATTTACTACACATAAAATGATTTAAACAACTGAATGATTCAAAAACAATTCATGTTTATATATGCCCAATCTATGTTTACAGCTGTGCTATTTTTCATTATATAGAATATTTCTATAAGCTTTCAGATTTTTATTGTATTTTAATTAGTTAAAAATAAAAATATATCTATGTAAACAGATTTATAGTCTCATACAGAACATAAACATTTTGCATTTCATGCATCATTTTCAAATGATTAAACAGATGAGTAGATCAAACAGCGTATTATGTAATGCACGATCATAACCAGCAGAGGTCACTGTATGAGGGCTTTCACTGTTCAGTGTGTGTGAGTGTGTGCGCGCGCGCAGGTTTAGACTTACTGTCACATTTCATCCCCTGGTGTATGAGCCCGTACAGCAGAGAACCACAGTGGTCACAGAATGTGGGGCTGGAGTATGTGTGTACCTTGAACTTATGCTTACTTCGAGGGTCCTATGACACAAAAACACACCGTTTCTTATCAAAATATGAAACTACTTAAACAGGAGAGTGAAATTACTAAACCTTAGGTTACAACAATAATGAAGAATCAAACACAGATGCAGTCACAATGTAAGGTATAGCATAAATATATATCACATATAAGTTTAAAATACATATCAAATATAATATTATCAATAGATAAAAATAAAATATTAATAAATCACAAATCAATTCTAATAATAAATCAATAGATTATATGCGTGTGTGTGTGTGTGTCTGTAAAGCTGTATTTTTTTCCTTCTCTCAAATCTTTATATGAATTGAGAAGTTCATGGTGTGGATTAATTTATGTTTCAGCTCTTACTCCCACCTGAACATGTAAAACATCTGAAATAACAGCTATATCTGCCTAAAATCACTGTTGCTTAAAATAATTTCATTACATACTGATTTCATTACATACTTTTAATAGTGAAAGTGACAGTTATTATAAATTCATTGTATCACAGCAAGTACATTAGAAACAGAAGTAACACCTACACCAAAACAGTATCACTGAGATACTATAATGGTTTTTATTAATATTTTGAATATTAATATAAATCGATAGCTTTTATATTTATATTTTCTATTTTTATTTGAATTTTAGTTTTAGTAATTTTGTTGTCATTTTTATTAGTTTTCGTTTTAAATAATATCAGGTTAGGCTAAATTAAAAAGAAATTTTGCATTGGCAACTAGCTGAAATAAAATACATTTTTAAATATTTTATTTCAGTTAACGTTTATTTTATTCAAGAAATGAAATGCTTTTATCGTTTTTAGACTCATAGAAATGGCAGATAAAAATACTTTGCAATTTCACAATTCATTCCACCTCAAGCACAAATAATATCCATTAAATTTATGAGAACATTTTCCTAAGAATTCACATAAATCACCCATTTAATCCTATAGGAAGTTCAGCAAAACTTGAACAACTGAGCAACAGTAACCAAGGAGGGCGGAGCTTGCGAAAGGTCAGCTGCACCCACATGACTGCACCCCTCCTACAAGAGGGAATTTAACAAATAATGAAGTGAATTCTGCAGCACTATATGAAATGTTATGATAAATTCCTACAGCTAGGGGGCGCCAATATAGAGACCCAAAGGAATAATGTACTGCAAAGATTATTATAAAAAAAAAAAAAAATGCAGCTATGTGAAGAAGCAGAATTTTGACTGTTGCTTTTCCTTTGTTTAAATAATTCCAGCAAGTTCAAATTCAGCAAAAGCAAGTTAGTGATCTAATTATTCAGCACCTTCTCTGTGTTCTTATAGCTTCCGTAAAGGAGTCAATGGCATAAGGGTCTAGAATCAAAGCTTTCCTGTGCGATCAGCATCACACAACGGAGATGCAACAAATGTAGTTGTATATTACAGTATCATTCACGGTACAGTATCATTCACGGAATAAACATAATTGGCTGCAATGCAGAAACAAAGCTCAACACAGGAAGTGAGCGTGTGCGCCTGCATTTACACATATAGGGAGGAAGCGTGGTTATATATAGAGATTAGAGAAGAGAAAACTGATGCCTGTGCCTGTTTGCATGTGAATATATAATGCAAGCAGCCACATGAGGAACATGATTAGTGTTAGGCTTCATTAAACAGTACATAATCAGTTATCACTGAATAAATATTTAAACTGCTCACCAAGCAGTGTGTCTACATAAATAACTGTGTGAGTGTGTGTGTACTGCTTAGTCACAGGAAGAAGTTTCTTCAACTGAAAAGGAAGTGTATTTCACTATCAGAAAAGATGGCGCAAGAGAAGCCAGAAGGGGGGTGGATGAGGGAGTTTTCTAGTGAATGTGTTCACAGACTTTACTTACATCTGATGCGGGGCCCTTGTCGGCCCCCGGGCAGGAGAAAGTAACAAACTCATGGCAGCGTTTGTGGACCACGAAACCGCACACTGGGGGGTGGGGGGAGAGAACTTCATTAGAACATTTTTGAAATAGCACAAGCACATTTTTAAGCCAAGTTTGTTAGGCTTTTATGGTAAAAATATAGAGTAGACATACTGTTCAGAATGAAGACAAAAATGTTGATGTCACAGGTTCATAGTTAGTAAATGTGATGAACTACACTGTTGTTTACTTGTTGCTTGCTCCATTAGTGCTGAGTAACCGGTGGCATTTGTTTGCAGATGCCATGTGGTTAGATATTTTGTGATCTAATGCAATCCCATTCAGAAATTTTTAAGTACAGCTCAAGGGTCCAAATACTTTTTGGAGTAACTGTTTATGATATTTTTCAAAAGTTTGAGATGACATTTGTGCATCTAGCTATTCACATCAATCAGTATTGTTTCAGTATTTTTATATACTATTATAATATTTCTTAATGTTTTGAAATAACCATTTTTATATTTTCAGTTTTCACTTAAATTTTTAAGTTTGAGTATTTTTATTATGTAGGTTCATAATTTTTGTTTTTTTTTATATTTCTATTTAGCTTTTTCAGTTTTAATTTCAATAATTTTAAAACATCAACATTGTTATTTTATTTCAGTCTGATTTCTAAGTTTAAACGAATATTTTTATATAAACATGCATGTAAATATTACATTTTAATATTTATATATACACACACTATTATTCTATTCTATGAAAGTTAACAATAACAACACTGACATGAATCTAAGTAGTTTAAGATGTTGCTTAAAATAAAATAGTTTTAAAAAGTTTGTTTTTAACTACATTGTAATTTTTCTAAAGTTTTCATTCTTACTAGGGTTTGTTTGTTTGAAATATTTCTATTTAGTTTTTAATTTCTGTTCTATTTTAAGTTCTAATATTTATATTTATATATAAAAATGTTTATATTTATATAAATTTTTTTATTTCAAATCTATTCCTATTAACTGTAAAAGTAAACAATAACAACAACGACATGAATCTCAGTAGTTTGAGAAGTATGTCACATTTGTTTATTTCTTCACAACACCCTGTAATGTTCTAGGCCTTATTTACACATAAGCAAAAATGTAAAACTATCAATCTATCAACAAATAAATGTCACCATATGTAATTAAACTTCATTGTAACTTCATTCATATGTAATTAAGCTTCACCTGCATTGTGAACTTGAGCCAAGTATTTTGTCTTCCGGCTTATGTTTGCATAATTGCCCAATTTGCCTGTTACTTGATCATAAACCTCACAACCTAAGGTTAAAACAGAATGTGTCTCTGAAAATCTAATACTCTCTAGACGTTATAATAAAGCACCAAAACCCCAAATTCTCTGGTCAGTCTAAACAGGTTCATATTCGGCACAGTTATTGGTAGGGGTCAAAAAAGGGTGACATTCACACCTTAATCTCTGTATACAATGTTAAACTAGCATTAGGTCAAACTATGAATACATAACACAAGCTAAAAGAGTCCATATTTCCAAATAACCATGGAGTTCATGTAGGCCTAAATGAACTTTTCACACATTTTCTTTTATATATTAAACAAATCAGAAAATACAATCAGAATAATGCACAAAATTATAAATGTATACATTGAATTCACTGTAAATCACTTCAAAATGTGTCAAATGAATGTAAATGTATAGGCATCAATAAAGAATTTATATTTATGATATAAACATTGTTAATAAGCAAGAGCAAGTCATGCTCTTGTTCAAAAATATAGCATGGGATGGGATTAAAAAAAAAAAAAAAAAAAAAATTGAGGCTTTTTTTTTTTTTTTAATCTGCTCTTTTTATAATCGGTCTAATAGTGTGTCAAGTAAAGCCTATCATAAACCGCTGATGATCATTTGCCAGCTAAGCCCTGATCAGCACTGAACGGTGAAAACTGAACACTCCAAAAATCCTGGTCTTAACTATATTTGTCTTATTTGTATGGTTAAAATATCTAAAAATCCTTGAATCATGATCATTTTACTTGACAAGCAACACAGCATAAGATATTTAGCATATCTTTAAAACAAGTCTATTTTGTCTTATTGCACTGACAGTTTTTTTCCCCCATGTATTTTACGCATAAACAAGTTAAAGATAAGTGAACAAATCTGACAGTGCAGTAAAACAAAAACACTTGTCAACAAGTCTAAAAATCATTTGCAGTCACTTCAAGTAAATTGAAGTCTTGTTTTGGATTTTTTTTTTTGAAAAACAAGTAAAAAATATTCAGAAGTATGCAGTAAGCACAGCTTACAAGGGGTAGTTTTGAAGTCCAGCTTATAGACACCAGCTTATTTTTTTTGCAGCTGTCACAGATCAGACTATTTAAATAGTTATGATGGTTGACTACTTACCTGTCAAGAACATGCCCAGTCATAATTCACCAAAAAAAAAAATAAATAAATAATATATTATATATATATATATATATATATATATATATATATATATATATATATATATATATATATATATATAAAATATGCTTATCTAGTAACACTTTACAATAAAAGTAACAATTTCCATTTGTTATCATTAGTTAACTACATTAGTTAAAGGGTTATTTCACCCCAAAATGAAAATTCTGTCATTAATTACTCACCCTCATGTCGTTCCAAACCTGTAAGACCTTTGTTCATCTTCAGAACACAAATTAAGATATTTTTGATTAAATCGGAGAGCTATCTGACCCTCCATAGACAGCAACGCAACTGAAATGTTCCCAGATCCAGAAAAGTATTAAAATACATCGGTAAAACAGGTCTATGTGACATCAGTAGCTCAACTTCAGTTTTGCGATGCTACAAGAATACGGTTTTTGCACAAAGAAAACAAAAATAACAATTTACTCAATTCTTTTACCCCGTGTTACGTCTGCCGCCATTTTAGAGAGTATCACAATACATACGCATGCTTTCCCCCGAGCGTAAACAATGCTTATTACGCAGATTATACGTTCACGTGCACTCCCCCCTCGAACGTAAATAACGCTGATTACGTCAAATACTTTCTTGGGTACTCTGCAAAATGGCGGAAGACGTAACACGGGGAAAAAGAATTGAGTAAATTATGTTATTTTTGTTTTCTTTGCGCAAAAAAAAGTATTCTCGTAGCGTCGCAAAACTGAAGTTGAGCCACTGATGTCACATGGACCTGTTTTACTGATGTATTTACTACGTTTCTGGACCTGGGAACATTACAGTTGCGTTGCTGTCTATGGAAGGTAAGATAGTGCTCCGATTTAATAAAAAATATCTTAATTTGCGTTCCGAAGATGAACGAAGGTCTTACGGGTTTGGAACGACATGAGGGTGAGTAATTAATGACATAATTTTCATTTTGGGGTGTACTAACCCTTTAACATGAACTAACAATATAAAATACTTCAAGCATTAATTATTCTTAGTTCATTTTAGCATTATTAAAATCAAAAGTTGAATCTCTCTATATTTAATAGACTTCAGCTGATAATAATTAACAATAAACAGTTGTATTTTTATTAACTACGAATACAACTGTGTGTACAATTTTGTTACTGACAAATAAAACCGGCCTGACAACCATAAAGAAAGAAACATCAATCAGATAAACTCTCTCTCTCTCTCTCTCTCTCTCACAGACACACACGTTTGTTTCTGTGAATTGTGGGGACTTTCCATAGACTTCTATTACTTTTATATTGACCAAACGATATTTTCTATCCCCTAACCCTAAACCTACCCCTTACAGAAAACCTGTTTGGATTGTTACACTTTCAGATAAACATCATTTACTGTTTTTAATAATTTTTTTCCCTCGTGGGGACGAAAGGCCGGTCCCCACAATGTCAAAAATTTCAGGTTTTACTTAGGGGTTTGCGATATATATCGTCTGCGATAATAATATAATTATTGATTTAAAGATGTGCGATTTGACATTATGGAGAATTTTGCAAAAACCTCTACAGAGTGCACACATTACGTGAAGTCTAGACTAGTGCGCGTGCACATTTAGAGTGCATTCTTTCACTGCATGATTCAGTCTATTAAAATACATTTAGAATGATCACAAATTCAAGACATGGGGGCAGAAAATGTGTATATTTATAACACTTCATATAGTTAATCAATTTCACACAAAGAGTGCTGTTTTTTCTCCAAAAAAATACCATGATTACAAATGTGATATTGATTTTTTACAATAGTTCAATAAACAAGAAGTTAATTGAGACTTACATTTTAGACACCATATTTCCTGTTTTTGTGTTTTTTCGTCGACAAAAATAATTCCAAACAGCCACAGCACTGTTGACGCTGTTTCATTCCTGAATGAATCAACATTCATTCCACAACTTGACGCTGTTTCATTCCTGAATGAATCAACTGTTTAAAATATAATTCGGTTCATTCGCAAAGACTCACTTATTAACAGTGACTTGCTGCTACCTACTGGCGAGTTTAGTTTGACATTTAAAGTCCCTTTTTATTATTTAAATAATTTAAAATATCAGTATTCAACGTTTTATGTTTAATATATCAAAACATTATTAATGCATTTGTAACTGCAGGTTAAAGCATTCATGTCCTGCATTAAACTAAACAGTGTGTAAATACATCTAAATGCCACTTCAGATGCAGCTTGTTTCCTCTGCATTGCTAAGATGAATTATGTTGATACTGACTTCATTTGCTTGGTAACAGCCTAAAGGTCTTATTATTTTAATCTACTGATTAAATTTAAGAATTTTATTCAAAAGATAATGCACTTTTAGGGAAAAAAAAAAAAAAAAAGGCTTTATAAAAGGTAAAAACGCCCATAAAAGGTAAAAATCAGTTTAAACTTATTGGAAAAGATTAATTTCTATCAGTGTGAACTGATCGCCACACAGAATATGCAGAAGTCAACTTGCCACGGCAGTCCTTTAGATACCAGGACAATAACACACATAGCAAAACATTGTCTAACTATCGTTATCGATAAAATCCCATAAAATATTGAGATATTATTTTTTGTCAATATCGCACACCTCTAGTTTTACTATCCTTGAGGGGACATTTGGTCCCCTCAGTGTAGCATAAACAAGTACACACACACACACACACACACACACACACACACACACACACCCCACAGGCCTTCAGACTTTAATCACTGGGAACTAGCATTCATTATTAACCAGACTATTAAATATGTAATGTTTGACAAATTATTTATGAGGTTGATAACCCAATGGCAACTGTTGCAATCTGTGATTTAGCTACAAACCTGTTTCACAAAAATGCTATTTCTGTCCATTTTGCACACACATGTAGTGTACATTTTAGCCTTCTGAACACCTGGCTGAACTGGACAGGCCAGATAAACATAAATACAGGGGTAGAGGTGAGAGAGGGAACCACGGTCTGGTATGCACTGATATTCCAGCCACAGGAATGCATGCGTAGTTACATAAAGGAAGCGGCAGGGACGTTTGAGTCACAGCGGCCAGACTGAAGCTAAAGGATCTCCCTTTCACATGTAATCAGTCTATTCTACTCTGCACACCCTTCCCCTTTTCTAGAGAAGCATTCCAGGACATTCCCTCTTTAATCTGTCAGTTGTTGCCTAGCAACAAGACCTAAGGGTTAAAGAGTATGGAACTGTTCGCTCCGCTAAATGTCAAGTTTATAGTCTGCCTCAGTTTAACTCTTGACAATATCACAATTATACACATGTAGAGGGGAGTGGGGTAAGATGTGTGACTCCCTTAATCTAGCAAACTGTATACAATTTTTGCCATGTGATTATATACACTGCTGTTGGTAAGATCTTTTTATTGTTTTTGAAATAAGTATACTCACCAAGGCTGGATTTATTTGATCAAAAACACAGTAAAAACAGAAATATTTTAAAATATTATCAGTAGCTTCTCTTTTTCATTACATTTTAATCTGCAATTTATTCCTGCGATGAAAAGCTGAATTTACAGCATTATTACCCCGGTCTTCAGTGTCATATGATGCTTCAGAAATCATTCTAATATGCTGATTTGCTGCTCAACTAATATTTCTTATTATCATCAAGGTTGAAAACTGTTGTGCTGCTTAGTATTTTTGGAAACCATGAAAACTGTGATTTTTTGAGAATTAAGTGATGAATAGAAAGTTCAAAAGAACAGCATTTATTTGAAATAATCTGTAATATTATAAATGCCTTTACTGTCACTTTTGATCAATTTAATGGGTTACTATGGAATAAAAATTAATTTCTTTCAAAAAAAATCTAATAAAAAAAACTCTTACTGACCCCCAAATTTTCAACTGTATAGTTCTTGTGGAAAGGGCCTTTTAAAATGCATTTTCTACAAAGCATGTTCATTAGACATCTGAGGTGCCGCTCAGGGAAAAAAAAAAGAAAGCCCACCATTCAAGTATTGATTTATCTTTATGTATTTATGTACAACACTAACTTAAGTATTCCCAATGATTCAACCTGCCTGTGGACATCACAGTTTCTCCCTAACCTACTTTTTATAGAAATTATATTTTTCCTGTTATAAACATCTTGAAATATAATTTGGCATATTAACTTCATCTCAAACTTTTTCTTAACCAGAGGCAACTTCAGTGGCACAGCTTCGCAAGTTCACACCGATGCATTTGTGCACTGTTATGATAAGACACACTTTCCAACCATGACATGTTTGACATGTTTTCTTTGGAAGCTGAGCAAGTTTGAACCTGCACAGTTTCTAGAAGTTCAACCTTTGGTGCATCTCAAACACTAAAATATGGCACAGCAGTGACAGAAAAGCTGATTTTGCATAGGCAGACTAATTAGATGTGTGATTACAACCTAGAACATCATGAACACTACTACACACTTGCCAGTTAAACCTGAATTGCTCCTGAGCTTCCTGGACAATATGGACCACGTGCTTAAATACAACAGACCAAAGAGAAATGAAAGAAAGAGAAAAAGAAAAAGAAAATTACAGTTGTGTTTGCAAATGTCACCGCCACGATGCAAAGGTGTTACAGTTGCAAGGATATTACTATGTGGTTGCTAGAGAGCTCTGTATGGTTGGTAGGATGTTCTAGGATTGTTCTCAGATTTGGCTCAGATCCCTCCTTCAGTGTAAGTTCAATGTAAGTTTAACTGGCACGAATGGAAAATTGAGTTTCGGTTTACAGGGAATGCTCCCAGAAGTTTTGCTAACATTCTGGCAAGGTTATGAACAAAGGTGCTTCCAGTAACACGTTCATTCATAATGTCCTCAAAACTTTAGCATGAAACTTTATTTATATCATTCATCATTTGTGGAATTTTTTTTCTTGAAACATCTTAGGATGTTTGTTTAAAGTTTTAGAACATTCAGGCAACATCCAAAAGTAACATTTGCACAATGTTTGCAATATGATAAAGGATTTTTAAAACATTTTTAAAAACTGGAAAGATAAAAGATTTTGAACATTCAGAGAAACTTTTTTATAACTTAATGGGAAAATTAGCAAAACATTCTTAGAACATTTTACATTAGGTGGGTTTCAAGTCTACTGTCATAGCAGGAAAATACAATTCTATATGTAAGTAAGAGAATGCAATTAAGCATACGATTATGTATTGTTAGGATAAAAAAATAAGCAGGCAATGTTTAAAAGGGAAGAGAAAAGCTTCCCGTATCTTTTCTTGTTGATGTCAAAGGCTACGCATCCAACTGAATAAAACTCTAATGCGTGTTGGTGCAAAATCACCTGTCATGGTAGAAGCAAGCCAAGTTAGTTAGATCTAAACATGATCAGGTTGCGTGACATGCTCTCAGTTTTGAAAACTATGCACGGTAATAAAAAACGACCCAGACTATAAATACAAGCACAGCTGCACAATTATTCAATAAAAAAAAAATGATTGCAGTGACACAGGAAAATAAGCGCTGAAGAACATCACCTGACACCAGAAGCTTTCATTCTGAAAAGGATTATTTTGGATTCGTGACAAAATAAAAATAAAAAATCAGCAAGGAGTGGATGCAGAGTAAATGAGATTTATTGCAATGTAGACAGCTTCATTGATTATAATGGGAGCATTTGCAGGAGTCCATAACTCTGCTTGTGAAGCTCAAACGGTTGCTTGAAACAGTGTAAAACTTGCAGTGACAGCTTCAGTGATTAAAATGGGATCGGAGTGTTCCAGTATTCTTTTCTGGATATAGTATATTCAGTATTTACATAACGGGTTTGTTTATGATGCTGCGAGCGTGAAAATGCAAGTTTATCATTTAGGCACTAGTTTTCAGATTTGACAGTGAGTATCAAATACAACATCATACAAAAATAAACAAAACTGTGCCTAAAATCAGCTCTGAAATGTATTGTTCAAATGCTTAGTGATGCTTGTCCTAGCAGTCACTACTAATAAAAGGAATTGCAGTGAACACAAACCACATACAAATGGCAAAACTAGGCCTTTACACACATTCATTATGGAATCTTTTAAATCCCACAGCTATGCATCTTAATTAGAGTCAAGTTCCTTATTAATTATATCTTTGCGTTCAATTATTGCCCTCCAGTCATTACAGATGTGTGATTACAGAAGGTTCATGCAGTCAGTGATGACGGGGTTCTGTATCAAAGGCCTGGTATCAGTTTGTCTGTCCCTTTAAAACTCTCCAAGCAACCTCAGAGTCCATGCAGTCACTATCATAACATTTCCAAACACTGCATTCAGTGTTCCATTAGAGTAGAAGTCATGCACATTACTGTAAACTAAATGTTACTGTTTACTTCAGTCATTGCCTGTTGAGAGGCAGTTTGTTTTCTGATCTGACAACCTTCATTAGACAAATGAGTGAACTGAAGGAGGAACCTAAGTCATAACTAGAGACTAGTACATGGGACATGAGACTTCATGGGATGGGCTCTTTAGACTTGAGCTAGTAAGCAACCACGTTTAAAAAAAAACCCCAAAACACTCAGAACACCTTAGCAACCACATAGCAGCACCCTGGCAACCACTCACTGTTGTGAATTTTGCACAGGAAAACAGTAATACATCTAACTTGCAAACTAATGTTTAACTTAAAAACTTAAAAAAAGAAAAAGATTTTAACAAGAAAAAATTAAGATTTCTTTTAAAGACAATTAAAATAAAGACAATTTACAGAATAAATTGAAGGGAACACAATATGTTCTCTAAATTGTCTAGAAGCAAGCAATGAGTTGTATCAGATTTCAAAGTTTGAAAATACAGCTTCCACCTATTATAATCATTATGATCTCCATTTTCTTTTAACTCATTTTATATATATATATATATAAAAAAAAAAAAACATAACATAAGGCTTGAATACCTCTGTTCCCAACTACTAGAATATGGAAATATCCTGTACTGTCAAGCAAAATGACATAAACAGTCATGTTTATAGTGAAACTGATCAAAATACAGTTTTTGATTAAAATAAAAACAAATTCCTAACCGTGGGCTCGGCAAAATCAACTTAAAATAGAAAACCAGTTTTCATAGCTCACTGATAGATATTTGTTCTTGTTTTAAGCATAAACTCACTTAATTTTGTTCAAGACTTCATTTTACATTTGCATCTCAAGTAAATGCATCTTAATTTAAGGATTGTGTTTAGATATTTGTAACGGAAAACAAAAATAAAAAAATACTGAGGAAGACATTTATTTTCTGCATTGCATGCAACCTTTAATGCCATAACATAATGAATTTAGGACTTGCTGTTTTGATTAAAAGCCTTTATAAGGTCTTAAATTGTGGAAAGTTAAGACTTTTTAAAGACCGCATATTTTAAGACATTTCTTGGTTTTTAGCTCATGGATCTTTTACTTATCAGACAGTTTTTTTTACTCCACTCTAAGTATATGCATATACTTTCAGTGTAGTAAACTTACATATAAATTATAAGAATCATAATGTAAATGAAAAACAATGACAACAACTGTTACTTTTTCAAACATCACATTTTGGCACTGTTCCATCTTGTTCAGGGCTGTGTAATTTAATACAAACCTACCTGCTTGGGTTTACAGATTTACATGCACGCACAAGCACAACAAGTACATGTTTTGCAGTGGTAGATAGATCAATGACGTTAATGAACGAATTAGTGATGTGATGGCATCATAAAAATACATAATATTTGGCTGTAGCTTTAACGATGGCATTAATACAAGCATTTTGTACAATTTCAAACATGTCTTGGGTTTACTGAACAGTAGCCTTCACTTCAACCTCTTGTTTGCATTTTGACAATCTCTATGCACTACCTCACTCTCTTCACCTCATTCTCAGTCTGCAAGTATTTGCCAGTAAAATTAAATGGTAAAAATAGCTGTTGTGCTCGTATCAGACACATCTCTTTGTTACCTGAAGCAGGTCAGGGACACAGAGCTCTGACCTCCTCTCATACCTTTCACTTCTACCAATTATAAACACTTATAAGCAAAATAAAGAGAGAGCATGAGAAGTGAAACTTAAATTAGTCTTGTATTATTTTTTATGTAAATGTACCTATTAATATTAGCATTATGGATTTATGGAGTTATAGAACCCATGAAATCACTAGATGAACATTGCTTCTGTCCTTTGTTGGTATATTTCCCATTAAAAAGGTTGATTTGGTCAATTTTTAGGAGTATAATGTGGTCTCAAAGCAGAAATGGACTAGAAGCAACAAAACTCCCATTTTGGTTTCAGAGTGCATTTAAAAATGAACTACAGGTAAAAGCCTATGACTAGATGATTGATATTGATTATTTTGTTAATACAGAAATGTATTAAAAAGCAGGCTTCTCTGTTCAGTCTCCACATGTGCAACATGAACAAGATGGAGGCCTGATCTATGCTTTGATTAATCAGTCTTTATTTCTTTTATGCTTGCATTTGTATGTGTGTGTGTCAAGTAAATGATCAACATTAACTGTTAACATATCGCTGCATCAGCAACAGACCAGTCTGGCCCTTGCAGAGTACTATAAATATATCAACAGAGCGAATATGTCTTTCTGCTGCAGGGTAAACAATAAAACTGCCAAAATCAATGCAGTTTTTGTATGACTGTGCATTACAGCAATTATTTAAAAATGGTAACATGCCAACATACATATACATTTCATATATGTTAGATGATGCCAGAAGGATGAACTATCAGAAAACGAATTCACTACAGAACACAATATTAGAGATTGCAAAGATAAAGAGCCATGGAAGAGAGATGTCGCTCTAAGTGTGATAAAATATGGTAATCAATTCCATAAATTTAGAATTTGTTGGAGCCCATGTGGAGGCAGGAAACATGGGAACGAGGCGCTATTTCCGCAGACAAGCCAAGCAGTCCATTTGTACAGAACTCATTGTGCTGATACACGCAGATGACAATTTCAGTGTATTAATTGTACTGTAATACTTGGCATAGCAGTCACTACTTAAATATCAAAGATCATTCACATATTGTTGAGCCAAATGTTTTGGAAACACTACATACATTACACTTATTTAAAACTTGGTGCAACTGAATATTTTAACTGAAAGATTTGCTGAAAATACACCTTTCAATTCAAAAAGATGGAGAAAATCCACATCAGGATTTACTTTTTTCTGACAAGTGGGGAATCTTGATTTGATAATTACCTTAAAACTAATTGCCTAGTCTTTTCACCTGTGGTAGGCAAAGCAGTTCATTACTCCATAGCGTCTGAAGTAAGTTTGAGTCATCTGAATGCTTTTTTTTAGTTGACTTCAGTGAAAAACATTGTAAATGTGTGACGACTAGCCCTGGTTTCTCCTACTATGTACCTGCTGTCTTAGTAAAGTAGCACTGCAATGTAGTAATTGTGGATGATGTGTTTTTAACAGCCCATTAATGATCTGAGTAGGAGGTGATGTGTTAAGGATAATGCTGCCAAATGCCAGTATAATGGCAGTTTGGGCTTTGACATTCATGGCAACAGTGCCTGAATATTGTATTTCATATCTGAATGTTCACTTTGTAGTTCACATGGGGAAGTTGTCACCAAGGGCTATACTCAGCGATGCCAAGTTAAGAGGCAAAAAATTCAATTCAATTACAAATGCTTTTCTCTAGCAGCGCTTTTGTATGGAATGGAAATAATGGTGCAAATGTGCAACTGCGGTTGAAACTTTTAGGTATGTGCCTATAAACTACCCAAGGAAATATACATTGGCGAATAACCTGTGACAAACAGATCTTATGAGAAAACGTAACTATTTTCACATTAATTTGTATGATGTGATCCATATGGAGGAAAAAGTAAGCATAAGAGTCAGTGAGGCGTAAGCAAATAATACAAAATAAATTGTACAAATTTATGTGAATTAACCTCGTAAAATAGTTACAAACTGCTGTGTGTTGGCTGTGACAACTAACAACAACTGTCACTCTGAATTTCTTCAACTGGCCACTAGAAAACCAAAAAGCTTCTCTGTAGCCTATTTCTTCCTCAAACACAAGCAAATGAAATGAAAGAACAATGTAACCATGTTTGCAACACCGCTTGCGTTCAAAAAGCAAGCAGCTGTCATGTAACAGAAAATAAACAGTTGCAGTCATTGAAAATGCACAGACTCAAATTTCTCTAGGGGGCCAAAGAGTCTTACCTTGACACTGGAAGCCTTGCTTGCCGAAACCCCTGCAAAAGAGACGAGACTGTGTGAGAGATTACAGCACAGAAACCAAATCTGGATGCATTCCTCTGCGCTCAGCAGCAAGACGCGCAGGCGCGCCATATTCCGCAAAATCGCCAAATCCATCTCTAGGATGATGATGATGATGGCTTAATCATAGCGCGAGGGATTCTCGTGAGAGACAGTTAACATTTATCCTTACTACAGGAAGATAAGAGCCAAAATAAATGTGCTGTAATTGCATAAACACGCAAGCGCACTGAAATCTAAACATCTCGTGCAGCATTGCGCTGGACTCGTTGCGCGAAGCGCTTGTCTTTTCCGTCTGCGCTCTGCGTCTTTGTTCAGCGTTGACAGCACTGCGGATGTCTGAGAGCGTTCAAACGCTTTGGTGTTTTTTCTGTCACGAGCATCAAGTGAGTCACCTGTGCCCTTCTTGGCCGTTTACATGCAACAACACCTTTGCATCCTCCAGCATACTCACCAGATGAAGTCGGTGCAGTGGCTGCAGAAGGTCGGTTGCTTGAAGAAGCGCGCGATGAACTTGTGGTTCTTCACTTCGTGCACGTTCTTCTGCCTCAGCGCGCCCTGCCTGGCGAAGCCTCGCGCGCCCCCCGCGCCCTCAGCAGCCGCTGGGTCGGCCATGATGGGGACGGAATGGATGTAGTGGGTAGAAATCTCCTCGACTTGTAGCCTGCGCCGTTGTACGGGGTCTTGCTCGGCTTGCGCTTCGCTTCCCGGTTGGTCGGCACGTGCGCGCGCAAACGCCTGCCTCTCCCCAGCTGACTGTTGTCGCGAGCAGCGGTCCTTCAGTCAGTGAGACTGTAACCACGCCCCCTTCGTGCAGCCGTTTTGAATGACTATTGCAGTTGCCGATTGAGAAACCCGTCCAAAAAAAA
Organism: Spinibarbus caldwelli; assembly: GCA_039654775.1. Taxonomy (NCBI): domain Eukaryota; kingdom Metazoa; phylum Chordata; class Actinopteri; order Cypriniformes; family Cyprinidae; genus Spinibarbus; species Spinibarbus caldwelli. The sequence continues at coordinate 8,370,932 of CM077224.1, read as the reverse complement.
TTTCCGAGGAAACTAATTAGTAGGGTGACTGAACGAGTGCCAGATGCACAAAACTTGTTTATTTGGCGCACTGCAAACATTTACCATGGTAGCTTTCCGCCAAGACGCTTAAAATAATATTAACATTGAAATTGTGCTACGTGGTTATTATCCATCGTTTTCATGAAATGATAAATGAAGAGAATTAGTTCCCATGAAGTTCTCAAAATTCAGCATTAAATAGTCCCATTATAAATTTGATAATATCCGCATTGCACACTTTGACGGTAAAATGCTATAATGATGCTTTTTTTATTAGTAAAAACTATGAATCGCCTCATTTATTGCGAAAAGGGTAGAATTCCCTGTATTAACCATGACATGTGTTTGCATTTTTCTTATCCATTATTAAACTCGTGTTTTAGGTAAGGTTTTTTTTTTTTTTCATTATAGTAGTATCACATGTTGTGTTGTTACCCTCACTGTGTGGACATTTAATTATTATTCAGTGTACAGTTGAAACAACTGTACTATTTTAATATTTTTGCAGTATTTTAATATTATACTGTAGAATTTTTGTATTTTGTTTCAGGCATTTCTGTTTAAAAAATAGGCCTAGAGCATGACACTAATAACAATAAGGTAATGGGTTCGATTAACAGATAATGCAGGAACTGGAAAAGTATAAATCTTGAATAAGTGGGTTTGGATGAAAGCTTCTGCTATGCTTTATAACTTTACTGCTTTTCTCAAAATGGTGTAAATGTCAGCTACAAGAAGCACTGTAGTTATAATCCCACAACTGTTGTGACTTGTAACATTATAACAGAAAACATTTGGATGAATGGACATGGATGGATGGATTTACTGTCATAATCAAATTTCCTTAAAAAAGACAAAAATAGTTGCTCTATATCACCCTCCATTTTTACCTAAATGTATGTGAAACATTTTCATTTGAAATGTTAAACATATATAAAACATTTTAATTCAAAACTGCAATTAAAACTGGAAAAATATATAGAACTAAGACATAAAACATGAGGCAACGACTCTAAAAACATAACTGAAATTGTGTGAGGGCATGCACTTTTGCAATTCTGTCATGTCAGGTTATAGGCTGTCCCATTTTGTGCAATCTTTGTGGGTTGAGTAGAAATACATGTGAAAGTAGTTTTACAACCCTCCCAGTCTGGTCAGCCATGGCATTTCAAGTTTTTATTTTTTATTTATTTTTTTCAATATGTAGATGCAGAAACTTGTGTGAATGATTTCTATTTACCTATAGAGCCTGCTGAGTTAGGTGACATCAGTTCTGTAATTTATTAAAATTCCTTAAAATGATCTCAAACAAAAGTATATATGTATTAAACCAGGCATGTTTTGTTTGTTTACATAAAATATTTTTTGTCCCAATATATATTTTAGCTGTTCTTTACACACTAATGCTGGTCTAAATTACCCTTCCAATTCATTAAACCAGTTTAGATTATTTTGTACATAAGTTACTTTAATATCTTTGTCCCCATACTTCAGTCACAAATTAAACTTAAACTTCAGTGTGTGTGTAAACCTTTTCCTTCATGATAGACTGGAGGACAGTCTTTAAACTTCTTGCAGGAACTTAAGGATTCCGTCATGCACAAAGGTTCTGCAGCCATGATGAAACCTCAAGAAAACTTATGTTATGTAGAGACCAGTCTTTTTTGAAAGGGCTCTCAAAATGCATCCGACTGTGTGTGGCAATTCTGAAAAGCCCCAAAAGCCATCTCAAGCACCTAATTTTTTTATTTTTTAACTGTCATGTTGGTGAGAAATTGTTTCAGAAAAAATTTGGCACTCCAATCTGTAATTTTCTATTAAAAAAATATCAGTAGCTCATAGCTTTGTGTGCCTGTGTATACAAATCACCTCATAATATGTGCAGAAGGAGTGGTAACTTGTTTAATTTCTATGGAAGTGTATTTTCATTCCAAAGAACATTTGTTCTTCGTTTGGCTTTTAAACTGATGACTTGTTTTAATTAACCTTGTGCTTTCACTTGCACTTTAAAAAGGTTTGTTTTTTGAAAGAGTAGCAATTCTTTTAAGCTTTTTTTTTTTTTTTTTTTTCAGAAGATGTTTCGGTTCTCTTTCCAGCAGCATTTGATGCAAACATTGTGGTTGAAGCCTAGTGGTCTATGATCTGAACTGATTCAAACCCCAGTAGTGGTGACCCATGAATAAGGGTTCACTAAAAACACCATTGTGCCCTTGAGAAAGACACTTAACCCCAGGCACCACCAAGGGGACTGTCCTTGCAATTACTGTTCAAGAGCAAAGCATAAAATGACTGAATGAGAAACATTCAGACCTCCCACTTGTTCTTTATTTGTGGCAACAAAAAATTCCCCTTTTAATTTGCATTAATTCTGCCATTTAGCAGACGCTTTGCCACAACATAAGATACAGGTGCATCTCAATGAATTAGAATGTCGTGGAAAAGTTCATGTATTTCACTAACTCAACTCAAATTGTGAAACTTGTGTATTAAATAAATTCAATGCACACAGACTGAAGTAGTTTAAGTCTTTGGTTCTTTTAATTGTGATGATTTTGGCTTACATTTAACAAAACCCACCAATTCACTATCTCAACAAATTATATGGTGACATGCCAATCATCTAATCAACTCAAAACACCTGCAAAGGTTTCCTGAACCTTCAAAATGGTTACACAATAGCCTATACAATCATGGGGAAGACTGCTGATCTGACAGTTGTCCAGAAGACAATCATTGACACCCTCAACAAAGAGGGTAAGTCACAGAAGGTCATTACTGAATGGTTGGCTGTTCACAGAGTGCTGTATCAAAGCATTTTAAGTGAAAAGTTGACCGGAAGGAAGAAATGGGGTAGGAAAAGGTGCACGAGCAACAGGGATGACCACAAGCTTGAGAATACTGTCAAACAAAGCTGATTCAAACACTTGGGAGAGCTTCACAAGGAGTGGACTGAAGCTGGAGTCAGTGATCAAGAGTCACCACGCTCAGACGTCTTCAGGAAAAGGGCTACCAAGCCACTTCTGAAACAGAAACAATGTCAGAAGCATCTTACCTGGGCTAAGGAGAAAAAAACTGGACTGTTGCTCAGTGGTCCAAAGTTCTCTTCTCAGATAAAAGTAAATTTTGCATTTCATTTGGAAATCAAGGTCCCAGAGTCTGGAGGAAGACTGGAGAGGCACAGAATCCAAGCTGCTTGAAGCCCAGTGTGAAGTTTCCACAGTCAGTGATGAATTGGGCTGCCATTTCATCTGCTGGTGTTGGTCCATTGTGTTTTCTGAAGTCCACAGTCAACGCAGCCATCTACCAGAACATTTTAGAGCACTTCATGCTTCCTTCTGCTGACAAGCTTTATGGAGATGCTGATTTCATTTTCCAGCAGGACTTGGCACCTGCCCACACTGCCAAAAACACCAAAAGTTGGTTAAATGACCATGGTGTTGGTGTGCTTGACTGGACAGCAAACTCACCAGACCTGAAGCTCATAGAAAATCTACGGGGTATTGCCAAGAGGAAGATGAGACACCAGACCCAACAATGCAGATGAGCTGAAGGCCACTGTCAAAGAAACCTGGGCTTCCATACCACCTCAGCAGTGCCACAGACTGATCACCTCCATGCCACGCCGAATTGAGGCAGTAATTAAAGCAAAAGGAGCCCCTATCAAGTATTGAGTACATATACAGTAAATGAACATACTTTCCAGAAGGCCAACAATTCACTAAAAATGTTTTTTTTATTTGTCTTATGAAGTATTCTAATTTGTTGAGATCGTGAATTGGTGGGTTTTTGTTAAATGTGAGCCAAAATTATCACAATTAAAAGAACAAAAGACTTAAACTACTTCAGTCTGTGTGCACTGAATTTATTTAATACATGAGTTTCACAATTTGAGTTGAATTACTCAAATAAATGAACTTTTCCACGACATTCTAATTCATTGAGATGCACCTGTATTAAAATGATTAACTGACCCACATCCAGAAACTGACCCACAGAGATACAGTGCCCTCCAAAAGTATTGGAACAGTAAAGACAAAATTGCTCTGTTGGCTGTGGAGTCAAAACATTTACAAATATGATTAAAAGATGAATATGAGACAAAACTACAGAATGTCACATTTTATTATTGGGTGATTCAACACATAGATGTTTTACCAGCTAAGAAGTTCAGCACTTTTAGAGTTTCATCCCCCTATCTGATGTGAGCATAAGTATTGGAACAGTTGCCTCACAGGTCTTTCTAAGTGATCAACTGTGTCCTGTTGCATTCATTCTTCAGATATTAAAAGCAGGGAATGTGTCGTATCAGTTATATCCATTACTTCTGCATTCTGAATCTTGCATTCAATGATGACACACACAAACCAGGATGAAGATGAGGGAGCTGACTTTGAGAGAAAAGCAAGCAATTTGGATGCTAAAAGAAAAGAGGAAGTCAATTAGAGCTATAGCAAAAACAAAGGGCATGGAGAAATCAAGAGTTTGGAAACCACCAGCGACACCAGCAACCAACAACTACCTGATCGGCTGAGAAAACAATAGTAGTTGATGACAGACAAATCATAAAAGCTGTGAAAATGAACCCTTAAAGACGTGTCCATAAAATCACCAACAACTTCCAGAAAGCTGGGGTGATGCTCTGACAATCTACTGTCCTCAGGAGACTTTGACACAGAATTACAGATGCTACACAGCAAGATGCAAACCTCTGACCAGCACCAAAAATAGAAAGGCAAGATTAGAGATTGCAAAAAAGCACAAAGGTGAGCCAGAAGAGTTTTGGAACTGTTTTTATGGACCGATGAGACAAAGATGAACCTTTATCTAAGTGATGGGAAAGCAAAAATGTGGAGGAAAAAAAGGGAACTGCAAAAGATCTCAAGCATACAGCCTCATCTGTAAAGCATGGTGGAGGTGGTGTCATGGCATGGGCATGTATGGCTGTCTCTGGAACAGGCCCTCTCAACTTTACTGATGACTTAATGTATGATGACAGTAGCAGAATGAATTTGGAAGGGTGCAAAACCATCTTGCCTACCAATATTCAAGAAAATGCCACCAGATTCATTGGGAAGTGCTTCATATTGCATCAGGACAATGACCCAAAACACCCTGCCAGTTCAGTCAAGGAATTTATAAGGGCAAAGAAATGGAAAGTCTTAGATTGCCCAAGTCAATCTCCAGATTTAAATCCGATTGAACATGAATTTCACCAGCTGAAGAGGAGAATAAAGGCAGAAACTCCCCAAAACAAGCAACAATTGGAATTGGCTACATTAAAGGCTGGGAAAAGTATTTCAAAGGATGAGACCAAGAGTCTGGTGATGTCTATGGGTCACAGATTCACTGCTGTGATTGTGCGCAAGGGATCTGCAACTAAATAATAGCTTTTAATCTTTTATATCTGCCTTATGTTCAACTGTCCCAATACTTATGCTCACGTCAATGAGTGGGATGAACTCTAAAAGTGCTGTTCTTTTTATTTGGTAAAACATGTATGTGTTGAAACGGCTAACAATAAAATGTGACATTCTGTAGTTTTGTCTCATATTCATCTTTTAATCATATTTGCAAATGTCTTAACTCCACAGCCAACAGAGCAATTTTGTCTTTACTGTTCCAATACTTTTGGAGGGCACTGTATTTAATATCTGCAGATGACTGACTAGTTGTCTACTGAATATTCTCGTGTCATTTTCTGTGTAAATTTCTGTGTTTATATTATATATTCTTCACTCTGTCTTGATGCAACTGATGATCAGATGCTGACCAAGGGCTCATAAAAGAGATTTGAGTTTACTAACAAACACAAAAGATCTCATCATTGAGGCTTGTCCTCACATCATCCAACCTGACAGATGTGATCATTGTTAATTGTTATCTGACTCTGAGATGCACTGATTTTGATGCCTGTCTGTAGAGAGTACTTCAGGAGCCAAGAAATAACATGTTCAAGCAGTATGTTCACTAATTAGCTTGTGATGAACCCACTGGTGGGTCACCGGTGAGGTTATTTATAAGGACTCAGTCTGTGATTACATTATTAAAATGTGCAATATTCAGTCAAAGTTTAGAGTTTATTCTTTGACAACAATATGCATGACCCTCACCAATCAGCACTGTACCAAAACCTTTTTCTTTGAATCAGTTGCATTGGCAACAAAAGCATTTGATACAGTCATCCACCATCTGCTGAGTCCCACACTGGTACAAGATACTACACTGTCATTTCATTGCACAAAATTACATGCTTGGTTTAGGTTTCATTATGAGAGCAAGACTTTTATATTATGAGAACATTAGAGGAATAACAGGTGGAAGAAAAAAAACAACAACTCTGATGTGGCCTTCATTACCTCACCACTACTTTCACTGATCAGTTATGAGCTCACATACCGAAATTACATAGCCTACTGTAAGTAAAATTCATCTTCAATTAAAAATCTAAAAACATCCAACAGGTGGCGCCAAAGTCATAAAACATTAGGCCTATTTAAACGTTGTCAGTATCATGTGATTTCTGGAAAAGAGATCTAAAAACAGATCGTTTACAGTAGTATCAAGACTATCAAAATAGACCTAAAGTCTCCTTTAAAAAGTGAGAAGTCTGCAGTATGTGCAGACAGCATGCTAAAAACGACAGAATAAGTCTAAAATAATAGGACATGAACAAAAGAAAGTTACCAGAAGAGTAATATTGTTCGTGATTTTATAAGAGTTCATTATTGCCATTGTCACATACATTAGCAATTGATTCAATCTAATGTTATTTTGCTTATAGGTGACAGCAAAAGGACTGAAATCATTGTGAAATCATCATACTGGTGGTGATAAACAGTCAGTCATTACAGTAGTTAATAACATTATAGATAACTTCCCATTGTCACATCTCACATTACACCAACACATTCTACTGATAACACATGGCCTGGAAAGTTAATATTTGTTGTGCAAATATTGTACCTCAAACCATACGCTTTCACAGTGCTGTTAGTGCTCTGAAGTGAACACGTCATGTGAAATAGTCTATCAAGTAACAATGGGCCTATGTATTAAGTAAAAGCAGGCACATCTGCATTGGTATTATCCAAGCAACCACCAAAGCTTCAGCTGACAGGCAGTGCATTTTGACTCTTTGTAAATATTACATTTAAGGTTATCCACATTGTCACTTTTAATGGATTTGACATGTTTTCAACTTTGCAAATGTTAAAATACAATATACCGCAGTGTTATTTTTGTTATTTTTTATGTACTATTATAGCATTTATTAATATTTTCAGAATTTTCAGTTTTGCTTTAATGATAACACTGTATATACAGTAGGCCTACAAATAAAAGTAATGCATCATAGAGACATTGCATTTTGGTACTTGGCCAGTTTTGATTAGTCTATATTTGTCCCACAACCTGGCAAGCCTTTAACATTAATCTCTCTGTAGAGCAGCTCTCAGATTGCTCCAGAATTCGCTACTCTTTTCCTCCTCCTCAGGCCACTCCAGATATATCCTGGAGTTCATAATCTTCCTCAGCTTGCAGAAACGCTTGGTAATGGTCTCCTTCTTGATTGGTTCTAGAAGTACCAGGACAGCGCAATCATTGTGTTCACCGACTATGCGGAAATGTGAGAAGTCCAGCTCGTAACGGCAACATTCACTGGTAACAAAGTGCTCAGACAGAACAAAGAGAGTCCGATGGCTCTTCTCAATCGAGTCGATGATGTTGTCCACGATCCAGCGTCCCGGCTGGAAGTCCCGTTTGTGCAAACACAGGGCAAACGGAGAATGAATGCTCTCTAGTTCTGGAACAAGGATCTCCTCGACCCACTCAGCATCATGTTAACTGTAAGATACAAAAGAAAGATACAAACTCGCAGGAGCACACAAAATTGTTATCACCCGCTTCTAAATATTGTAGGTTTTTGAATCTCTTCAAATCACTCCTGTTAAACATCTGCAAGGTGTTCCTTTGGACAAGCAGCGTCTCCAGCCTTGGAAATAATTTCCCCTGTGGGAGTTTTATAAATCGGTTGCCTGTCAGTATAAGCATTATAAGTTTGGAAAATCTTTGGTTGAACACCATCAGATTATTTTCACCGAGATCCAGGACCGTCAAGCTAGAAGGCAGGCATGGTGTCATCTTACGTAGCTTTGTGCTGGAAAGGTTTAGAAACCTGAGAGTCACAGGCCAGCTACACTTTTCTGGCATAGAAACAAAACTATTATGGCTTAAGTCTAAATCTGTGAGGCTCTTAAGATTAGTGGCCAACCGAGACATCAACCCAAGGGATTTTAAAACGTTCTGGCTCACGTTAAGAGTGATGAGGTTTTGATATGCGCCAAAACTTTTAGATAACGTCGGCACAATTGTCAGGTCTGAAAGGAGGTTCTGACTAAGGTCCAAATATTCAAGTTTTTTCAACAGGAAAGTAGTTATCAGAGGAATAACAAACACTGTGCCGTTGATCACAGACACCTTGTGGAGATTCGCCAGCAGAAATCCCAACTGTTTCATGCTACTGAACTCAAAGAACCCTTGGATGTCGAGATTATGTATGTAAGCAGTATGTAAGTTTTCATAATGTGTGTATGAAGCTTTCTGCTACCACCCTTGACCAATCAAATGTACATCTTCCAGACCAATGTAAGACAAAGAAGAACCATTCATAACCATAAACAAAGAGGTCAATGCTTCATCAGTTGTGGTGCAATTTTGGAAACTCAAGCTTTCAGTCCCACCTTCTCTCGCTGCTTTAAAGGATTCTGTCAAAGTGTTCGTTCTGAGTTCAACATCTCTGAGAGTCAGCAGAGTTTTAGGGTGGGAGACGTCTTGAAGAACCTTAGAGACTAATTCTGGATCATTCTCAAATAGACTCTGAAGGCTCAAAGAGACTAAACCGATGGGATGGGCTGCTTTTAAGCTCCCATTCTCATATGACCTCAGGTTACTGCCAATGAATGTCATCTCATCCAGATGAGTGAGCCCATCTAAGCCACTCTTGTACACCTCTCTCATTGAAGGATTACCGAATCATAGCGTCCTTAATTTAAGGAGAGACTGGAAAATGGGAGCAGGTCCCAAGGTGGTGTATGGGTTTCCTACAAGGTTCAGTTGCTGAAGAGAATTTAGCTCGTGGAACCAAGACGAAGACAGATTTTTTAGGTTGTTTAAGGACAGATCAAGAACTTCCAGCTTATGTTGAGATTTGAAAGCCTCCTTGTGTATAAACTTGAGCTTGTTCTTATGCAAGTTTAGGGTTTTCAGCTCACTATATGGGCTGAGATCGTTCATGTCAATAGACTCTATTTGATTGAATGACAGGTCAAAGCCAAGAGCATTCACTGGAACTTTTGGGACCTGTTGGAGATGATTTGATGAACAGTTGCAAAAATATTGCTGATCACAATTACATGTCCTGGAGTAGTCAAAGCCTTGGGCCAAAATGAATATAAAAAGTATTACGGACTCCTTTGCTTCCAAGGGTCTCATCCTGTAAAAAAGAGATTTTTTTTAAATAAATAATTTTATTCAGTAAAGATGAATAAAAAATGCATAAAATTTATTAAAAGTCATAGTACACACTCTAAAAACAAGCTGTAAAAATAGGGCACAATGTACTGTATTAGTATGAAGGAATTTACTGTATTGATTTTTACAGGTGTTTCACCTGTATTTACTTTTGCACTGCATGACATGTATATTCATAGAGTTAACCAAAATGCCCATAAAATTAATGGGTAATGTCCTGGCAGAATTAAAAAAAAAAAAAAAAAAACATTTAAAATAAATGCTGTTCTTTTCAACTTTCTATTAATCAAATAAACCTTAAAAAATGTATCATGGCTTCCACAAAAAATATTAAGCAGCACAATTGTTTTCAACATTGACATTAATAAGAATCATTTCTTGAGCAACAAATCAGCATAATGGAATCATTTCTGAAATATTTGACATTGAAGACTGGAGTAATGGCTGCTGAAAATTCAGCTGTGCGGCACAGTAATACATTTAGCATACACAAAAGGAGAAATGCACAAAACAGAAGTCCTCAATTTCTGATCCAAAATGGTCAGTCAATCAATTTCGTTCTGTCTATACCTCAATATTACATCACATTTTGTATGTACAATCGCAAGCTTATGATTGCAGTATTAAAACATGTTAACACAAAGTATAAAACAAAACATGTTAACACAAACACAAAGTACTACCAGTCTAGCATATTTCAAGACAGAAGAAGTCAAATTTGATTACCTGACTGCCATTAATATGTCTGGTCCTCTTTTCTATGCAAACTGCAGTTTGGCCGTAGTCATAATAGGAGAAAACAAACAGAAATCAAACATGCAAACAGAGTGTGAGTCACAGGAGGTAGTGAAACTCAATAGCCTGACTGAAACTTACAAAATCATGTCTCTTTTATCAGGAACATAGATTTTAGGGAACCACCCATAGAGACCAGTCTCAGAGCATGCTTCGTATAGCAGTTGGGTAATAATTATTCAGACAGTCTCAAATGTCTTACACAGCTTTTATGCAAATAGTTTTTTGTAAAACTATTTCAGATACCTGTTTATTTTCACTTCACTAAACACTGCATTAGAATTAAGGATTCGAAAAGAGGAAATAGCCTTTTTTAAGCAAGGCGAGAATTTTACTATAAAGTATCTCTACGTCAATCTTGTGGTTTTTGCAGGGCACACCTAGTGCTTTTCATATCCAGCTTTAATTTAAGGCACTGCAAATATATTAAAAAGAGTAATAAAAGAAGGAGAAGAGCCCTGTGATGAAATACGGGATCCTCATGTTGAAAATGTTAGAGATGAATTTTGAATTGTCATATTTATGGTTTTATGTTGATTACTTGCTTTTATGCGTTTACGCGATAAAATATCTTGATAATGGGTTTTCCTGGCATGATATTAAATGTCAAAAACCTTCTCTTTTTGACCTTAGCAGTTGCTCTGATGAAAGCCGATCTAAAATTGCAAGAGGACTCCTCCCTTGTGTCACCAGTAAGTGACAGGTGAAAAGAGGCATAAACCTACATCAGACATAAAGAAATTTCTCAATTCACTTGGGACATATAAAATTACTCTGCTATTTCTGCTCTGGTTGATTTGAACTGTTGACAGCACAACAGTATTTCTGTGTTTGAATTTCAGATACAAATAGAGACAAATTTATACAAGTCAAGTTTAGTGTAAACATGCAGACTGAGTCAAAAAGAGAAGTGCATGCAGCATTACTAACTTAAGTTCCTATAAGCACCAAAACTCCCTTGGATAGTTAAAACAGAAGAAAGCAGTAAGTATTTTGGCATAAAGTATTCCTTCTAGACATGTTTTACACTAATGGTTCAGAAAGGAAACCTTGTATAGTTTATACTGAAAAAGAAGACATTTTCTGTGTGTATCATATAATGATATTCTAGTCTCTGGAAATGTCTTGGGTCATTTCTTTAAAGCAAGTCAATGGGATTTGATCTGCTACCAGGCAAAAACTGAAAGTCTGATCACATATAAAATAATAGCACACATTTTTATGTCTTGTGTTCAAAACCCCAATCCTACTTGACCAATATTAATTTTTGTTTAATGTATTTAAACCTCTCAAGGGCTTTTCACACTTGAAATTGTTAACGCTGGGTCATCCTAAACCCCGGATAAACAGAATCCTGGGTTATCTGTAATCACGTTTCACACTGCTCACACTATAGGCCTACCTGGGGTTAACCCCGGGTTAACGTTCTTATTTGCGGTGTCACTGTCACTGATTGGATGAACAGCTGGGGGTTGTTCCAGAAAGCAGGTTATGCGACATACCCGGGTATGTTTAAGAGTAAGTAAGCGGATAACCTCAACTTTCGGTTCCAAAAACGGAGGTAACTTTCAGGGTATGCAATTAGCCATAGCAACTTTCTCTCTGAAGATAACCTGTTCCGGAGTAGCTTAAGTTTCAGGGTTAGCTTACTTTAGAGCTACCTTTTTTTTATTTATTTTTTTTTATTGCAAAACTTTTAGAAACATACAAAAACAGGGAAGTGAGACATGAAAATATTCCAACAAAGAGCAAGCATAAAATAAGAACATAAAACAAATATTCTTGATTTGCGTATGTTAAATTAGTGTATTATCTATATATAAAAGTACAAAAATAAAATTGCATCCTTTTAGAAAAGTAGGCACAATACATCAAAAACCCGGCACTCCTTTTGCCATTTGTAAATCCAAGAGATGAAACAAGAGAGTCCAATTCAACAAGAAAAAGGGGGAAAGACAAAGGAGATCCAAGCCACCCTTGCCCATTAATGAAGAATCCCGCATTCAATAAAAGAAAATTTAACAACATATTCAGCAAATAATAACTTTGGATTTCATAATAATAATTAAAAAAAAAAACATCTTTGAGGATGAAGGTATGGGTCACATTTGTAAGGTTAGAAATGTAGGTGCTTAAGTCAACCCATTATTTATTGGTAACACCACAATCGAAAAAACAAATGGGCAGCTGTTTCCACTAAACCACAAAACAAGCAAGACTCATCAACATCAGAATATTTAAAAATAGACAAATTAATGGGATAAATTTTATGAACGATTATATAGTGAATCTCTTTAACCCTGTTAGATATGCGAAATTTACTTGGCAAAACCCAGGCCTTTCTCCAGTTTATATTTGTTATAAAGGAGCCCCAATAGAATTTCCCTTGGAGTAATCTTTCTTTTTGTCTGAAATATTTTGTGAATATGTCTGTTATTGCATTTCCGATCTAAAATATCGATACCACCCAAACATAAAGCCGGATAAACACTGTTGCCTTTACTGAATTTAAGGTGACTTTTAATTAACTGGGTTAAGCCTACTGGGATGGCTCTCATCAAAGTAAGTATTATATTCCTTTTATGGGACTGGAAAATTATGGAGATTCATAAATCTTGTTCATAAGTTAAAATATTACCAAAATCATCAAATACAGATAAAATACAGTTCAAGTTGTTATTAAACCATCTAAGGGAAAAAAGTGACTTATTTCTAACAGTTATATCATCTGGAGGACACTGAGGGCTGAATATCCAATGCAAACTGATCCGAGTTTCTTGAAAGGGGAGCCAATGTGGGAAACTGAGAACCCCACCACCTACATCCAGAGACAACTGAGACGATGGAAAGAAGAACTGGAAAGAGATCCAGAACAGGACAAAGTACTGACAGCACTCTTTAGGACCGCCATTGTGGAAGCCATGCCTTCAGCAGTCAAAGTGAAGCTTGAAGATGTGGTAGGTCTGAACTCAAAGACACACAAAGAGTTCAGAGACCATATGGTCCATGCTGTGGAGCAGTACAGAAGACAAGAATTAAAGATGAAAAATCAAGATAAAGAACTGCAAAGAAAACGGACTCAGCTGCAGCTTGAGGAGCTGCTAAACCAGAAGAAAAAGGTCCAAGCAGTGCAGAAGGAAGATCATTCAGCAGTGATGGCACCTGTTAATACTTCAGTGCCTGTCAATCCACCGGCACCAATGAATGTGCCTGCACCAGTAAATCAGGCTGGAACAACACAAGTGACACCTGCTGGAACTGTCAATGTGCCACAAGGACCAGCACCAGTTGTAATCTATCTCAAACCAGAGCAGTCAAACAACAGGAATTAGAATAGACAACAACAACAAGGAGGGCGTGGCAGAGGAAGATCAACAGAGAGCCGGTGGCCCACCAGGAGTGTGTTGGGGATGCAATCAACCTGGACACAACAGAAGAGACTGCCCCATCAATCCTTGGCAACAGAACCAACCAACGGCTCCAGGAGTCAACTATGGACAACAACAAGTGCAAGCCCAAACTCTAGGCCCTGTCAATCCATGGCGTGGCCCTGACCAAGGTTACTAGGGCTGCCCAGAGAATCTTACAGGGAGGAATCAGTTTCCAATGATATCATGTGATGCTGATCAAGAACCAATGCTGCAAGTTAATATCGAAACAAAACCCATTACTCTCATGCATGATACGGGGGCCAGCTTTTCGTGTTTAAATCCAAGATATGCCTCGCACCTCCCCATGTCTGGAAAATATATAAAGACAGTAGGATTCTCGAGGGTAACTCAGCTACTTCCTATGACGGCCCCTGTGAGCATAAGACTGAAAGACACTGAAATAAGAATACCAATCTTAGTCTCAGAACACACACCTGTCAATTTGTTGGGCAGGGATGCCATATGTAAACTGAAAATGCAGATATGGTGTACTCCAGATGGAATATATGTCAATGATAGGGCAATTAGACAAATGAATGTCTCAGAATTGCAACAAGCTCAAGAACCATGTGCTAACATATATTGGTTAGGTAGTTTAAAAGAAGATGTAGAGAAAACAATTAGCAAATGGGGAAGATACATAAGGGAACAGCTGTGTCAACCAAGTCTACCAAAAACTGAATTTCATTGTACTATGAAGTATGATGAAAGCAAATATCCAAACTTTGAGAAAAAAGATGGTTAGAAGACACAAAAGGGTTGAAAATCCCTATGATATCACAATACATAGTTGTAGGACCAAAAGGTGCAGCTCTGCAAATAGAGAGGGAAATATTTATTGATAAATGGTTTGATGTACGAAATTCAGTTCCCCATGTTACTTTATATGTAAATAAAATTGTGTTTCTAAGGACTTAGGCCCCATGCTGCAAAAAGCAGAAAAAAGCAAGTGGGAGGCCACAGAAAATCCTCTAATCTTCCAATCAGCAGATAAAGCGTATCTTAAAATTTTGTGTGCTACCCCAATGATGGGAGTCCCCAGAATGGTTATAAATACAAAAATTGAACCAAAAGTTAAGGAAAATCAAACAAAGCAAACTGAATTAATAAAAGAAATGGAGAAACAAGTACCATTAGAACTATGGTCTCAGCATGACACAGATGTGGGGTTAGTAAAATCAGCTAATCCAATTAGAATAGCAATTAGACCTGGAGCTAAACTACCCAGAAAAATGCAATACCCTCTGAAACCAGAAGCAGAAGAGGGAATAAAAAAGACAGTTGAGGGATTGATGAAAGCAGGAGTGCTGGTTGAAACTAATAGCTATAGTAACACCCCAATATTGCCAGTGGCTAAGGCAGACAAAACAAAATGGCGTTTGGTGCATGATTTGAGAGCAGTGAATGAGGTTGTGGAGGATTGGCCTGCTGAGGTTCCAAATCCTCATACGTTGTTGACCAATGTTCCATCTGCTGCTAATTACTATACTGTGATTGATCTTTGCTCCGCCTTTTTTAGCATTCCCTTAGCAGAAGAGAGCAGACCATTGTTTGCATTCACCTACAAAGGTAAAAAATACATACACGAGAATGCCGCAGGGCTTTAAACACTCACCTCATGTATTCAATCAGGTGTTAAAAGAAGATTTAGGTGATTTCAGGCTGGACAGCACACTAATACAATATGTGGATGATTTATAGCTTTGTTCTACGACTTTGGAACAATGCCATCAAGATTCAATTAAAGTGCTTACGAAATTAGCTTGAGGGGGACATAAGGCCTCTAAAGAAAAACTCCAATATTGCTTTCCACAAGTTGAATACTTAGGACGCACAATATCACATGGCATGAAGGCTATATCACCCTGTCAATTAGAGGGCATTAGTAAAGCGCCACAACCACAAACAGTAGGACAAATGATGACTTTTTTGGGGATGACAGGTTTTAGTGCAGACTGGATTGAAGATTATGCAATTAAAACAGCTCCATTAAGAGCACTAATGAAACAAGTGGGCCATCAAAATCTTAGGGCACCACTGAATTGGACTACTGATGCATTAATAGCATTTGAATCATTGAAAATAGAATTACAGACTGCTCCTGCCTTGACCACGCCCACATATGACAAACCATTTCATTTGTGTGTTGCAAACAGAAAAGATGGCTGTGCATATGCTGTATTGCTGCAGGAAACTTGTAGTGGAAGGAAAAAACAACCAATTGCCTATTATAGCACAAAATTGGACAATGTAGCTGAAGGTTATCCAACATGTTACCAACAAGGTTTAGCTGCAGTATATTTTGCATATGAAAAAACCTCCACAATAACCATGGGCTATCCAGTCATAATTTATACTCACCATAAAGTAGTAGAATTGTTGGAGCAAGGGAAGTTTGTCTTGACTCCCTCTAGATGTATAGCATACTCAACATTGCTAACCTTTCCAGACATTACAATTAAAAGATGCTCAACAATCAATCCAGCCAATTTCATACCATTGCAGGATGAAGGCACACCACATGAATGCGTAGCTGATTCCTTAGCTTTTATTAGATTGAGACCAGATTTAGAATCAACAGCAATTCCTGATTCACACGTTGATTACTTTGTAGATGGTTCATGTTTTAGAGACCATTTGGGTAATCATGCTGGATTTGCAATTGTAAAACGTGCTGATGATGATTTTGTCCCAGTAGTGGTGCAGCATTTTGTGAACAACCATGCTCAGCACAACTGGCAGAGTTGAAGGCTCTCACTGAAGCCTGTAAATTGGCTAAAGAA
This sequence comes from Spinibarbus caldwelli, assembly GCA_039654775.1. Taxonomy (NCBI): domain Eukaryota; kingdom Metazoa; phylum Chordata; class Actinopteri; order Cypriniformes; family Cyprinidae; genus Spinibarbus; species Spinibarbus caldwelli. Next base: position 8,354,374 of record CM077224.1, on the reverse strand, counting down.
CTAACTGTAAATATTTACACAGATTCTGCATATGCACATGGTGTATGCCACCTCTTTGGTGCAGTCTGGAAGCAAAGAGGTTTTAAGAAAAGTGATGGCACACCCATCCAGCATGGTGACCAGATAATTGATTTAATATTAGCCATGATGCATCCCAAAAAGTTGGCCATTATCAAATGTCAAGCACACAAAAAAGGCAATGATTTTGTGATTAAGGGCAATAATGCAGCAGATCAATATGCTAGACAAACTTCTGGCTGCACAACAGCAATAATGGCTCCCTCTGTTCTAATTCAACCTCAGCCTCAATTGGCAGATGTTGCACGAATGCAACAACAAGCCACACCATATGAAATTAGTGTGTGGCAGCAAAGAGGAGCAACAAGAGATGCAAATGAGCTTTGGCTCTCTCAAGAAGGCCAGATGATTGCTCCTACACCATTGTTTACAATCCTCATCTCTGACACGCATGGTTTTGACCATTGCGCGATGGGGGAGGTGATTAGAAAAATTAAGCGCCAGGGTTACTGGTTGCCTTATTTATAAAGCAATGGTGGATGAGTATTTATCTGAATGCGAAGTTTGTGCTCAAAATAATGTCAGAAAAGGAACATCTGCTCCAATTGGTCATATACCAGTTCCAGAAGGTCCATTCAAACATCTAGTCATGGACTATGCAGATATGATAAGAACTGAGGAAAAAGATATTTACTGGTAATAATTGACAGATTCAGCAGATGGGTGTAAGCAATTCCATCAGCAGACCAAGGAGCCCAAACAGTAATTAAATTCTTAACAAGAGAAGTGATTCCCAGATTTGGTATACCATCTCAGATTAGCTCAGACAATGGATCAGCTTTCATTCAAAGAACAGTAAAAACAGTAATACAACAATTAAGGATAAAACAAAGGCTAGGTTGCGTCTACCATCCACAATCTCAAGGTCTCGTTGAACGGGTTAACGGGACTCTCAAAGCAAAATTGAACAAAATCTGCACTGATACGAAGTAGAATTGAGTAGATGCCTTGCCTCTTGCATTAATGAGCTACCGTATGCAAACCAATAGAATAACAAACTTAACACCACATGAAATGTTGACAGGCAGACCAATGCCAGTCCCATATTTGAGGGGCCCATATGAAGGACCACCTCTAGAGCAATTGCAAATGGAATTGAGAGCATACATGAAACAGTTAACAACTATTCATGAAGCCATTAATGCCCTAGAGCAAAGCAGGGGCCCAAGGGAGGAAGAGGAAATACCTTGCCCTATACAACCTGGAGATCGAGTATATTTGAGGGTATTTAGGCGAAGGTGGAATGAGCCAAGAAGAGAAGGCCCATATACTGTTGTAAGAGCAACCCCAACAGCAGTACAGGTAGAGGGAAGTACAACTTGGTATCATTTAAATCATTGCACTAGAGCAGTGGTTCTCAACCACATTCCTGGAGGACCCCCAACACTGCACATTTTGCATGTCTCCTTTGTCTGACATACCCATTTCAAGTCTGTGAGTCTCTACTAATGAGCAGGTGACCTGAATCAGGTGTGTTTGATTAAGGAGACACGCAAAATGTGCAGTGATGGGGGTCCTCCAGGAATGTGGTTGAGAACCACTGCATTAGAGTACCCAGATTAAGACCCAGAAGGCGAGAAGAGCAACCAGAAATTGATGAAGAGGGAGATGAACAAATAGAGCTCCCTGAAAGGGAACAGAGCCCTGAAATCCATGAGTCTGGGGAAAGGGAAGGTAGTAACATTGATGCACCTCATTTTAGGGAAACAGAGCACGCTGAAGCAGAAGAATTGCCTGAAGATGAAATGCTACCTGCAGAAACAGAACAAGAAGGTCAGGGAGAGACTGATCCTGATCCTAGTGCTGATATACCTGATGCGGCGATTGCCCAAGACTTGGAGCAATCCGCAGGGCCCCTTGAAACAAGACCCTCTACTAGTGCCCAATCCAGATATCAGCTTGATGATTTCCTCACACTCGATCCAGCCACCATCGCTGATCTATTCCCTTAATGTGACTGATCAAACACCAGGTATTTATGCAAACAAACATGTTAGAGAGAGGTCAGCAAGGTGGGCATACAATGATGAGAATGATACCCTAATTTATGACATGGAATCATACTTACAAAAGGAAGGGCTGTTAGATGCAGCTCATCACAATGATTGGTTTAAATGGGCTGAATATACTGCGAGAGAAGCAGGAATGTTTAGCTTTGTGCTTTGTTCTCCATCTCCTCTTAAGAAGCTTGTAGTTGTGCCAAACCCATATGATTACATGCACTGTGGTAGATTCTACTCACAGTATTGTGAAAATATCACTGGAAAAGTGTACCCCTATTGTCCAGCAGAATGTTTGACTATGCTTGGAAACAAAAATTTCCTCCAATTCTACAAATAGCCAGGGTGGGGGGATGAGTGTCAACGAATGGACATAAGAATTGATGTTAGGAAGAGAGAAATCCCTGTAGCCTATGCAATTGATCGCACATTGGAATTTGAGTGCTTCAACAAATCAGAAGGGAAACATGACATGGGAGAATTCAGAGGAAATTGTGTTGTAATTTGGCATCTAGACCAAAATATGTATTATGACTCAAGAGCACTCAAATCATTCAGTCTTATATATGCTACAGCCAATGTAAAGACAAACATGACAGTAATAAAAAAATAAAGACAATTGTACAGAAGCAACTATTAGTTTTCCCCAAATTCGCACTATGGAAGACCAATCAGAAACAGTGGCAGACTACTATTGGGTATGTGGGGGAAAACGATTACGAGCCACTCTACCGAAAGACTGGAAAGGCATTTGCACTAGAGTAAGATTGTTACAGGGAATAACAATGATTGAAGGAGACCTAGATGAAGTTAAGCAGCCCCAACCAAAAAGTCACAGAGCCAAAAGAGCCTATGAAACTGACCCAAATGTATATTTAGATGTAATAGGCCAACCAAGAGGAATCCCGGAGAAATATAAAGCTAGAAATGAGATAAAGTCTGGATTCGAGTCTATATTTGTATGGATAACCCCAAATAAGAACTTAGAATGGATCAATTATATTTACTATAATCAGCAGAGATTCATTAATTACACTGATGATGCCCTAGATGCTCTAGGAAAACAATTGGGTCCCACAAGTAAAATGACATGGCAAAACAGACAAGCCCTAAATTGGCATTTGGCCGAGAAAGGAGGAGTTTGTGTAATGTTTGGTTCTGATTGTTGTACTTATATTCCAAATAATACAGCCCCAGATGGATCATTCACCAAAGCAATGGGAAAACTGAAAAACCTGAGAGAGGAAGTGACCAAGAACGCTGGAGCAGACATGCATACCTGGGATTGGTTTAATTCACTTTTTGGGGCTTGGGGACAATGGTTAACCAAAGTGGGCATCATAATAGCCATTGCTGTTATTGTATTTCTTTTGCTGTTTTGTTGTATTGTCCCTTTCATCAGATCAATGCTGGCCAGTGCTGCAGCCAAACAGATGATTAACGTGTCAGTAAGACCAACTGGAATCTACATTAGATGTACCAACGCGCATACAGTTGGACTTGGACTGGATGAACTAGATGATTTTGTGTAAAAGCCTTCCTGAAAAACAACAGAGTGGTAGGGAAGGGGTGCCTTTTATTTTTATTCTTTATTTTTATTGTGTATTGTAACTTTTGATAGAAAGGGAGTTAAGCATCTTCATTGTATTTTCTTTTTCATATTATGTAGTAGTATTAAAATACCTGGATAGAGTAGGCAGGAAGTTAGAGGGTGTTATGTATTTTATTTTGGCATATGCCCCTTCCTGAAGTCATTTACTCCTTAAGTCATTTATCTTCGAATCATTTATCCTGAAATCATTTATTTTAAAGATTAATAATTTTCATAAGATAAATCAAATGTAAACTATGATTGTTTTTGGAAAGAAAGGGGACGCTGAAGGTCTTAAGCAGGTCATTGTCCGTGTCACGAGGCAATGCAACTAGAAAAAGGGGACGATAAGGAAAAATTGCATGCTTATTTATTATTTGAAAGTATTGATCATTTAACCTTCATCAGTATATAGTTTGTTTCTTTTAACACTGGAAAGCATGAAAAGAAGAAAGGATGAGTAGATTCAACTGGAGGTTTAAAAACCCACGATCTACTCCAACACCAGATAGCGCTGAGGGTAATGAGATTTGCCTGAGAGCTCCTCTGGCAACGAAGGAAAGCATCACCAGATAGCGCTCCAGGCTACCGGAAATGCCTGGAGTTCCTCTGGCTGCGTGGGATGAACCAGTGAATCATTTACTGCATTACGTCACTTTATTTTTACTAATTCAGATTTTTGATAATTTTAATCATTTGACTAATCATTCATGTACTCTACATAACCACGACAACCATGGGCAAGGCTAAGATATCTCATGCACATGCTTTAATACACATTGTTGATTGATTCATTGACCCCCAAGAGTGTATAGGTAGGGAAGCAGATTCTTTTACTCTTCTCTAGTCAAGTGTGAGGAGAGATGTTTGGGTCTGACTTCCTCCGGAGTGCAGCATCATGAAGAAACCAATTGTTAAGAGGTAATGAAGGGCCATTATTGGTTCATAAATGGATAGAAGGATGGGTGGATTTATGGTGTTGCACTCTGGGCAAAGGGCTTAGTGGTGAGACTTGATAAAGTCTCAGAGGGGGGAATATATTGTGTTATTTTACTTTATATTATGATATTTACTCAAAATGGTATTATCTTACTTAAAATATGACGAATAATCATGAAAGCAATCGTTATACTGATCGGTATGTTGAATTGTTCCAGTACTGGATGTCTTAATACGGGTTGTGGATTATAAGGGGCCATCCGTTGGGCGGTGCTGGTGTTTTTCCATTGGAATGTACCAGTGAACTAGAAATAGCTCTATGAGCTTTGGGTGATTTCCAGAGTATGACAGATGGAAGTGGACAGGTTTGATATATGTCTCATGTGAACACCTCCAACCAATAGGAGGCCGTAAAATAAATTTGGATCTGACCAAATTCCACCATTAAAAATGGACCAGGTAGGCTAGTAATTAATTGTGGCAAACCAGAAAGACATAACCAATAAAAAAACAGAACTACCAATTCTGGGTAGCGAAAAAAGGTATAAAATAGATGTGCGGACAGGCAAAGAATTTAGATGCAGCGGCTGTCATCTCGGCTTTGCTTCTTTGTTTAATAAAGTCTTTATTTTGGCATCTGGAACTCTGCTTTTCGAGCTTCATTGACCACTTTGAAGAAATTTATCATCAACCTCGAGCCACAACCCTATTAGCGGCCGATGCTGAATCCTCAAACTGATCAACCGTATCAGATGCCTTGGAAGACATGTTGTCAAGCCAAGCTTGTTTAACTTTCTTCTTTCCTCTTTTTCCCATGCATAAAGATGTCAAAAGGGAACTATATGTCTTTTTCACTTATGTCCACGTTTTCGCCAGTCTAAGCAGTTGGTTATATCACCACTTCACCTTTATTTCCCTGTAGAGCAAACACACAACCACTTACATTGCCGCCATCTTGAGCCGACATCATAAACTTCCTCCACTTCAGAGCTATCAGCGCATAGCGTGCGTGCTCTACTGACGAGACTCTAGTGGGCGTGACAGATTCCGCATATATATATATAAAGATATATATATATATATATATATATATATATAAAGATATATAAAGATATATATATATATATATATATATAAAGATATATATAAAGATATATATATATATATATATATATATATATATATATATATATATATATATATATAAATCACTACATTTAACTATGCCCATGTCCTGCCATTGCTTGAAAGTAGCATCTAGCTTGGCAGCTGGGAAAAGATGATTACATATGGCTGTTTCCAAGGAAAAGTCAGTGAGCTGAAATGCCTGTCTAAACTGATTATATTTTATATATTATGTCTTGTAAGGGGCAAAATATTGAGGCCCTTTCATCCAGTTTGGATGCATTTCATTCTAATTGGTGAAGGACCCTAATTCTTTTTATGACTGGTAGCTTATAAATCCATTATAATGTTGAAATTCAGGCAAGTAATGAGTTTACATTTACATTATTATATTATGAAATCACCTACTACAGTCAGTCAGACATTGAATACTTTGGGCCTAAAAAATTGTAATTTGGAATGGAAAGACCATATACCTTTTTTGTTATATAGATATCACTTTTTCTTCATTCTACTTATTTTTATTTATTTATTTTCATTTAACTTTTTGATAGCCTACACAATGCCCTGTTGGGGCAACTTAATGGATGCATTTTGTTCTGCACTATGTTCCACCACTTCAAGACAAATGGATTTGTTGTTGGTTGTGTTTTCATATTCAAGAGATTATAAACTAGATGCAGCTTTTTTTGGGTTCACATCGAATGTTCTTCGACTTTTATACATAATAAAATTGTTTATGAATAAGGATTGATCTGTTGAAAGCAGTTATTTTGAGTTAGATGACAAATGTTCTCCTCCTATTCAAATTTGACATTGAAGGTATGCATATACAACATATTTACCCACCGCACATTCAAATACGATTTTCAAGAAGAAGAAGAAAAAAAAAAACTTGGGGAAAACAAATGCAGAACATGTCACACGATAGGCTATATATATATATATATGAAACCATTCAGAAAAAAATGGGCACAAATGGGTTAACTGTTACACAAATCACAGTAAAAGAAGTTAAATGAAACTGGTTAACAGATGCACACATTGCCTCATTGCCTCTATAACTTCCCCTGACTGACCTCGCTTACCACCTACATAAATACGTTTGACCATAAATTCAAACACGGGCTCTTTAACTAGTTTGCGTAACCACCTCAAAGTCCCGCCTCCAGGTCTGCAGGTATTGGCTCAACGGCTCGGTTAGGGAGTTTTAATTGGATGCTGAGCTGACATTTAAAAATTCCGGAACTAATACTGCGGCTGTAAACAACCGCAGCGTGTCCTTTGGAGAAACGGTATTTTTTAGAGTGATTCAGTAAGTGTTGAGTGTGTATATGTATTTCAAGACGCACATGCTAATGTTTACATTGTGCTTTGTTTTGATTTGCAGCAGTACATGGCTTAAAACAGATTTTTTTATTTTTTTTTCTACAGATATGCCGACCTCCCCCGTGAAGACACGGATTCCGCTGACAAGTTTTGGTCATCTTATTAGCGAAGTCAAGGTAGACAAATACCTTATAAATCACAATTCAACATAAACCGGCCATGCTTGCTGTCATAATAAGTAAATAAAATGTAAAAACATTTTAAAATATAAATATGGCAACGTAATGTATATAAATGTATAAATAAAATAAAAATATAAAAATAGATAACGTTATAGCTTTTGAAGTCTCTGCCATTTGGACATACCATGGTATTTTAAGAAATGCAATAGTATGTTAGGTTTATTCAGTACCATGGTATGATATTACCACATTTTATTTTATGGACGTGGTTTCATTCATAATTCCTTGTTATTTTTATAAAAATGTATTTTTTTTAATGACAGAGACAGCTCTTTGGGATTGATGCACCAACCCCAACGGAACTGACAGGATGGAGGAAGCATTTTAACAGCTACACATTGCAAGGACGCAGAAATGTAAGATCATTAAGGATCTGTCAGATTGTTACATGATAAAAGACAACAGTAACATCCTCACTCATGTCACTTGTATCTAAATGTGTCATTGTTCCCCCCACTATTCTCTTTTCCAGTTTGTTCTTGCCACATATGGTGTTCTTGCTCTCACAGCTGCTGTCTACATGATGAGACACAGCAGGAAGGAGGAACGTGAAACAGCATCTGCCTCCTCATAAACTACAAATGGAAAGTTAAGGGGGGTTAAGAATACAATAAATTATTTATGATCACTACATAACTGGACTGTGGTTAATGAAGCTTGTGTTTTTACATGTCACTGGCCAGATGTTTCCTTTTTCTATCATGCACACAGATTGTCATTTAAAAAAAAATAAAATTTAAAGTCACAATAAAATGGGAGATCTGTACTTCCATTTTTTGATATACATCCAAGTGTAACTTGGTTGTGGACTTGGTTCTATGCATCAGGTGTTGATCCAATGTTGAAATGTGAACATTTCACTCATAAGTGAATGCAGATGAACTCCTGCTTACTTCACCAAGTTAATACATCCATGCCTGGATGTATTGTTCACAATAAACCTATAACATCCTTTTAGAATATTAATAAAGTGAATTTTAATTTCATGCAGACTACAATGTTTTTCAATCGCATTGTTGTTGTTTTAAGTTTTTTTGGTGATTTGCCAGTAGAGTGCAGTGTAAGCTTATTGTCAAGTATGTTTCTTGGAAGCCGTTTGCTTTATCTGTTCTAAAGGCAAATTGTGTGGTTATTTTAACAGCTGTTGGTTTTAGGTTAGTGAAACTAGCAGGTCAGATAGGGATGTTTTCCTGTAAAATGAAATGTTCAGAAATGATTTAAGAAATAACAGTGCTGTTGTAAGGTTGTTTTTTTTTTTCTTCTTGCTTTTTGTTTCAGGATGATCATGTCAGTTAATCGTGATCAGGTATCATTCTGAAAGTGAATCTTCGTTTAAGTGTAATTGTGAAGTCTACAATATTCCATTATTATGCCAATCAACACATGACTGAAGTACTACCCATTTTCTTTAATACAATCCATTTCTGCCAAATGTCTGTTTTGTTCTTTTAGACATTATACTATACAGTTATTTCAACTATGTCTCTCTGACTGTCAAATTTTTTTTTCCAAATATTCACCTGAATGTGATACGATCTATACCTGGGTCAACTAAAGTGAAACTGAAATGAAAAAGCACCTGTGTGCACCTATGTAGTAAATTCTCTCTAGGTGAATGTGCAAGCAGTTGATGACAATTGCATAAGAGCTCTGGCCTTTTTTTGGATTTTGGGGCTCATCTCATCATCTTAAAGGTCCTTTCAGTCCTTCAGGTGAAAATTCATTTTTGGATTCATCTGCAGCTCAAGGTATTCCCCAGCCCCCCCAAAAGCAAAGTTAGATTAAAATAGCCTATGATTTAAATGATTGATTACTAATTATGGTTCAAATAAACATTTGTTAAAGATATAAACTGGGAGTTGATTTGGGAGTGTTTTCTAAGATGTAAAAAAAGACCTGAACTTAATGTAAGATGAATTATTCCAGGTATATGTTCTGCTTTGTCACTCAGAGATACAGTTTATCAGATATTTTTAGAGATCATCTGATTACTACAAGAGTCAGAAGCAATCTACAGAAAGAACAGTTAATTGGACAACATCCGTTTAAAGTTGAAACTATGTACGGTATGTATCCAGTTAGCAGTGAATGCTGCTGTTAATACAGATACAATAGTTGTCTGGTGCACTAAAAACAGACTGGACATTTTAAAATTGGTCGTGTTAATTTTTATTAATTCTTTTCCCTATAAGTAAAAATTATATAGTGTTTGTTAATGGGTGCATCAGGGCCATAACCATCATAGACTTCAAGGTGGATAGGGTGGTCCTAATATTCAAAATAATAAAGATCAATATAGGACTTTTCAATGGCCGATTCATATAGGCTTTTACATTTAAGTTAATATTTATGTATTCTGCAGTGGTCTGAAAGATAATAATAATAGGCTAATAATTTTACTATAAAATGCTATGAACTATTGACTTATTTCCTAATCCGCTGAAAATACCATTTTATTTCGTAGATGTGTAGCTCGTATGTTTATTTAGGGTTACAGTCTTAAATAATAAAATTAAACCTGGATAAAACCTGATACTTTAACCTCTTAACCTGTCGTAAAACGAAATGAGTTGAAGATCACGTGATTTAAAGTAAAACATGCCTCCGAAACGAAAGTGAAACAGACGTGCATTCAAAACAGCAGGCTAAATAATAACTTAAAATACACACCCGTGAACACAAACTGCAGTTGCTTTGTTATAACAAGCTTTTTATGTTCATTATTTGCTGCATCACCAAGCTCTTCGCCATTATGAAGGTATTACATAGAGAGGCAGAGAGAGCCAATATCCAACCCCACTCCTAATTCTAATATTTCACTTTGCAGATTTCGCAGCGGGTAGTGTGAATAAAATACATTAAATGGCATAACGCGTGCATAAACTGAGACATATATCCTTCATCCAGACTCTGACATTTCTTTGAAGAGTTCTTCCAGTTATTCGTATGCTAGAGGCGAGACCGCCTTGCTTATTTTTGAAGCTTTCGCTTTCGCTGTCTTTTGTAATGGTCAGCCTATGAGAGAAGAATGATGTGTTACAACTAAAAATGCAGGATCGCATGAAATCTTGACACAGTTCTGGAGAAGTTTGGCTTAGACAACATCAAACTGCATTTGCGGTAAGTGGGCTAGAGGTTTTTCATCTGAGACCGGACTGGAGGTGTTTCTTTCACCTTTAATTTCACTGTGACATTATCCGTGGATTAAACACCGCTTTATGGAAACCTTTTCGGTACACATGTAGCTTAATGGTTATTCCTAAAAGTGTAGGTGACATACATTAAAAATCGTTAAATGGAAATCGTTTCAATTATAGCACACCGTTTTAATATCATGTGATGCCTTGGAGTACTTTCGAGAATAGCCTGTGTGCTGGTATTTCAGAGAAGGCAGGGGGCTTCGCTTTTCCTGTACTAACGCTTATTTCCATAAAGACCTTATAACATCAAAACTTTCAAAGAATTATATAGGCAACCAAAAACGCCACATTAGTTATTTAAGACTGTTTTTATGTTTCAAATGTATGTTTAAAATATAAAATGCATTCATATAAAATATTTAAATATTTTTCTTTAATATTTTTGTAATGTTTTTGATATGGATCTTGATTTTTATCGTAGCATAGCTACGCGTGAGAGAAATCATTTTCCTTAGTCACCGAACCGTAACAATGTTTTCGAGTAAAGAAAAGTGAGAAATTTTCTAAACTTCTTCTAAATGTCATCGTTGCATTAATATTGATTTCATACGTTTTTCTTACAATTTTTTGTACTGTTTTTGATTAAAAAATGTGGTGTGATCCATCAAGTAAAAGTACACAATAAAATACTTTAACTTTGATACAGTACACACAGTCCTCCCTGTATATAATCATTCTTTTTAATCATCAGATTTTCAAACATGATTTTTCAAACGAATACACTCTTAAAAATAAAAGTGCTTCAGGATGCCATAGAAGAACCGTTTTTTGTCTAAATGGTTCCATAAAGAACCTCTGAAGAACCTTTCAGTTTCACAAAAGGTTCTTTGTGGCGAAAGAAGGTTCTTCAGATTATAAAAAGGTAAGAAAGAGATGGTTCTTTAAAGAACCTTTGACTGAATGGTTCTTTGTGGAACCAAAAATGGTCCTTCTATGGCATCGCTGTGAAGAACCTTTTAAGCACCTTTATTTTTAAGAGCGGTTACTCCATTTGACCTGAACAAAATGCACCTTTTTATAAAAGTTCAAAAAGTGATTTGACACTAAAGGGTCTACAGGGGTCTTCTCTGTTTTATAGGTTTCTTATCAAAAGGCGACAATTGTAGGCTATGTTAGTCACACCACATTGACTTCATAGAGCATCATCTTCATAGAAATGGTAGGCTTTCTGTTTTGTAATGAAGAATTTAATTAAAGCTGAGTACACTTGAAATCAATGTGCTTTCTTGCACACACTCATGCACTTTCTCACAGACTTTCTCGAGTGTGTCCGTGCAAGAGCCATTCCCACCGCTTGATGTTAGAACTCTTTGTTTCTTTAAACAGGCGGCACGGAATCATTCATCTATGCTTTAGGACCATGGAGGAATGGTATGAGTGGGCCATGATTCAGAATGGTCCAGCATAATGACACTGACCATGCAGTTGCGCGACAGGGCCCATCCAAGCCGGCCGAGTCCCCTAATCCCTGTGCTGTCCCTCCAACACACTTTCATCCTTTTCGGAACCAGCAGGAATGTGACCTCATCACTCAGACTGTGGATTACTTGAACCACAGTGGATTTTACTGGGGTCCCTTGGAAGTAGATGAAGCTCACGCTCGACTGGCCAAACTTCCTCTTGGGACGTTCCTGATCCGGGACAGCATGCAAGCAAATGTTTTCTTCACTCTCAGCTACAGAGCTCCCGATGGCCCGACCAGCGTGCGAGTGCTCCTGAAGGTTGGAGGATTCAGTTTAGCGGGCAGTAAACATACTTTCTCTTGCCTTTTTGGCCTGCTAGGATACTACATTGCATCCCCAAAAAAGAGTCTGAGTATGCCGTATCGTGGAGAAGCACCACAGAGCCTGCAAGAACTGGCGAGAAGAGCTGTGGTGCGGAGTTTCGGGAAAGATAGTATTCAACATCTGCCTGTGAGCAAGAAACTTAAAGAATTTCTGTGGTTGTACCCTTTTAGTATATGAATGTGTGTTGTTTATATGAAGATGTTACAGATGTCGTAGCTCTTTACCAAAGTATGATTTATTGGAACCATTATCTCAAAGTGCATTTCAGATGGTGGAGTCACATTGGAGGAAATACAGCGAAATTTCACGGGGCAAAAAATGTCCTTTGTTTGTTGTCAATAGTGGCGATTCTGCTCACACAGAAGTTACTTTAAAAGCAAGTAATTTTCTTTTAGGTAACACGGCAAATTTGCACAAACAACCTGAACACAAATTTTAAGTCGGTTGTGCAAAGAACTCCAGTCGTGCTGATTTCTTTGGAAATGATTGGATTTTGCACGCTAAATTTCGCTGAGGTAATTGTGACCACACCTATAGGTTTCTGTGCTCTTCATTGACCCAACTAGAACGCGTACTGTATTTATGTGTGTAGTGATTGTTTGGACTATTCTACGATATTAACAATGCACTACAAAACATTTTTATTTTATTTTTTTAATGTGCAGTAAGATCAGCACAACACCACCACAGGCCTTCAATTGCTTTAAAGCAATCCCGCTGGTACTGGGCCAGTGCAGAGTTTGAATTTGTGTAAAATGAGTGGTTTAACAATCTAGTTTCCTTTTCATAGTATTGTCTGTCTTTATATGAATGTAACTGACCACAAGGCACTGGTGATGTTGTTATTAGTATGAATGTTTGAATTATTTTTATGTATTGGTACATACTGTATATACAATATGTAGGTTATAGTAATATGTAATCTATAGTATGTATTGTATGGCAACACATTCTGCTATGCAGAAATATGCATTTCACCTAGTGAGACAAGGGTTTTATTTGTTTAGGATTGCTTTTTATTATTAAAGATAAATTATTTGATGTGATTTAAAGTTTATTTTACCGTCATCTCTCTCTGACGATTTCTCTTTCACTTCTTTTGTTCTAACGGATAAGTTTCTTGTAATGTGGCCCAACCCTAAAAAGAATCAGTAACCTCTCACATACTGCCTTTACAGAAAAGGCCCCATCTAGGGGAAAATGTGAGGATTATATCAAATATGAAATTTTTAAGCAACACATTTTTCTCTCTTTCCATTTTACACTTTTACAATTGAATTACTTTTTATTGAAATGGTCTGATTTTATATTTGAAATCTGCCAATTACTGCATGTCACCATGTGCTTGTCAAGCCATCTGTACATGTTTAAAATAACTGTGTTCATGTTGTGTATTTGTCTGGATGGCACAGCAGAAGCAGTACTGAACAGAATCACAGTTTAAAAGCACAAACCATACACAGCCATACATACACAGACCACTGAGCTTATAGAAATCACATCCTCATGGACAAAAACAGGAAAACATTTGTTTTCCCTCCATATATATATCAGTTCCTTTGACAATTCTTTTGCAGAATAAAACAGGAAGGAATGTTTTGTTCTTGCATTTTTCACCAAAAAAAGAGAAAGAAAATGGAAAATGATCTCATTACATTCATGGTTTTTCAGGACAGAAACCTGAAACAAAGACATCCATTGTGAGTCTGTCCCGAATACTTCACATACCTTACACAGGAGAGGACATCTACATCAGTGCATTTATTCAACCAGCAGATGCTTTATCCAAAGCAGAGTTATTTTAGTATTATTTACGTTTATATTATAATAGTAGGCTATCTATATTTTAAGTTAGCTTTTATTTCTGTATTTTTAGTTTTAATTAAAGTTTATGGGATTTTAGCTTTGTATTTTGTAAGCTTTATTGTTTTTTCAGTTATAGTTTAGTAATTTTAGCACTTAAACTTAAAGTTGTTCATCTACTATACTATTTGTATTTTATTACTATTACTACTGTACTACTATTTACTACTATTTATATTATATTATATGAGGAATACCACAACAATTGTGCTTCATTCTAGAGAGAAAAATATGAGAATGAGATCATGTTTGTGTATATGTATGTATATATATAGTTTTTTTTTTTTATATTATATATTTTTTGTTTTGACCTTAAAGCAACACAGGACAATACAAAAATCAATAACAAGAACTAGAAGGACAGGGGGGGAAAGGAAAATGGTTGGATGATTTTACAACCATAGAATTACACTGTAAAAAACAGTAGGACTTACTTGAGTAGGTCTTACTTGGAGTAGGACTTACTTGAAAACGAAAAGAAAAGGCAAGCCTCAGAAAAGGCTAGTTAATTTACAAAAATTTGACAAGTACAAGCCTTTAAAGTAATTATTAGTAGCTTTAAATAGACATTTTTAATTTAAGTTTACTTGGGAATTCCCAGTAAATTTTATTGACTCTTTGTTTGTAAATTTTACTGAAGTAATGCTTATTACTGTAAAAAAATTGTGCTGTTAAATAACAGTCATTTACAGTTCATCCAGTTTTATACATAGTTTAACAATGTTACACATACTGTATATTTCTAGTCCAGTGGGCACAGGCAATATGCTGACCATGCAAACAATAAAAGGGGTCAGTGTGTATATATAGTTATATATTTGGACAAGATGTACAGGACGACAGCTAGGCCACAGTATTCTCTCCTCCTCAATCAAAGCCTCTTGAGATTCATTCAGCATCCAACCACTGGAAGCCATTCTCTCATCAGAAGTCAATAAGAGCAGAAACAACATACAAGGCTTAACCAAGCATTTCAATGAGTTTTACTGCTGTGATGACTGGAAATATTGTCACAGACCAAAGTACTCTTTCTGGATGCCTTGGCATCACCTCTCTTTGACGTCTTTTAAGTCCTTCAACAAAACTGCCTTTGTATTGTGTGGTATTGCTGTGCTTATAAAACAAAAAACCTGAAAGACAGAAAGAGAGCAAGATTAATAGCACTTCAGTGTTTAATGCAGCATTTCCTTCTTGCATAACACACTTCCTTCATATCTCAAAAATGACAATGACATACTACATTCAAATTAAAATTTTTATTCTTTATATATAAAAAAATACCGTATACGGTCTGTTCGTTTTAGTATCTGTCATGCATGTGGTTGTGAAGCAGCATAGCTACTGAACATGAAATGCTCCACGCAACCAAATTTCTTCCATAATTGTCATTTTTCCAAGCGAAAGAAAATTATTCAGTGAGAAAAAATGTAGAGGTTGATTTTATCCATCAGCAGTTGATTGGACCATGATGAGAGCATTGCCCACGTGAATGGAGTCAGGTGATTGAAGGGAAAAGAACTGAAAAGTAAAAGTGTTTTGTAAAAAGGAAGTAGTATCAGAGGGGGGAAAAACAAAAATGAAGGCAACATTTTATTTGACTTGGAATTACATGCACAGTAAGAAAAGGAAAGTGGTGCATTAAGTTTTGATTTCTTGTTGACTTTGAAGGTGTAACATTTTTACTTAAAACGTCTTTACTAATATGTATTATATGTAACTAATATGCGTTAATCTAAGTCGTGAGTGTCTCTCAAATACATAAATGTAATTCAAACATGTTATACCTACACTTTTGGATTATACATTATATTTTTATTCAGGATTGTGTGAAAGGGTGTTACTTTCATTTCTTTGATTTATACCTCCCACAATACTTACTAAAAGACATAAAGCTGATCAAACTTGTTATATCTCTTTTTGTTATCCACCCCTTAAAGCCTGTAATCCCTATGGAAAACAAGAACTGTTGACCTCATTCAGTTAAACTAACACTTGGATCCGGGCTTTAATCCTATCACTTACTTGGGGTTTAGTGATATTTAGTGATATAGATATATTCTCACTTTAAAATACATAGATAAAATATATTCTCATTGAACAGATGTCTCTCACACCTGTTCAGTGAGAATCTTAAAAATGCTACTTTGTCATGTGTACATCGGCCACAAGGGGGCATTGCTTCCCTCTACTACACTTTTGATCTATCAAGTTACATTTACCTGGTGGTAATTCCTTGGATTTTACTATTTTGATGGAACGTTTTAATACACATATCATTCAAAAATCAAATCAAAGGACTAAACGGGAGCTTAGTTAGAAAGAAACCTGATTCTGAAAACAATATAGGAGTATAATGAACAAGAATAACTCCTGTAGCAGCAATAACAGGGAAAGTAAGAATATGAGGTTTGAGTGAAGTGTGATCAGGAAGAGTTTATACATCTTAACAAAAATCAAGTGTAATGAGGTTTATAGTTACAGTTATAGTGTGTAATGCATGTGTTCACATGCCTGATCACTGCGGCACATTTACTGTGCATGTGCACAGGCCCTTGATAGCAAATCTGAGATGTGATAAATAATAATCAACTGTAAAAATGACATAAATCCACCAAAACCAAATATTATAATTTCAATATATACTGGCACAACTGCTGTTGACCAAGCGTGGGCTGTGTATTTGTCTGTACACGTTATGAAATGTTCACCGTCTTGCATGGCTTCTTCAAACAAAATAACTGGTGTGCTCTGTTGTAACAAAAAGAAACAAATGTAGCATTTTGTGAAATAACTCTGCAGGACTGGTTCCACCAGAAACCTGTGATTTCTCAGAAATCATACGACAGTTTTTACATCAAGGAAATCAGTCAGCACCTATGCTTTTATTCAGCAACTGAGTGATAACTATTCTGGATTCCTGCACTTAAAATGTAATGTAATTTAACCAAGCAGGTTTTCAAAGCCAACAGCAATTACATTAAACTAGAACTGACTGGTTTGTTTTTGCGGTCACTAAAGAATTGAATGTGCAACCAAACACTCAGATTTAACTGAAATACTTTGTGGTACATTGTTAGCATTTTCATTTGACAAGCTGGATTGCTTTAGGCTGTGTGTATCTGTTACAGTGATTGCATCTTGTCAGTGGTTGGAATGACACCTTGGGATTTTCCCAGAGCTAAGAATGCTACATCACGTCATTTGCATAAACATCACAACGTATTTTTCTATAAAAAATAAACTTCCAGCTATATGTTTACTGACAAGGTGATTAACTCAAACATTGTAAACATATCGGATCAGTTTCACCCTCAACGTTTTAAACCTGTCAAAGGGTTCAAACGTATCTTGGGCCTGCAGCTTTTCACGTTTAAATTCCCATTGCAAAACTTCAGTGGATCCTGGTGATTGTGTTTGATTTTCATGCACCTTGCTGAAACATATGCAAATGGTTTCTTGGACTTAAAAGTCTGTTTTTGCTGGATGAGAGAGACAGAAAGTCTCAATTAATCTTTCTAATTTTATCTCTGTTTTGATAGCAAATGTTCTGGAAAAACTGGAAATTTAGAACCAATAAAATGTATCACCTAACACAAAAGGATTTCTTTATGTAGGAGATGAACACTGAGAATGTCTCTTTGTTTGATTTGACCCAGATGAGTCACATTGAGAACAAATCTGCATTCTTTAAAAAAACAATAAGATGCCCTCTTTCGATAAGGTTACCTGATGCCCTCTGGTGGATAATATTATGGATGTTCTTAATATAATTGTGTTTTTTTTTTCCCTTCATGAAATCTTCCTAATCACTATTGAAACCTGAATGCACTCAATGCACATTTCTCACTATTTCAGCAAAAATAAATGAATAAATGAATGAATAAAAAAAATAAATAAATAAAAATGATAAAATAAATAAAATCCTCAATATTGATCACAAACAACAGATACAGAATTATTGTTTTGCACATTTTAATATGTTTTCCAGGAAACATGCAAGCATAAATCTTCAGGATAAAATACCCAGGTTTTGACGTTATGGTTGAGAAAATGATTGAACACTCAAAATTTAATCATGTCACACATTAGTTTATTATCAAAGGAATAGTTCACACAAAAATTTTAACTTAATAAACATTTACTCACCTTTCGGCCATTGAAGATGTAGGTGAGTTTGTTTCTTCATCAGAACAGATTTGGAGACATTTAGCATTATGTCACTTGCTCATCAATGGATCCTCTGCAGTGAATGGGTGCCGTCAGAATGAGAGTCCAAACAGCTGATAAAACATCACAGTAATCTACACGACTCCAGTCATGTGTTTCTAATAAACAAATTCATCATTTGAAGATGTTTTCCAAAATGTATTTATTAAAATTCCTTGGAATCTGCATAAATCTGTTAATTTTAAAACTGTTAAAAAAGCATGGACATGGTTTAAATTTTGGCTAGCTGTGAAACAAGCAATAGTCAAGTTAAAATGTATGAGATTGAAACAAATTGGATTGGTTGATGATAAATATATAAACCTAGTCATTGTGTATTTAAAACACACACAGTTTATTACTTTTACACAAATCTAATTCTTTCATTGATTCATTTATGTATGACCGGTAAATATTCACCACATTAACTTTATATGCAATTAAAATACATAAATATTAAGCCTAAAATGTTTAGAGTGTATAGAGTTGTCTTCCTACTTGACTTCCTATGTTCTACTTCCAAATGTTCTCTAGCCAAGTTATTTTTGCTCTTATGATTCCCTGCCTTAGTATCTTTGTGTCATTCTGATTGCTCCATCTGTAAAAATCTTCTTCTGTCTCTCTCCCATTCTCACTCTCTCTCTCTTTAGCATGTCAGTTTTGCAGCCATGGAGTCTATGTGGATAATGATCTCATGCAGAAAGAGAGAGAGACATTGTCCAGGTGAAAACAGTGTAAACTGCAATAGTGTAAAGCGACGACAGCATAAGAAATGTGGGTTTGACACTGTCAGAAAAACACTCTTCTCACTACCCACATCTATTAAAAAGCAACTGACACTTTGCTAAGGTATACTAGTTTGGAGGATTGTTGATTGAATGTGGCAGCTCCAGATAAATTTTTATTGACTTTTAAGCAAAACCATAAATTTGAGAGAGAAAATACATTGTCAGTCCCACTGACTGTGTGAATGTAACCTTAGACTCAACTAGGTATCCACATCTGCATTAAGTGATTATTGAGATGCAGCTCAAGACACATGACTTACTGTAAACTCCAATAGCAATTTTGAAGGCCTGCAAGTATTTGCAATACCTTGGCAAATATTAGAATACCTGTGACTCAGACTTGAGGTGAGTCATACTTTTACAGACTAAACACTTTTTACAGCCCACAAAAAGTGTGTAGCAAAATAATCGGCTGCAACTTGGCTCATCTTTAAAAACTAATGAAGAAAGGTACTGTTCACTGAAAAAACTTTGTAATTTTTACATTAAAAAATACTGTACAATGCTTATACAATGTTTTGTTCAGGTAAAAACTATGAATTACCATTTAATTTATATTGAAAACAGATTAGTTTATTGTCATTTTTATTATCCGAAATGTACATTAAGATGTTTTGTGTTAAATTATATGTTATTTACGTAATGTTTATTGCATTATTTTAGTGCCCTGGTGGTGAAATACACAGTTGAGTTGTGAAATATACAGGCAATATGTCATTCTGTAGTACCTGAAACATTGTTACAGTATTTTTTACTGTGTGTTTTTGGAAACCACAGATGCTGTTTTTTTAACCATAAATTTAACAAGATATTTTTACAGTGTAAAACAGAGTTTTTAAGACCAGAAACATCAAGACAGAACAGGAGACCTCTTGATGTCCAGATCTAAAGCAAAAACTGGACTTATCAACTTAATTAACTTTTTTTTAACAATATCAGAAACACTTGTGGAGTGGAGAAGTCAAAATATTCAGGAAGTGGAACTGAAAAGAATAATAATGTTCATTTTGCCAACACGTTTTGGCACACAGGCTGAAAGGTCGTAGTGCGAGAAGTGCGCTTAATGAACAGAAATACAGGAAATCCTAAACCCATTCCAGCAGTATTTGAGCTTTCCTGTAGCTCAAATAGTAGAGCATGGCACTAGCAACGCCAAGATCATGGGTTCGATTCCCAGGGAAAGCAAGAGTTGATCAAATGTAAAAACTGTAACTTGAATGCTATGTAAGTCGCTTTGGATAAAAGCGTCTGCTAAATGCGTAAATGTAAAGCAGTCATTTATAAAATCTTATAAGAAAGTTTTCACATTATTTTCAATGTTTCCAAACCCAGAAATTCCAATTAAATTCTGACAGAAATGCCGTCTTTTTGTGAACATAAACATGAACCTTAAATATGAATTTCCTTGATGAACACTACATGAAAACAAAGACTTCTGGGTCCACCAAAGAGGACAGGAGCTGTGGAGGCTTCTTTCCCCTGTGTAATGTTATGAAAACATACTGTGCCAAAAACACTGGAAATAGACTGTGTCTGTTGTCTGAGACCGTAAGCAGTGACCCAAATCCAGATCAAGACATCAAGTAAAAAGACCCAGACTAATGCCATGTTCATGTCATCTACTGAAGCCCTAAGACCAAGACCACAAGGTCAATTTCAAAAGTCGATTCCCTGGGAAAACACCAAATATCCAGTATACCCCTTTTCCCACTATGAGTACTTGACTTTGACTTTACAAGTGAGGGGTGGTTATGTTATGAGGCTATGTTATGTTATGTAATGAATTTAATACAATGCCTCTGGTGTACTTTGGTATATTCAATGCACTTTATATTGCATGGCAGGAGTGTATGTGTAACACAACAAATGTGGACTTTGTTGCAGATATCTGAGCTACAGAAGGCCCAGGACTTTGGGGAAAAACTGTCCCACTCAGAAATCCAAAGTAGGTTATAAAGTAACCAAGAAGCCTGAAGCAGAGCTCTGCTGAGATCCTCTACACAAATATGTTTTATATATATATAAAGTGAGGTACAAACATTTAGGGATGTTTTTGTGATTTAAACTTGGACATAAACAGATTTTTTAACTTTTAAACTTTGGATGTGCTGAGACAAAAGATGTTCTTTGGAGCATTCTCATTCTTTACTGTGCGATTTATAATAGTCCTTTACGAATTGTTGCTTGTCAGACTCAGACTGTAACACGATCCCAGCTATAAGCCATGTCACACTCAGTTATTATTAATGTCAGACTGTACGACAGTGAAGACTTGCGCAAAGAGACTCGTCCAGAGTTTTACATCATCAATCCGTGACATGTTCAGTGATGTGAGCTGAATTCAAAAACAATCTCTACTGTTAATTTTGATCAAGGCTTGTGTTGAAAATACAACTGATGAAGGCCGAAATGTCTGTTTTTTATCCCCTGCTTTAACTTCAATGAAAGATATTAGAGTGCAGACCAATCTTTGTACAACCCGAATTCCGGAAACGTTGGGGCATTTTTTAAATTTGAATAAAATGAAAACTAAAAGACTTTCAAATCACATGAGCCAATATTTAATTCACAATAGAACATAGAGAACATAACAAATGTTTAAACAGAGAAATTTTACACTTTTATCCACTAAATGAGCTCATTTCAAATTTGATGCCTGCTACAGGTCTAAAAAAGTTGGCACGGGGGAAACAAAGGGCTGAAAAAGCAAGAAATTTTGAAAAGATTCAGCTGGGAGAACATCTAGCAACTAATTAAGTTAATTGACATCAGGTCTGTAACATGATTAGCTATAAAAGGGATGTCTTAGAGAGACAGAGTGTCTCAGAAGTAAAGATGGGCAGAGGCTCTCCAATCTGTGAAAGAGTGCGTAAAAATATTGTGGAATACTTTAAAAACAACGTTCCTCAACATCAAATTGCAAAGGATTTGCAAATCTCATCATCTACAGTGCATAACATCATCAAAAGATTCAGAGAAACTGGAGAAATCTCCGTGTGTAAGGGACAAGGCCGAAGACCTTTGTTGGATGCCCATGGTCTTCGGGCCCTCAGACGACACTGCATCACTCATCGGCATGATTCTGTCATTGACATTACTAAATAGGCCCAGGAATACTTCTAGAAACCAATGTCAGTAAACACAATCTGCCGTGCCATCTGCAGATGCAAACTAAATCTCTATCATGCAAAAAGGAAGCCATATGTGAACATGGTCCAGAAGCGCCGTCGTGTCCTGTGGGCCAAGGCTCATTTAAAATGGACTGTTTCAAAATAGAAAAGTGTTCTATGGTCAGACGAGTTCAAATTTGACATTCTTGTTGGAAATCACGGACACCGTGTCCTCCGGGCTAAAGAGGGGTTCGGGCTTCCAGCGTGTTATCAGCCTTCAGTTCAAAAGCCAGCATCTCTGATGGTATGGGGTTGCATAAGTGCATACGGTCTGGGCAGCTTGCATGTTTTGGAAGGCATATAAAGGTTTTAGAGCAACATATGATCCCCTCCAGATGACGTGTATTTCAGCAGGACAATACAAAACCACATACTGCAGCTATTACAACAGCTTAGCTTCGTAGTAGAAGAGTCTGGGTGCTGAATTGGCCTGCCTGCAGACCAGATCTTTCACCTTTAGAGAACATTTGGCACATCATTAAACGAAAAATACGTCAAAGACGACCACAAACTCTTCAGCAGCTGGAAACCTATATCAGGCAAGAATGGGACCAAATTCCAACACCAAAACTCCAGAAACTCATAACCTCGATGCCCAGACATCTTCAAGCTGTTTTGAAAAGAACAGGAGATGCTACACCATGGTAAATATGCCCCCATCCCAACTATTTTGAGACCTGTAGCAGGCATTGAATTTGAAATGAGCTCATTTTGTGCATAAAATTGTAATATTTCTCAGTTTAAACATTTGTAATGTTATCTATGTTCTAGTGGTTTTGTTGTTGCTGCACTAATTTCATCATCAGGTTCTGTTCAGGTTCAGTTCTAATAGGTATTGACTTGAGTAGCCACATTGCAGGATTGTGCATCAAAACTTCTGACACTGGCAAAATTTCATCAGAGGAAAAATTTGATTGCAATGGTCATTAATCTTTGGCTGGTGGATATGTCAAACTAGTGATGAACGACAACAGATTTTGGCCTAAAATCAGAAGGATCTTTTAGGATTCACAAAATTTAGGAGGCCAAATCGTGGCTAAAATTATACAGTATGCAGCCAGCTTTACACAAATGTCTGACAAACTGGAGTTTATTTTTAT
Source organism: Spinibarbus caldwelli (assembly GCA_039654775.1). Taxonomy (NCBI): domain Eukaryota; kingdom Metazoa; phylum Chordata; class Actinopteri; order Cypriniformes; family Cyprinidae; genus Spinibarbus; species Spinibarbus caldwelli. The sequence goes on along the minus strand of CM077224.1, from coordinate 8,330,956 downwards.
TTGTTGATTGTTTGATTGAGTTAAATAATTACTTCAGTTGAATACTTCTCAAACTTAAATAGGATATTGTGAGTGTAACATGCCATCTGTTGCTAATTTCCTTTATTGTTCCTAACACTGAGTGGTTAAAGGGATGGTTCATGGTAATAAGTTATAACATGCAAGAAGTGTTCTTGTCATGTACATTTTAACAGACATGCCAATGTTCATGTGTAGACGCCATTGAAGTTAAATAGTGGAATAATAGCCTGTGTGTCTGAATATGTGTGGTTCCTGGCTGTTGTCGGATCTGTGGTGTATCCAGGACACCATGTGTGTGTTGCGTCAGAGTATGTGTTAGGCCCACGCGTGCTCCAGATATTGGCTCGGAGTAAAACTGTCAGTACAGAAACTGTGGAGCAAAGCACATGCTCACTACAGTGAGCCATTCAGCTTGATGAAGCTAACCATGCAACCCTAAATTAGCGGATTACACTTAGATGAATACACACACACACACACACACACACACAAGCCATCACACAAACCCCCCATTAGATCTGAACGCTTCTTAATAAATCATTATCAAACAGGACAGTGCGTCTCCTCCCTCAACTTAATGACCAGCTGACTTTTACAAATGTCCTTCTGCACATCCTCTCTCCTAATGGCTAAAGTGCAGTGACACTGGGGTTGCGGGATTGTAAATCATTCAAGTTAGTGTCACACACTTCAGTGATTTACACCCATAGAGGGAGTCCGTTTAAGCTTTAACGAACTGCTTTTGTGTTGCATGTCATGAGCTAAAACGTTGTATTGGCTTCCATTGACCTTGATAACAGTTATTAAAAACCTGGAACTTGAAGAGTCGATGTAACACAGTAAGCTGGGTTGCCAAACTCTGAACAATGTAAAGTGTCATTATATTAAAATAAATACGAATTATGTCATTATATTAAAATAAATACAAATTACTATAAATTTAGAATCTCTCCATGAAAGAACATAAAGTAGACTAAACCATAATACCACATGTGACCCTGGACCACAAAACCAGTCATAAGGGTCAATTTCAAAATTTATATGTATACATCTTCTGAAAGCGGAATAAATATGCTTTCCATTGATGTATGGTTTGTTAGGATAGGATAATATTTGGCCGAGATACAAGTACTTGAAAAACTGCAAAAAAATCTAAATATTGAGAAAATCACCTTGTCCTAAAGATTTTTGGCATAAAAAAAAAACAATAATTTTTGGCTTTTGCTACAAATATACCCCAGCGACTTAAGACTGGTTTTGTGGTCCAGGGTCACATATGATATTATTTAAAATTTTGTATAATTTCCTTAGCACAATCAGAATTGGAAAAAAAATGATAATTGTTTTCAAACCAGTTTCCAAACAGTCCCTCCTGTCTGCCAGGTATAGATTCGAACTAATAGAGCACCACAGAGCCACAATGTTTACACTCTTTGAGGAAATCATCCATGAATGGCTTATTTATAGCTGTCTCTGCACATTAAACTGGGATAGAAGAAAGTATTTTAACATTGAAAAAAAGAACACTGAAAGAAAGAAAGAAAGATTTAGACGTTCTAAATAGCTTGTACCTAACACAGATGAAATTTATAATTTTTTTTATCAACGTATAATTATCATATAATTACCATCACCCAAATGCATCACAAGCAGAATAAAAAAAATGACATTTTAATATAATTTAAATTAATTTAAATATACATTTATATATACATTTTATTTGTATAAATTGTGGATACTTCATAATTTAATAATATAATATAATTTAATAATAAATAAAATAATAATAATAATAATAATAATAATAATAATAATATAACATATGAATTATTTGCATAAAATAATTAATAAAATAATTAATATTAGTCATATAAATGAAATGTTAATATTAATCATACACCACTGATTAAAAGTTTGGGGTCAGTAAGATTTTTTCATGTTTTTGAAAGAAGTCTCTTTTGCTCATCACATACTGTAAAAATACTAAAACTGAGAATTTTTTATTTCTATTTTATATATTTCTATTTCTATTATTTATTTATTTATTTTAAAATGTTTTTATTTAAATTTATTCCTGTGATGGCAAAGCTGAATCTACAGCATTATTTTAATATGTTGATTTAGTGCTCAAGAAACATTTCATTATCAACACAGAAAACATTATGTTTAATATTAACATTTTCTTCAGGATTCTTTCATGAATAGAAAGCTGAAAAGAACAACATTTATTTGGATAAAAATCTTTTGTAACAAATTCTTTTTCTTACAACAAACTCTTTGCTGTCGATCAGTTTTAATCAGTTTAATGCATCCTTCCTGAAAACAAAAAAAATTAAATATAATTTTTATATGTCATCATATTATTTCAGTGTACATTACATCGCATTGCTATCTCGATGCTAATCAACAGCTGAATTGCTGGTTTCTTGACTAAACACAGGAACAGGCAATTACCTCAAACAGTTCAAATCTGATATATTAATCCAATCTCAAAACTATGTACAGTTTTGAGTTTACACGATTTGCTAATGCATCCAGGTGTCTATAGTCAGTTCCTGCAGTTCCATCCCCCAGCCACCAGATGTCTCACCCTACGGCATTGCTACGATTTAATTGAACGCACCTGTGCTTTGTTTACGGTTTTCTAGTGTGTTTAAGTAGCCTGGATCTACAGTCATCGTAAGTCTTGATAGTGTAAACAAGCAGTTGAGTCGCTTCAATTGCATTCTTGTTTGTAGTACTTGGGTTATTTCATATTTGGATTTATTTGTCTTATGTAACTGATTACTACTGAGTATGCCTGCCTTATTTCTATGATTACTGCATTAGCCTTTTACCATTCTGCTTATTTTACTCTTTGCAAGAGAATTCTCACTTTGTCACAATCTGATATGTAACAAGGTGGGAACAGTAAACTGAAATAATCATTGACATACACTACTTACAATAAACACCATAATTCGAGCTTGTAGAGTAGAGTTTTTCTCCATTCTGCATCACAGCACTTACTTTCTAGTAAGTCTGAAAAGCTTAGTTGATTAGCTGGTTAAGGTATGTTTAATTACAGCTGGCGCTAAACACTGCATTTAAGCAGCCCTCCAGGAACAAGACTGGACACAGCTGCCCTATCAAATCAACCACAGAAATAGTGAGATACTGAATCACTGGTTAAAACTGTCTTTAAGCTGTTTTAAAACTGTCTTTTTGGGTAGCAGTGAAATTACCCCTTGCATTACATTCTTAATCATATGGTGTGATTTCTGTGGTGGAAACAAGAGCATATCATTGTCCAGCTGGCTGTTTATGAGTTCTTGCAATATTGCACACCTTGCTCATTAGTATTCAGAAGAGCCTTCAAATTCTCTCCCCCATTCATCTCATTAATTGGATCATCTGACTGAAATTACCATCATCAAAAAGGAAATTATCCTATAAGTATGTTGACCAGATGCCACATTCTTTTTTTTCTTTTTTTTTTTTGCCAGAACAGTAGGCCTAACAAAGTAGTTGTTTTATATACGGGACAAATTTCAGACCAATCCAGAAATGTGACAAGGGTCTCAATTATGTTAATGACCTGGAGAAAAAAAGAAAAAGAAAAAAGGGACATCTAATTCAGCTATACATATGCTTTCAGTTTGAATTTAGACATTTTTCCCCCTCCACTTATCTGCAATTACATATATAGTTAAAATTGCAAAACTCACTATTTTGAATATAAAATGAGAATTCAAATTCATTTAATGACCATGTGCTGGATATTGAATACACAAAGCTATGAAAACCTCTGTAATTTATGTCTTTAATATTTGATGTACTGTATGTGTTTGTGATGGCTTTTGTTATTGAATTAGTAACAGTTTTGACCTGAGATGACCTCTGATTTAGTATGTATTGTTGCTTATAAGATTGCTTGGCAGCCTCCACATTGCATTGTGATAATACTACATCCATTATTCAACATCATTTCACACTATGTACTGTATCATTCTGCCTTGAGTGTATAAAACAGGAATCAATGTAATAAATTGAACTATTTACTACAAAATTGGACATCCTGCAAAATGACATCGCAAATAAAATGAGACATTAAGCATTCTCTAGTGAATGAATCACTGCATTGGAGGAAAAATGATGCTGTTTTCTGTATTATCTATCTATTATTATAAATTAGATGAAGATAGGTTCACATTTTAATTCAAACTAAAGGCTACAGATCATTTTAAAGATATTATAAACACCCCACTACTCTCTCTTGAGCTTATGTGCAGAATGTGATTTTCACAGTATGTGTGAAAGCATGCATGTTATATGTGAGGCCATGCATGCACAGCAGGGCTTGTGTGAGTGCATTTGTTTTTGTATGTTGTGTATAAAGAAAGATGCATTAGGGACTAAGATTAGATTTCATTTTAACTAATTGCAAATGCAATTAGTTTAAATATTTTTCATAACTGCATAATTAACATTATAGTAAACACTGTCTTAGTGTTTCATTTTGAATCACTCAAGATGTTTCTGGGATAGATAGGGTGTTAAAGTGTAAAAGTGTGCTCTCTGACTACTTAATAAAAAAAAGTAATTGCAAAAGATGGCTAGAGATATTATGGCGAGTCAAAGCTAAAACTTTCATGCAAATACTATTGATAATGTGAAACTGCTGTTCTATTGAGTGAATGTATGTTTGTGAGTGTGTGCGCACATTTGTCTGTGTGTGAAGGGGGGGGGGGTGAGAGTGTGTGTTTTATGTAATGTAGCATGGTCTGTTTGGTAACAAAAGTGGTGACACTGAAAATTGGGTTACCATGGAGACAGAATTTTCCCACTTTTTTGTGCTCATGACAGACTCATGCAAACCACTCTTCCATTTCTTCTTTACTCCTTTATTTCTTAATTCCTTCTTCATTTATATATGAAGTTGTGCATATTTTGTGATGCTGTAGCTGTTGACTTACTGTATTTTGCACTTGGTTTATTTAGTCTGCGTCGGAATTACAATTTATTGATGTTTGTTAGTGGATGTGAGATGTGGGAAATTAAATGTTTATTGTAAATCCAAACAGTCCAAGAAAATGGGATCTTCAATAGTCAACATGAGCTTGTGTCAGTTGCCAAAGCATATAATTTGTGTATAGCTCTCTCCTTAAAAGAAAATGTGTCTAAAATTTATTATCTGTTCTCAGTTGTAAAATTGTTTCATTATGAGCTTTCTGGATAATTACCTGTGACTCCTTTCAAGTCAGTTCCTTGCTTTCATTTAATAAGTAAACAACTCCTAATTTGACCCAGTTTAACTCTGCATTAGGGCTGATTTAATACAAGCAAATAAGCGCTTGTGTCTTTGAGTGATTCACACGCTGTATAAAAGATTTGTTAATGATTGTTACAGATAGTCTGGGGCTTCAATACTGCTTCCATGCCCACACACAAACACAAACCTGTGTTTTCTAATTAGGCAATTAATTAATGAATAGAATGATTAGCTAGCATGAAATACATTCCAGAAAACATGCATTTGTTAGATAATTTTATCTAAAGCAATTTACTTTTTTACTTGAACCACTGGAAGTTTTAGATTCTGCTACTGTAAATGTTCTGAAACATTTGTTAATGTGTTCTGTATATGAGATGATGTATGATTTGAAAAAGAAAAGGAAAATCTTTCCAGCCAAAGCAAATCAGAGTTCCCTTTGAGCCATGAATTTGCATTATTTGCTCAAGCAAGCAGATAATGGGCATAGGTTTCCAAACTTAGATACACAGACATGGATAATCACAATGGACCTGCTGTTACAAATGGTAAAGTTTATCATCTTGAAATTTGCTCACTGGACTGTAAAACGTCCTTTTCCAACCTATTCTGAAACATGATTGGCCGGCTGAGGGAGACAAAAAATGCTAGGGGTAACAAAAAGCAGCAGTGCATTACGATGTATATGAGTTTAGATACGTCAGATCCACTTTATAGTGGTTTGCATGCTTGTATTCAGTTTTATTTCTTCAAAATCAATGTGTGGAAAGTCGGTTGTCAAAGTGGGTATTTCTAAATATGAATATATTAGTATATAAAGGTTGACCTATAAAGAATGAGTAATTATAATGCTTGTGAGGACAAACAGCAAGACAAAAAACATTCCTGAGGCAAAGCTTGCAGATGCATGCCTGTGTGTTTATGCTAAATAGTTAAATGATATAAATGTTAAATGGTTTTGTAGGGTTACATCATATTGAAACGTAGTTTCCTGGTAACCATAAAACAGTGGGCTGGCTGGTCTGTGTTGTGAATAGCAGTATAAAGTGCTACAAAGCTTTCAAAAAATGTTTGAAATAAGGTTCAACCATCTCTTTTGGAGTAGAAAAGCAACATTATTTTAAATACAGGTTTTTTATTTTTATTTATTTTTCAGGGGGCACCAGTGGCTGACTCACTCAGTACCCTAGGCAAGATAAGACATGACTAGGCCCAGGTGGAATCTGTGGTGTTTTTTATTAAGTATTTTCTATTTTGGGGGGAGAATCTTCAAAATGAATTTCAATACAAACTGTAATAAAACATAGCTGAGAGTATTGTACTCTTATTGTCAGGTAAAGGAATCAGATGGTGTTGCATTTTATGAATTCTGTGGTAATCTGCTGAACTTTCTGTGGAGTAGATTTTGTAAGGTTAGACATGACCAGAAGGCAAATACTTTTTTTAAACCCACAGTAATGGTGCGGCTTAATTTTTTAAAGATATAGATATTCGCATTAAAATCCACTTGGCTCAAAAATCTGAGAGGACACGTGCCTTCTGTACATCTATACTTAAACACGCGGTCATAATCTTAAATTTAAAAGACTTTAAATAGACTTGTCAAGCAGTTTTTCCTTTGACTGGGTGAATGATCTTAAGAGCATAAAATCATTTGATTTAATTGCATGAGTTGAGGATCATAACGCCTCCCGTGGATTTCCTTCAGGGAAATTACACAGCTGGGAGCGTCTGACTCATAACGAACCACCAATTTTGGCGCAAACGGAGCAAGCCCAAAATCACCGTTTTCATTGAGACAGACAGGAGTCGGCTCGTTGAACTGTTTTGCTCTTTTTAACACGTGGAGGCGACAGTGGATGGGAAATGGTTTTGCAACATCGAGCGGGAAAATGACTTGTTTACTGAGGTGTCTTGTGATTGAGAATTTTCCAGTTTTGACGCGTCCATCGTGCGCAGGGACTGTTAATGGTGCTCATTATCATTTGACTGTATTCATGTGTGATGGAGAGAGAGAGAGCCTCAATCTACCATCTACTCGATTCATGGAGTGTGCGTCTGAGAGCAATGGTCTGTAAAGTTGGATGGATATATGAACGCGCCAAATAACCAAATGATTTCCCGCAGATAGTTAAACAATAAGACTAGTCTGTTTGCACTGACAGACAGCAAATCCGTATATAATTGTGTTTAATTATAGGTGGTAAGGTAAGAGAATTGAGTTGAATTTGGCGCGGAGCGCGTGGGAGGCATTGGCAAGTACAGTCTCAATTCCGCGCTGAGATGTTAAGAAGCGGACACGCGCTCGACAGTTTGCCATGATGTCTCGAGTTCAGTCGATGCTGTCGCAGAGACATCCAAAGTACACCTCATCCCCGTTATCGACGTTTTAACGACTGAATACGGCGCGTTGCTGTTGTTTTCTCCAGAAGGACGCGATATTGACGGAATCCCCTTCAGAGGCGGCACACGGACCTGTTCCACTGCGGAAAGCGCTCGAGACTCTGAAGAAAATTACAGAAATATTAAGGTGAAAAATCCATGTTGTCGACTGAATCACTGAACGATTTTTTCCTTTTTCTGGTTAATCTCTGTGAGGAGTGGACACGGTAAACACAAGGACACTGGTGGAATTACGCCGTTAAGAGCGCTGAACTTGACGGATTTGTTTATAAAGAAAGATCAAGGTTACACGATGAAGATTACTGTGGACGCTGTTTAATTTCTTGACTGGTGTATTGGAAATGTATAACGGGGATATTAGGTGAGTTGTTCTCTTTTTACTTTAAATAAAGCATCAAACGTATTATTTTCCTTACCAAATGTGGGTTCGCGCTCTCATAGCCAGCTGGGAGTCGTTGGAGCTTCCCGTTTACGAAATCGTCGGTTTATTTTTGTGACGGGAGAAATTATTTCAACCGCCTTGATGCGCAACACCTGCTGCGCGAGCGAGCGCCCTACATAGAGACAAACCCCGCGCGCGCGTGAGGGGAATACCTCACCGGCCGTTATTTAAACACACCGGGTCTCTCACACACCTTTTAACCACTGACTGCACTCTCGAAGCGCACTGGTAGGTGTTGTTTGAAACACGGTTATGTGTGTGCTGTAGTCAGCCTCTGAGGTGACTTGGTTCTGTGCGGGGGAACCGTGACGCTTCCACGCAGATCAGTTTGCCCACTCGCGAAGCCTTTTGGTGTGGCTTTTCTCTCGTAGACTACTGAACACGAGCGAGAAGTTATAGAAATACACTAAATAATGAGTTCTGTCATTTCTGTTGACCTGGTGTAAGGGTTGACTTTTTTTTCTTCCAGATCATTGAATACTTAAGCTCCTGTCAAGGTGGTTCGCCGAAGGTCTGAAAAAAAAATGCGCCGAGAAACGCGCCTTCTCTGTGAGGAAATCTTCGTGGATAACATTCACAGGACATCAGTCAGTTTCACAGATGGCACATTTCAACCACGGCGAGTCTTCTTCACTGACACCTCGTGACACGCAAGGTAAGATACGTTTTAAATATTGAATGTTTTAGTAATAGGTGTGAAGCGGCTGGCAGGGAGAACCGACAGGGGGCGCCGTTGTTTCGCGGGTTTGGTCTAAACCGGGAATGAGGGACTTGCAGATTTGGGTGCAGTCACGTTGTCCAAGCACATTTTTGATGTTTTCCTCTTGCTTACAGGACCAGGCCTGAAATAGTCTTTCCTGCAATGGAGGATACAATTTTAGAAGCTGAAATATTTCAAAACCGCCCCCTCTCTACCCACACATTCATGTATAGAGACACTTATACACGTCTTGATAAAATGACCTTAACTGCATGCCCAGATATGTACAGCAATGCATTCTTACATTTGCTATATTGGGCCAACTCTTGTGATGCCGTAGGCCAGAAACATAATTTAATCAAATACATGAACATAGACATGAGCCCTTGGCTAATGCGCTGCTCTGTTGAACGTACTTAATGCGCTCGTGTGGTGGTACCAAACCTCAGGATTCAAGGGGGCAATGGAGTTACCTTCAAAATTTCTGGCAATTAAAATGAAATTTGCTATAAAATGTACTGACTTTAAACTTGCATAGCAAGATTTTCTTCAAACTGTTGCTTCACCATAACAGTAGTTGACCTGAAAGAGAAAACGGACTAATACCACAGTTTTCTACACATTTAGTAAACCGTCTGCATTCAAATACTTAGGTAGAATATATTTTGGACCTTAAACAGAAGAATACATGAGCATACGTGCTGGTCAGAAAAAGAGATGGATGGGGGAGGAGGACCTAGTGCAGGTGCTTATTTTGAGAGTACTTGTAACTATTGACCCCTCCACCTTTCCACACAGTCAAACTCAGAAATCCACCCACAACCTCCCCATTCGCCTGCGAAGAGAAGTGATCTCAGCGGTGATATTCTGCTAACAGAGGAGCCGATCTGCACTTGGCACTTTATGCTGTGGTTTTGAATTATGAAATATGAGCTGTGACAGACCATCAAAACTGTGGTTGGTACTTCCAGGCATATACTCAAACCTCACTCGTACAAACACTCCTATTGGCAAGACGTTTTTGGCAGCATTGCTTAAATTTTGATGCGTAAAAATCCATGGATCTGTTTTTGTATGTAAGCGAAACAAACTGTCTTTATTTTGATCCTTGGCTGCTCTTCAGTTGTATCCTGCAAGCTTAGGGTGAAGGTGATGTCTAATGTGACTGAAAACATTACACACCGTTTACTTGTAGAACGTCCAACAATCTGACAGATGCACATGCAGAATGAGATGCAGAGTGATGCACTGCATTTGCAAACGCTAAGTGCTAGTCTGGGGTAGACTTAAGGGCATGGTTGCTTTGCTGGGGTAGCTCTGTGAGTATGCCAATTATGGACGTTAGCAAGTATACTAAATGAGAAATTTACAGGGGTAACAGAGCACAACTGCCTGTCTCTGGAATCTCTAATGTGGTCATTGAGGCATGTACCACTTTTGGACCCTCACAAACTACCAGTGCAACCATCAAGAAGCAATTAGGCAATTATATGATTGGCACTAATTAGTATGCTTCACAATACAGCTGAATGTTTAAGCTGTCAGAAGCAAAACCCTCTTACTATCAGTGGTGGAAAAAGTACTGAAAATTTGTACTTAAGTACAAGTACTGTTACGTTGCTGAAATAATACTCAATTACAAGTAAAAGTACTGGTGTCAAAACAGTACTTAAGTAAAAGTACAAATTACTCTTCTCAAAAACTACTCAGAGTACTAGTTACTAATTACTTTTTGGCCGGCGATATTTAATGATTTTCGTATTCATTCATATCAAAGATCTATGTGGATAATAGCTGCTTTGAACAAAACCCAATTTTAACTTATTAGCAAAGTACGTGAATTAGTGGTCATGATACAGTTATTTCTAACTTCAATACCTTGAAAAATATCAATATTAAGGTCCCCATGAACCGGAAGTTGCAACTGACTTCATTGTTGTGATGCATTTTCAAGTGAAACAGAATATTGAATAAAGGGAGGGGTTTTATTGGGGCGCACCTCCTCTCCACCTCTTGCTCATAGCAGATTCACGGTTGGATAGGAGTGGTTAAGAATATCTGCTTGTTAAGTCTGACATCACGCTTCAACACTTCAGGGTCCTAACGCTCTGCCAGACGCCCCAAGAAAACAACAAACTGTGCTAATATACACCCACGATGTCATGTAATACTGAAAAATTATAATCCTAACCTTTATCTCCATACTGAAATCCCAGATGGCCAGACAGTGTTTCAACTAAAATATTAGTGTCTGGGACACTGTGTGCACAGAGACTGTAGTGTGCCCAGGAATATTTTTATATGCTTAGCTTAAATGTAGTATTAAATAGTGCTCATAAATGGCTGTTGAGATAACATTCTCAAATGAAATGAGTAGAGGTATTGACCCAGAAACAGCATTCCTTACGTCATGACTTAACAAGAGGATTCTCCCCAAGCCGTCAAACTGACGTCATCAGAGCGAGAACGCCATTCCCGAGCAGAATTTTTTTTTTCGGTGTATTGACTTGCATGGTTTAATTGTTCACCACAAGACTATTAATGTGCACTAAAAAAGTAAGTAGGGTCATTTTTTTGATTTCATGACGACTAATCATTTTCAATACCATTGGCAAAGCTACCACATACTGTATACTGCCATATAGGTATTTTAATATCTCAAGTTTTTTTGTCCATCCATTTTTTTCAAGGCAATCATTATGTTAAGCTTTGAGTGGTTTAATCCAAGTCTTCTAAAAAGACACGTTCGCTTTATATGATGAACATATTTTCATAAAGACTTTTATTTACATACATATAAACAGTGATCAATTACCATTACAAAAATCTCAATCTTAAACATTTGCTCATTCTGTGTAATTGTGTCTTTAAAATAGGGTAACTTTGTTGCAAAAGTTTACAGCACAAGACAGCATGATTTCAAATTTGATTTCAAACTGAACTGAATTTACAAAAAAAGACAAGTAGACGGTCAGTAATAAAATTATAAAACAAATGACCTCAATTTAGTTGAGGTATTCGAAATATGACAACAATGAATTTTTTTAAGCAGTGATTTAAGAGCCATTTATGTTGTTTATTTAGATAAATGGATGGCTTTGACCTGTAATGTCTGTACAATGTAGTGATGCAGTTAGACAGACTAGGATATTTATGTGTACAAATCATACAAATATCCCATTCCAAAACATTTCTAGCATAAACTTACATTGTAAAGAAATTAAAGATCCATCTTTGATTGTTGAAAGACTTTCTGGTGCATTTCACTTACAGCCAATAAAATTTCCAGTAGCATTTCCATCGGTCAGGCGTGGATCTATTCTGAATGGTTGATAACCTTTCACAAAGTTTAATCCAGGAGTAAAGAGAAATAATTTCTACTTTAAAAGCACTGAGAGATCGCGATTGCGCACAGTCTGCACAGAAGCAGTATCGGAGTGAGAGGACAGGCAGTTCATTTGTATAAGTTAGGCCTATTTGAGAGCTCGCATCCAGTTTTCTGAGATTACATGACTGTGTTCTCATGTTACAATAAAGCACTCGCCACATTTGCACGGGAATGATTAAAACTATGTGGAATACCTGCAATCCTGCGCGGACATTCAGACTCTGTAATTGACAGGAGGCGATGGGTGTCAAACTCGCTGTCGGAGAGGAGAGAGAGACGCAGCATGTATCGGTGTATATATGGAAGATACTGTGGAGAATGAGTAATGGAACCGGGTCAGATATTTCATTATCGGTATCAAAATATAGATATTTAGGATAACACTACCATGTCGTTTGTTTCTCCAAACTTTGAGTCCATAAATTACGCTGAGCTCCTTCAAAACCTGTTGCAGTGGCAGGCTTTTCCCGGTTCAGATATCAGGGCTTTTATTGGTCCGTTTACGATCGGATATCTTTATTGGCTACTGAAATGCAGTCAAAGGTTTGAATATCAATTCAAATTGTGGGCAGCGTACTCAGTAACGAACTATGATTTAAAAGTAACAAAGTAGATTATTTTGCTAAATTTGTACTTAAGTACAAGTAAAAGTACAGCTTTAAAAATATACTCAAAAAAGTACAAGTACCCGAAAAAACTACTTAATTACAGTAACATGAGTAGTTGTAATTCGTTACCTCCACCACTGCTTACTATCTGCTATAAGTGTTTGCCAACAATTGAAAACGCATCAATAAATGATTAGTTTGTCAAGTGTTAAACAAGTCTTTGCTTCATTTATTCAAAAATGACATTGTAGGAGGAATTATATAATGCATCAGGCAGCAACAGTCATCCACTTCTGCTCATGCACTGCTATATCAATGTTGTGATTTATAAAATTACTAATAAAAATCAGCATACTAGCATGTGTTTGTGTGTGTGTGTGTGTGTGTGTGTGTGTGTGTGTATATATATATATATATATATATATATATATATATATATATATATATATATATAATACTGCATCCTATATTGCATCTTTAATTAAGAGACTATATGGAGTATTTATACTTTAAAAAAAAATGTCACATTGCAGGACTTTTTTTTTAAATGAAATGCAGATAAAATTCTTAAAAATGTGCTGATGTTGAAAATGTTCATGTCCTTATTATTTTTCTACTACCCACATGTACAGTAAGTATTTGCAATATATTCCATCTAATATTCCAATGTAGGACTTTTTCTGTTAAGCTGTGCATTCAGGAGCTTCTGCATTAAGCTTTGTCCTTTGTTGAGGACTAGTGATATAAAATGGTAGTATTTGTAGTAGCTGATGGCAGCACATTCTTATCTCATCATTCATCCTGTGGAAATTCAAGCTGTGAAGACTGTAGGGTTTATTTCACTTTATTGATTTTTGTGTCATGATGAGTATTGATTTTAAATTACATGCCCTGGCACATACAGTATATTAAGAGACAAACTGACACGATTTCATGATGCTACTGTATATATGCCCTGCTTCTGTGTTACCAATGACATTTTCAACCAGAGTTAAATAAAGAAACAGGATATTTGGCTGTACTAGTTAATATATTTTTGTAATAATTCTCAATATCATCTGAGTACTTTTTCATCTGTGGTTATTGGCTATGGCCCAATGTAGTCAGTGAATGAAATGGAGTTGCAAATATGACTGATGACTAAACTCCAGGGATGAAGCAGGTGTATCCAGTGACATTTCTGAAAGTGAAAAGTTCAGAGTAAATTCGATCAATCTTGCTATCAAAGCATGTTTGATAGCAAAGTATCTCTACCTTGATAAAAGGAGCCAAATGAACAGAAAAAAAAAATCTATATCTATTTTTTAATTTAAAGGAATATTGTCAGTCATTCACTCACTGTTTAGTCATTCCAAATCTGTGGTTTTTATTCTTTGTAATATATAAGGAGATATATTTGAAGTATCTTCACACTGCCGTTTTCCTTACAGTGAAAATGAATAGAGATAGGTGCCGATTGAGTTTTAGAGTGAACTATACCTTTAAGCCATAAGTACAGTTTCCTTAATTCCAAAGTTGACTTTTACATTCAATCTCTTGAGATTGAACCATCTTTGAACCGCTGACATCAGCGCACTTAAATTTAACCATGTGTAAGCTGTTCTTCACTCATGAAGTTATAATGCACTCCAGTTAGTGCTTGGTTTCATCAATTATTACTATAATTTAAGAGACAGCTACACTAGCCATCTGGAATCATTCAGGCATCAAATTCCGCCTAGAATCGTAATAAACTATTGAAGAGTCCTATCAATTAGATGGGCCATTTAAATGCAACCACGATGACATATTGTAAGACAGTACATCAGAGTTAATTGCTAATAAGTGAACCACTTTTCCATTCAACTGTTTAGGCTAATTGAAAAGTATTGACTTGAAATGATTTAGTAGTTGAACAGAGCACCATATCTTCTTAACCTTTAAAAGCTTGTCTTCCGGATTCGCTTCCCAGTCCCCCTCCACTAAATCACTGCGTGCAAAGTAACAGGCCGAATGTAATTTATGGATATGTGTTATCTGATTTTGGTCTATTAAGATCTGGTAAGCCTAATTTGTGAGACTCGGCGTGTTTTGCATCTTTTTAAAACTTCTCATCTTAACAGGGGCTGAAGCCAGGAATGATGGGAGCTGTAGTCTGCTTGATGGTCTTATGGGCTTTGCTGGGTTGGTCCCAGGCCGCAGAGAAGCCTCCATCCCTGAGTGTAGCTGTGATACTGGGCCAAACCCCCACCGTATCCGAATCAGCCCTGCGTCCGGCTCGTGGGATAGGTGCGCCTCTGGATGTGACTGTTCTCAGCGTCCAGGTGAACCAGACGGACCCAGGAAGCATGCTTGCACACCTGTGTGAGCTCATGTCCCGACAGAGACTGCACGGGCTGGTCTATGGAGACGGCACGGACCAGGAAGCCGTGGCACAGATGCTGGACTTTGTTTCCTCTCAGACTTCCATGCCCATACTGGGAATCCATGGCGGCTCTGCCATGACAATGGCCGAAAAGGTAAGCATGCAATACTCCCTTGCTGGCTCTATGTGCTTTATTTGTCCTCGACTTTGCATTTACAGCAACCCACCGCAGAATATTTCATCATATCTGGCATCAATTGGATGTTTTCCACCAAGGCCTAAACAGAAAGCTTGATTTAAAATATTCAATGCCGTGTTTTGGATTGTCTAGCTGTGTGGCATTAAACGAGACACAATTCAGATACCTGACAGATTTTCTTTATCAGTCATGCCATCTGCATCAGATATAACCTGACGGATTGCCAGTCTTCCTGTCACTGTCCCTCTGTCTGTCTATTTGTTTCTGCAAAGTTGGCAATGAGCTGTGTTTATAGCAAAATTGGTTGCAGTTGTGTGGGTGTGACAGAAACCTGTGGCCGGGGTAGTGACAGAGCTGCCTCAAAGAGTTTAGCATCGAAGCCGAGAAAGTTTATGATTGCAAATGGATTCATTGATGCTGTCTATTTTTACTTTAAACATCAGTGATATTTTAAATTCTTAATTCCTTATCAAATGGATACATTTGACAATTAGGCTATTACTACACAGTGTTCATCCACATAAACTGTAGAAACTTCTTGTAGACGACCATGTCATCCCATTGCATCATCTGGCTGAGTTCACTTCAAACTACCCTTCCAGATAGTAATTTGATAATTTTAGATGAACGCACAATCCCTTTTAACAGTGATGAAATACAACCACAAAGTAAGTGGATTGTGCTACTTTGTCAAAGCTCGTGGTTAGAAACGTTTCTCGCTTAAACCAGACAATGATTTTAATGTTTTAATTCTTATGTAAGGTGTAAGGTTTAGTTTTTATGGGATTAGTAGATTCTTTTTAAGTCCTGTTTTAGTTTTTTGTTTTACTATCTGTTCATTGTATGTATGACAAGTTATTTGTGATGGCAAGTGTATATATTGAAAGTTGCTTAGAATTCATAAGGTTCAGATTTTTCATTATCTAATTTCCTTCGAGCGACATCCTCCAACTTTGTATTTGACACATTAGGCCCTGGTGCTGCTGTAGAGCTTGGAGGGTAATAATTGAAGAGACTCTTCAGGAGGGAAGCGCTGCTTAGGGAGTCAAATGCTGGGGCTGATGTGAATGAAACTCAAACATTAAGAGGCCCCCTGCTTGCTGTCTCCCATAACACTTCTCATCCCTTCTTTAAATCATCTCCCAGAGTTCCTTTTGATACCGAGGCTGATACAGCCTTGGCTGTATTGGCTGTGCAATAACATGTCAAGCACAATGCATTTCCAAGTCTGAAATAAACAGAAATAGAAAGGCAGAAAATATCACAATTACTGTCAGATCCTTTCACATTTAATAAGGAGTCAGTGAGATTTTTTGTGTCTGTAGGAAAAGTGTCTTCCACGTGCCAAGGCATCATTTATTTGATTAAAATACAGTAAAAACAGTAATATTGTGAAAATACTATTCACAATTACAGTAACTGTTTTAATACAAGCATGGAAATATTTTAGTACATGTAATTTATTATATTTATTCTTATGATGGCAAAGCTGAATTTTTCAGGCTTCACATTTGGTGCTCACAAAACATTTATCATCACAGTTGAGAATGTGTAGTATTTTTTTTTCCAGTATTTTTGTAGATTTTTTTTCAATATTCCTTTATGAATAGAAAGTTCAAAAGAACAACATTTCAGCATTGAGTTGTAATAGAAATATTTTGTAAAATTATAAATGTTTTTACTGTCACTTTTGATGTTTTAATGTGTCTTTCCTGAAACAAAGTACACATTTATTTAAAAAAAAAAAAAAAAAAAAACTGACCTCAGACTTTTAAAAGAGAAGTGTACATTGGCATTTATGAAGTTTCTTGGATTTAGTGGTAACATTTCCTTGCATAAAATAGCAAAATATCAAGCCAAATGTATTTGCACACAAATGAAGGCTTATAAATAACCTCTGACCGTTACATAAAGGTTGGCTTGTGATGTTTCTGGTCTCAGTTTTTCTGATTAGACTCAACAGAATAAAACCGCTTCTGTGTCAAATTAGGTAAATGTGTTAACTGTTAAATTTAATGGATTTAGTGTTAGACACATTTAGTTGATTTAGCACTATAGAACATTTGGCATCCTGAATTGTAACTTTTGCATACGTGATGCTATTAGCACAGGACTTATTTTCTACACAACATGTTTATCTTGCCAAGGTTTTTTTTTTAATCACAAGTTGTATGAAAATTAAGTAAAGAGTATAATTTTACTATACTCTCAGTATTACAGTATTGCACAAGTGGATTTTGTTAAAAACTGTGGCTGCATACTGCATGTACGTTTACGTACATTTGTTGGTAGACCCATCTCAATTATCGATTATCCGTCTCTAAGTGCAGAACCTATTATATTAGTCATCTTTTTTTTCCCATGAAACACAAAAGAAGAGATTTAAACAAGTAGGAGTTAGACAGAACCATCTAAAGATTTTTCAAAATGTGTCCTTTTGTGATCAATGGAAAAAACTACAACTTTTAAGTTTGGAGTGACTTAATAATGCAATTAATTTTAAGTTTTGTGTGAACTATTGCTTTAGAATGTTTCAGAATGGCCTTTATCTCTATAGTATTATACATCCTTTCTCTTTTGTACTGCTGTGTCTCTTGGCCTGCTTTGATCAAGTTCAACTGGATGTCTTTTTGTGGTGTACTCTGGGGGGAGTGTGAGTGTGTTTCGAGAGTGTGTATGTGAGGGTCCTGGAGGATGCTTCGCTTCACTGTAAACCCAGATTCTCCTTCTTATTTTATTAAAAATGAAGGCACCGGGAAGCATCTTTTTATCCATGTTTCCACCTCTGATATGGGAAACAAAGGATAGGGAGCACTAACGCACACTGAGGGGGCAGGACTGAATATTCAATGAGCTGCTTTATGTGGTTTGCATGTTCAGTTTCTGGAATGAGGTCTGGGCATATGCGTTTAGGGTCTATATGAGGGGGCAGAGAGAGAAAGAAAACTGGAGGAAAAGAAGGAAAGAGAGCCAGGCCTGAAGAGTTAAACACTAAAGCTGAAGCTGCTTTTATCCCATCTGTATTAGAGAGGTGCATTATGGGAGAAAAGAACAAAATAGAGGGACTGACATAAATTAAATATGTAACATACACTAACAGGTGGACGTGTACAGACACACACAGTCCTTTTCTTTTTCACTTATCCATCTCCCACACTCTCAAATTTTCTTGTTATTCATTTAACAATAGACCGAGGTTGCACTGGCATATTAGATCATATGATGTCATCAGCAGTGCCAAATAAGTGCCTGTAAAAAACACAGTATCGCACAGAAAACCCACTCGAAGGGTAAAAGCCAAATCGTCTCTAACAAGCTTATAAGACACCTTGCTGATGTCACCGTGACATTAGTTTGATGATGTCAGCTACAATAAAACTCCCTTCAATGGATCGGTTAATGTTACTTAGTTTTATGTTGTAGCATAAAAAATAAATATTTGAAATAAAATATGTAATAATAAAGAAAAAAAGGGAAAAAAAGGTTTTTAAAAAAGCATCTTTATAATTGAAAAAAGTTTAGTTTAAGCAAAAACATTATGCCGGTCCTATTAGGTAATTTTTCAGTTAATACTTTTTCAAATCATGATGTATACTACATTTCAAAGGTTTGGGGCTGGTAAGATTTTTTAAAGTGCCCCTATTATGCCATTTTTAAGGTTCCTAGTATTGTTTTGGGAGTCTCCTACAATAGGTTTACATACATGCAAGGTCAAACAAGCTTTCGTTTTCTCAAAATATGCATTTAATATCACCTCATTTTCCAACAATTCTCAAACGATTCGTTCGAAGCAGTTCTAAGATTGTCTCTCTAAATCCCTCCTTTCTGTGAGGCTTCTCTGCTCTGATTGGTCAGATGGCTCAGTTTGTTGTGATTGGTCTACTGCTTACAGCGCGTGTCGGAAACTATACACCCAAATATGTAACATACACTCGATAGAAAATATAAACATCTATTATTTGTCATACTTACAGGTTGAGATTTAGTGGAGCCAGCTAGTCCAAATAAACTTGGTACTGAGCCATCTTTCAAGAGCAAGCGGTTTGTGAATACCGCGATCAACTCCCTGAGATTAGAGAAGCAGTCGTCAGTAAAATGACTTGTTCACGACTGGCCAATGTAGAACATAGACGGGCATTATGCAAATTTGTTACCCTGCATAGCTGTCACGGGAGTGGGATTCAAAATTACTTGAATAAATCCAAGATGGCGCCGCTCATGGCAGCCTCCGTGGCGTCGTCCGCAGTTGTTTTTATGTTTTTGCTAGTTTGTCCTGTCTTTAGTTATTTCCCTGCAATCAGTTTCACCAGAGACGAATTGCTGGACATTCGGCAGTACACACCACCTGATATTTCACCGGTTTTCGATTATTCGGATGTTTTGCTGGGCATAGTAGTCGGCGGAGTGGCGGCGCTGATCGAACGCAGGACGCGCAGACGGGGGAAGCGAGCTGGCATGCTCGTGAAGCTCAGACGGTGCGGATTTCCGATAGCACTGCCTAGCATCCATCTCGTGAATCTCTGCTCTCTACCCAACAAAACGGACGAACTCCTTCTTCTCTCCCGGACAAATAAGGATTTCTCACACTCTGCTGCTCTGTGTTTCACGGAAACCTTGCTGAATGACGCCATTCCCAACAGCGCACTTCATCTGCCGAGCTTTCAGCTGTTTAGAGCAGACCAGGAAGCAGAATCAACAGGGAAATCGTGTAGCGGCGGGACATGCTTTTACATCAATGAGAGGTGGTGTACAGATGTAACTGTGTTGAAGATGTGCTGTTCCGATGCTTTTCATTAACTGTAAGCCTTTCTACTCGCCGCGGGAGTTTTGCTCATTCATTCTGGTGAGTGTTTACATTCCTCTGCAATCGCACGTGAGCTCAGCTTTACAGAAACTCTCTGATCTGATCACAGAGACTGAGCAACAACACCCGGACTCTGTTTTAATCATTCTCTGGGAGTTTAATAAAGCAAATCTCTCCCGTGAACTGCCAAAATACAGACCGCATGTTACATGTCCCACCAGAGACAGTAATATATTGGATCACTGTTACACAGCAGTAAAAGATGCATATCACTCTGTCCCATGGGCAGCTTTAGGACTCTCTGATCACTGTTTGGTTCATCTTATACCGACCTACAGGCAGAAACTCAAATCAGCTAAACCTGTTTTAAGGACTGTTAAAAGATGGACTAATGAAGCAGAGCGGGATTTACAAGCCTGTTTCCACCTCACTGATTGGAGTGTTTTTGAAGCTGCTGCCACCGATCTGTCACCAATCAACACCATATGTCAGTTTCTGTGAAGATATGTGCAGTCCTACCAGGACTCATCTAACTTACAATAATGACAAACCGTGGTTCACTGCAAAACTCAGACAGCTCCGTCAGGCCAAAGAAGATGCTTACAGGAAGGGGGACAAAGTCTTGTATAAACAGGCCAAATACACACTGGAAAAGGAGATCAGAGTGGCAAAGAGGAATTATTCTGAAAAAATAAGGATTCAATTCTCTTCCAGTGACTCCGCATCAGTGTGGAAAGGTCTGAAAGAGATCACCAACTACAAGACACCATCCCCCAGCACTGTGGAGAATCAACAACTGGCAGATGATCTGAATGAGTTCTACTGCAGATTTGAAAAAACACCCCACACCCGCCCTGAACACCTCTCCATACAACCATTAACACCTCCAGCAACCCCCCTCTCGCCCACACCTGCAATTCAGATCAGTGAAGACGAGGTACACCTGGTCTTCCGGAAACAGAAAAGGAAAAAAGCACCAGTCTGTCTGAAATCCTGTGCTGACCAGCTGGCCCCCATCTTCACACAGATCTTCAACAGATCACTGGAGCTGTGCGAAGTCCCTTCATGCTTCAAATGCTCCACCATCATCCCCATCCCAAAGAAATCCAAAATTACAGGACTAAATGACTACAGGACTGTGGCTCTAATTTCTGTGGTCATGAAGTCTTTTGAAAAACTAGTGCTGGCCCACCTGAAGAACATTACTGGACCCTTACTGGATCCTCTTCAGTTTGCCTACAGAGCAAACAGGTCTGTGGACGATGCAGTAAACATAGGACTGCATTATGTTCTGCAACATCTAAACCAGGGACTTATGTGAGGATCTTGTTTGTGGACTTCAGCTCGGCCTTTAACACTATCGTTCCAAACCTCCTCCTGCCCAAACTAACTCAGCTCTCCGTGCCCACCTCCGTCTGTCAGTGGATCAACAGCTTCCTGACAGGCAGGCAGCAGCTAGTGAGGCTGGGAAAATACACATCCAGCACTCGTACGATCAGCGCTGGAGCCCCTCAGGGCTGTGTTCTCTCCCCACTGCTATTCTCCCTCTACACCAACGACTGCACATCTAAAGACCCCTCTGTCAAGCTCCTGAAGTTTGCAGATGACACCACACTTATCGGCCTCATTCAGGACAGTGACGAGTCTGCTTACAGACAGGAGGTTAAGGAGCTGGCTGTCTGGTACAGTCTTAACAACCTGGAGCTCAACATGCTCAAAACTGTGGAGATGATCGTGGACTTCAGGAGAAACCCCCCTGCACTCCCCCCACTCACCATCATGAACAGCACTGTGACTGCAGTGGAGACATTCAGGTTCCTGGGCACAACCATCTCCCAGGACCTGAAGTGGAACATTCACATAGACTCCATTGTTAAAAAGGCCCAGCATAGGTTGTACTTCCTTCGCTAGCTGAAGAAATACAACCTGCCACAGGAGCTGCTGAAACAGTTCTACTCCGCCATCACTGAATCCGTCCTCTGCACTTCAATAACTGTCTGATTCAGCTCAGCTACCAAATCTGACCTCAGAAGACTACAGAGGGTAGTCTGGACTGCTGAGCGAATCATTGGTACAGCCCTCCCCACTCTCCAAGAACTGTACTCATCCAGAGTGAGAAAAAGGGCTGGCAAAATCACTCTGGACCCCTCACATCCAGCACACTCCCTCTTTGAACTGTTGCCATCTGGTCGACGCTACAGAGCTCTGAGCACCAGAACAGCCAGGCACAGAAACCGTTTCTGCCCTCAGGCAATCTATCTCATGAACACCTGACATAATTGTGGAACACACACTATTTATACACTTATATTTATTACACTTATTTATCTAACACACATACTTAGTCTACATTTCAATTTGCACATAATATACCTGTACATACAAAACTGTCTAATGTAATATACCTGTACATACAATTGTCAATTTGTATATTGTTATTCCTTATTTACTTGTTCTATTTTTTTAATTCTTCTTTTTATTATCTGTGTTTTTGTTCTGTCACTGTTATTCTGTTGCACTGTGGAAGCTTCTGTCACGAAAACAAATTCCTTGTATGTGTAAACATAGCTGGCAATAAAAGCTCATTCATTCATTCATTCATTCATTCATTCATTCATGACTCAATTATGCTGTTCAGAGTTGATTCTTTCTTTTGGGAGACAATAACTTTATTTATCATGCACTTTTGGCTTTACACCTTGCAGATCGATTGCATTCACATACAGCTGCATTACACACTGCATGAAAGGCAATATTCAAAATGGCCGTTATGCATTTTTGCAAGTCTTTTTCTTTCAGTTTTGATCAGTTTAACACATTCTTCTTGAAAAAAAGTATCAAGTATCAATAAAATTACCTCAAACTTTTGAATGGTAGTGTAACTATTACTAAAATATTTATAGCACGAAAATAGTTTGGATGTTTTTGCATCATTTAAGATGTCAGTTTTTATTTAGCTTAGAACAGCATTCTGTCATTTTGAAATACTGTGCCAGCTCTTGTTTACACTTTACCTGTGTTCCTACATTCCCAAATGCCCCCAAGGAGGGATCACTACAGCTTAAGTGAAAGTCCTGTATAAGCCAAAATAAACTTGTCCTTCGTTATTTTGTGTGATGTATCGCTGCGCTTCAAGCAGACACCGAAATAAAGTTACAATGGTGGACCTAAGCTGGAATGTAATTTAAGATGCTTTACAAGACTCCGGAATGGTACACAGTGGACAAACGATCTGCCATCGCTCAATACTGTATGATAAATCCTTCTCTCTCCTAACAGTAGCGCCTTGATGGCCACCTACTTATTTTGGGCTATGCCACAGTGACTCACTGCAGTTCTTAGATGCTGTTATAGATGGATTTGGCTTACAAAGATATGGAATTAGAAATTAATTTACATTCGGTTACTGTCATTAGGAGACTAAATTACAAATCTCTAGCCAAGTCAATGTCACTTAAAGCCAGGCTACAGGGAAGATCCCATACTGTATGTGGCACTTTGAACTATAGGATCAGATGGAGCTTTACAGGTCTTTATTTAGAAGATAAAGCTTTCAGACCTTTGTCAAGTTTCAGTCTGTCCCCTCTTCTTTTAATCTCAGCAATCCCTCTATATGTGAACCTTCCTTCTCCCCATCTCTCTCTCTTTCCCGGTCTTTTATTTTCTTTCTCTATCATTCTTCCTTCAGGGTTTATCAGAAGAGAGGGTCTACACAAAGGATCCCTCTCCCTGGCAGACCACAAACATGTCTCTCTCGTCCTCACTTATTTTCTTTCTTCCTATTCCTCTCGTCACTTCTTTCCCGCGGGTTGTAAAAGACAATCGGCTAACATGGAGATTGGTGGCTGCATTCAGGACCGAATGAGGTCATTTTCCCTCTTAGCGCTGCCTTCACTGGAAATGACAGTCTATTTGGGAGAAGAACGGGCAGAACAACTCGAAAAACCTTTGAAAGCAGCTTTTAAGGGCTAAGTTTAGATTCCCTGTTCCGCAGCCTTCTGCGTTTTGTGCGACACTAACTTTATGAATATTGTATAGTGAAGTAGACACACAGGCTAATTCATTTAGAGTGAAACGTTAACCTCATAATTCCTGTTGTTTTTCGGATTTGTCTTGGGCCAGAGGCTTTTCTTTGTGTGTGAGGGTGAGAGACTGAATTATAAAGACAGGCAATGTGAGTTCGAGAGATTATGTTAATATGTTGAATCTGATCTTTTTTATATGCATCAGGCAGCTTGAGATGCCTTTCAAAACAATAAGTCGCTGCTATATAAACCACCATTCAGAAGTTTGGGATCAAGGGTTTTTTTTTTTTTTTTTTTTTTGGAAAAAATGAATAGGCTACTTTTCATCAAAGATGCATTAAATTAATCAACAGTGTCATAAGGCATTCATAATGTTACAAAAGATTTATATTATAAATAAACGCTGTTCTTTTGAACTTTCTTCAAAGAATCTTGAAAAAATGAATCAGTTTCCAAAAAAAAAAAAAAAAAAAAAAAACTTTTTTGACATTAATAATAAAGAATGTTAAGAAATGAGACATAAGAAGATAATGTTTTCTGAGCAGCATATCAGCATATTAGAATGATTTCTGAAGGATCATGTGATAATAAAGACTGGAGTAATGATGTTGAAAATTCAGCTTTTCTATCAGGAATAAATTACATTTTAAAATGTTAAAAGAGAAAATTATTATATTAATTTATTAGGGATGTGCCCGAATAGCGAATCCATATTCAGAAAGGCACAGAAAACGAATAACGCGTTCTACGGAGCCACAAAAGGGACATGGTTAGCCGCTTGCTAGCAGTAGCCTGTTACATTACAGTACATAAAATTTCACTTACCACATAAACGGAGAGAGGTAAGGAGAGATGACCAATAACACGATGTCGAATGATTTACAGATCCTGAGCACCACTGACAAACATCTAATCTTGTGAAATGTGTGGTATGTAGTGCCGCTTCGTAGTAGAGTAGGCGACGTGTGATCGTGAATCTCAAAAGTGAACGTAAAAAGCAAACGCGCGTTCATAAGTGATTTCAATGTCCCGCATATTAATAATGGCTCCCTGATGCCTGCAATTTATATACAGGATAATTACTCATCGATATAATTGTGAGAGAAAGCACTTCTCGTATATCTCGTATATATTGTATTTAATCCCTTTACGGTTGCCGTAGTACACACTTTTACCTTTCATTAATTGGAGAAGATAGGAGAGATCATCTACAGCTACGGCACAGAGAGGTTCGGAGTGAAACGCAAGGATCACAGTACTCAGAAAGAACCTTCAGCCCATCTTAAGTCCAGGAGGCAGCAAGAGATTAATCGACTTGTGAAAGAGAGAAGATGCCTGAGAAGACAGTGGAAGAAGGCCACAGAAGTGGAAAGGGAAGGAATTGAGGTGTTGCAGGGTGACAGCAAGCGGCGCCTTGCAACGCTACGAAGAGCAGAATGCTTGAGAAAGCAACGTAAGAAGAAAGAGCGAACAAGGATTGCCTTCTATAGAGATCCCTACAAGTTTGCCAAAGACCTCTTTGTCAAGGAGAAAACCGGGACTCTCAAAGTACCTGTGAGGGAACTGGAGGAGTACCTGAGAAAGACCTACTCCGACAATCAGAGGCATGTGCCAGTCACCATCCCCGATGACATGCCACCAATTCAACCACCTGAGCACCAGTTGGACACAAGACCCCCAACATGGAGCGAAGTTGAGAACACAGTGAAGCGGGCAAGAACAGCATCAGCCCCTGGGCCCAACGGTGTACCATATAGGCTCTATAAGAACACACCGGGCGTCTTGAAGGTCCTCTGGAAGCTAATGAAGGTGACA
Organism: Spinibarbus caldwelli; assembly: GCA_039654775.1. Classification (NCBI taxonomy): domain Eukaryota; kingdom Metazoa; phylum Chordata; class Actinopteri; order Cypriniformes; family Cyprinidae; genus Spinibarbus; species Spinibarbus caldwelli. Next base: position 8,304,956 of record CM077224.1, on the reverse strand, counting down.
TGGGAAAAAGGCATCATACCTAAGGCATGGAGAAGGGCAGGAGGGATCCTGATTCCCAAAGAGAAGAACTCCTCAACCATCCACCAATTCCGCCAGATCAGCTTACTGAATGTGGAAGGAAAAATTTTCTTCAGTGTTGTGGCCCAAAGACTCTCAGCATTTCTGCAAAAGAACAATTATGTTGACACCTCAGTGCAGAAGGCAGGGATAAGTGGTTTCTCAGGATGCTTGGAACACGCAAATGTCATCTGGCACCAGGTACAAACGGCCAAGAAGGAAAAGAAAGACTTGCATGTGGTTTTTTTAGACCTTGCCAATGCATTCGGGTCAGTGCCTCATGAGGTGTTGTGGGCAGCCTTCAACTTCTTCCAAGTCCCAGAGGGTATCACAAGGCTGGTCAAAGCTTATTTCCAGGACCTCCAGTTCTGTGTTACAACTCAGGAGAGTACAACTGCCTGGCAGCATTTGGAGATAGGCATAATGGCGGGCTGCACCATCTCCCCACTGGCCTTCACCATGGCAATGGAGTTAATAATTCGGGCATCTCGATGGGTGGTTGGAGGGGAACGTCTGAAGAGCGGGCTGCGGCTTCCTCCAATCAGGGCGTATATGGATGACATGACGACCATAACAACGACTAGCGCATGCACCAAACGCCTGCTGTACAAACTCCAGGGAAACATCAGATGGGCACGAATGGAGTTTAAACGCAGCAAATCCCGCAGTATCTCCATTGTCAAGGGCCAGATCGTAAATGAGAGGTTTCTCATCAATGGCGAGCCGATACCAACTATCCTGGAGAAGCCCATAAAAAGCCTTGGTCGGTGGTACAACACAGATCTCAAAGATGCCGAACAGGTGGAACAACTAAAGCAGGATACCATCAGTGGCCTGAAGCAGATCAACAGCACTGCTCTCCCAGGAAAGCTGAAGCTCTGGTGCCTTCAGTTCGGACTGCTGCCCCGCCTCATGTGGCCAATTTCCATCTATGAGGTCACCCTATCCCACGCCAATCGACTGGAGTGATTGGTGAATGTGCAGGTGAGAAAGTGGCTTGGGCTACCCAGATGCCTCAGCAGCATAGGACTGTACGGCAATGGAGCCCTCTCTCTACCAATCTCAAGCTTGGTGGAGGAGTACAAATGCTCTAAAGCAAGGCTCGAAATGACCCTCACAGAATCCCGGGATCCCTTCGTCAGAGGGGCCGCTCCCGCCTTAGCCACAGGGAGGAGGTGGAGGCCAGGTGTAGCAGTGGCACAGGCAAAGTCCACTCTGAGACACCGGGACATAGTGGGCCAAGTCCAACAAGGCAGAGGGGGCCTAGGGCTGGGAGCAACAACACCCACATGGCACAAGGCTACTCCAGCTGAACGCCGGCGCCTGGTGGTTGAGGAGGTGCGCCACCAGGAAGAAGAAGCAGCGGAAACGGAGCGGAAACGGCAGTGTAAACGGGGATCGTTTTCATTCTAAAACGCCGTTTTAAAACGAAAACGATCCCCGTTTACACTGCCGTTTCCGCTGCGTTTCAGAAACGATCTCCATTTACACTACACAACCTAAAACGCATGTCACATGACCATTCATGCAGGTACAACCATAGATATGTATAGGCAGATTCCCTATTATTTAGATGGCGGACGCGTTTGACTGCTTGGAGTGTAAACGGGGCCTAAGAGACTTCTTTAAAAAACGGTAGATAGTAGGGCTGGGCGATATGGCCTAAAAAAAAAAAAATCACAGATTTTTTTTTTTTTTTTTTTCACAAAAATCTGATAAAATCTGATTTTTTTTTTTTTTTTCACAAAAAAATCAGATTTACGATTTAAATAAAAAATTTTTCGCCCCTACATAAAATCAGTCTGCAGATGACAAAGAAATTGTTCAAAACAAGTTTTAACTTTTTTGTTTTGATTTTCCCTTCTGGGATTTGATCTGGATCTCCCCCTTGAGGTTAAAGTGCAATCAGTAACAACAAGCCAAAGAGACAAGATGGCAGGCCCTGCCATTGTAAACAATGAAAATGTAACATAACATATAATATAAAATGTAACACAAAACATAAAATTATGTGACCCTTTTTGATAAGTTTTCTTTAAACACAAGTTTAACATCTTTCTATTCAGTAGATGGGAGGTAGTTCTGATAAACGATGGACGATGACATCGTGGGGGTTAGGGAGTGTGCCCAAAGCGTGAATCCGTATTCAGAAAGGCACGGAAAACAAATAACGATTGCTAACGGTTGCCTGTTACAGTTACATTACAGTACATAAAATTTCACTTACCACATAAACAGAGTAAGGAGAGATGACTCAGGACGATGACAAATGATTTGCAGATCATGAGCAAAACTTACAAACATCTAATCTTGTAAAATGTGTGGTAAGTACTGCCGCTCCATAGTATAAACATGGACGTGCAATCACCAATCTCGAAAGTGAAACTAAAAAGTGATCGTGCATTCAAAAGCAGTTGCAATGCATAATAGCGGCTCCCTGATTCTCGTAATTTTATATACAGTATGATGATCACCCAATGATAAAACTGAGAGGGAAAGAAATATACATTTTCCTCCCATCTCGTATTTATTCTCCGCAGTGAGTCAATGTCATGGACGTAAGGGCAGAGCAAGTTTAAATATCTTTCTAGTCTATATTTCCATCTTGTAATCCCACTGTTTTGGGTATTTAAAAAAAAAAAAAAAATGATTTGTAATAGAGCAGACACTGACTATTGTTCATGTATTTATGGCCTCATTTGGCGAGACAGCAGACGCTGAAAACACTGCACGCTTCAGTATGTGTGTAGTAAACGAAACTGCACGTCTGTGCATTCATTCATAACGAGACACGCAGGATATATTTATTTATATATTTAAATGGTATTTTTGCAGCTTAATATTTACAGATACTAGTTCATATCGCGATTTGATTTAAGTGTAATGATCTACTTTTGATTTATTCATCCAAACTTTGACAAATTCAGTGACATTCCGCGTTATACAGTAAATTCTGTTTTTATAACTAGATTCCGCGATTCCATACGCGTTTTCCGCATCGCAGAAATCATAAAGCCCTGATCACACCGCGATGCTTGCGTCCGGTGTAGACACGGTGTGAGTTTTTTAATGGGTTATGTTATAGCCCAGCTTGTTTTTTTTTTTTAATGTTTTTATGAAATCTCTGTATTGCTCATATCATCGTATTATTTACTGCCATGTGAGCCACAAATTAAAGCTTGGCGAGCCGCGCAATGAGTAACACTGCTTTAAGGGATCCGCAGTACATGTCATTTTCTTTCCGAACACGTTGGGATGCGGCGGATTGCGGGGGGGATCACGAAACCCTACCTAAACTCTAATATGGCAAACGCGCGGGGGGAGGGCTGAGCCCATTCGGGACTACGGGAGCCCAGAGGGGGAGCGTCGGCGGATGTTAAAGAGAAACCGATTTTCATTCAAACAAATCAACGTAAACTACACATTCGAGTTAATCGATAAAATTGATTTATCGCCCAGCCCTGATAGATAGATAGATAGATAGATAGATAGATAGATAGATTTCACAGCTCAATTTGTCAGCATGCACCAGGGCACAGCTAAATATGCTTTTTAATGTTTGACATTTCACATTGAAATTACAGAAATACTAATCTAGAGGCTGTGCCTTTATTTATTTCAGGTACTGTTTCATAGAGAATGTCCATGTTTGGTCATAATGGTCTAGCAGTCATCGCATGATCAAAGACTGCCTGGCGTAGGATTAGATGCAGAAATGTGTAGCTGTTCAAAGCGCTGGGCCACGGTAGCTGTGTGTGGGTCTGACCACCCCTTATGATTCACTTCCATACTCTGTCTGTTCAGGCAGGATTGCATTTCTCACTTTTCTGTTACAAAACTGTATGTCAGTACATGTACATTCTCCAGATCTCTCTCTCTTTTTTTTTTTTTTTTTTAAATCAGGTTGAGAAACAAAGGAAATGGTGAGATCCTACACTATTAAAATGAAAGGTTCCAGTTAAATCCATTTACTGTTTAAAGTTTTTGAAACAAGTCTCTTATGCTCACCAAGGCTGCATTTGTTTGATCAAATAGAGTAAAAACTGTAATATTGTGAAGTATTATTACAATTTTAAATAAGCGATTTCAGTGTGTTTTAACATGTAATTTATTCCGCAAAGCTGAATTTTCATTGTCGTTACTCCAGTCTTCAGTGTCACGTGATCCTTCAGAAATTATTCTAATATGCTGATTTGGTGCACAAGAAACATTTTTTATAATTACCACATTTGAAAATCTTTGCATTGCTTAATATTTTTGTGGAAACTCTGATACATTTTTTCACAGTATGTAGGACTTTTATTCTGACAGTGCTGAGAATGTCAATGCTTGAGTGCGCAGTGCTCCCATTCTTTGTCTTCTTTAGTTTACTTTGTTTAACAGTTCTGACTAATAAATTACTACTTGGGGTGCGCCGATCCAATATTCAGTATTGGTATCGGCTCCGATACTGGCATTTTCTGCCGGATCGGGGTATCGGTCAGATGAGACCGATCCAAATCCAGTAATGTGTGTATACTATTGTGTTATTGTTAAGCCCCACAAAAGCCACAAACACTTTATAAAACACCATAAAGTTTTCGTGCGCTATATTCCAAATGTTCTGAAGCTGTTCCATAGTTTTAATGTGAGGTACAGATGAACATTTAAGTCAACTTCATGTAAACTCTTTTCTCCGCTGTGGCTGTCATCCTCCATTCAGCGGTCGGTTACTAGAGTCAAGAGGATGAAACTCTCTGCAAGATTATTAAATGTTCCTAATATTACACTTAATCTGTAAATAAAGATAAATGGTTTTGCATAAAAGGACTTTATCTTGCAGGACTTTATCTTCGTGCTGTTTTCAAAATCGTGTTACTTTCTACCGGTGTCTGACTTGAGAGCACTATGTTCTGAACGAGCACAGTAACTGAAATTTAAAACTGTGAAAAGAAAAGGCTCAATAAACTATCGCACAGATTTAATACACTATGCATTAATATCTATTCACTTTGTGCTTTGAACTTTTTCTATGCGGAGCGCTGCATGCTGTGACACTGTGTTGCTTCAAGTACATCATTCTGCGCACGGGATGTGCATAAGCGCTTTGTGCCGCTCTGTATTTGGAGCCTTTTGTATCATAATACTTTTGCACAATGAAAGATTATTAATAGCCTTTCTTGTTCATTACTGTGCTATACATTTAAAAGAAATGTCTTTTAATTTTACAGTGTGTATATATATATATATATATATATATATAATTTATATTTTGTTTTTCATTAATGTATTTTACTATGGAAGAATATTCTCGACTATTTTCAAAAGGAATTGCAAATTGTATTTTCAATTCCGTTTTCCACATGTGGCGCATAAATTGTGACATAATCCAAATGTAATTGCAAATCTTGCATTACCATTTGCATTTTCCCTTTCGCGAACGCACAATGACTGCCACATTTCAAATGAAAAAGCAAAGTCTATTTGCAACTGTATTTCCCATGTCTTACGAGTTATGAGCCTGTCATATTTAAATAGCAATATTAATTACCACATTTGCTTTTTCACTTTCTCTGCGTCATGCATGTAACCTGCCAAAACTCAAATGGAATCGCAATTCCTATCGCATTTGAATTTCCGAAGTCTACACGGAAAGCTGTCAATCAATGTGGGGGGGGGACTATACTATGGGGCGTGTTTGTATTGGGAGGTGACGTCACTCACAGACGACCGTGCCGAATGCTTTGATCAATGGAGGTAATCAGTAAAGGCTCTGCCAATCAGTTCGTGCCTGTGTTAACGAACAGAGAGTGCAACCTTCTTGCCACAATATATAATTCTGTTCTTTTTACCCCAAATACAGCGATTATCCCCTGCTAACAGAACCACAAACGGTACACACAATAGGTCAATATTCACTATTAACGAAACGCTTTTTACCTGTCTCAACATCTCAAATTCTGGTAAATATTTCCTATTATAAAAATGGTAACACTTTACAATAAGGTGTCATTTGTTAACATTAGTTATTGTATTAACTAATATGAACAAACAATGAACAATACATTTATTACACTATTTATTAATCTTTGTTAATGTTAGTTAATAAAAATAGTTGTTCATTGTTTGTTAGTTCACAGTGCATTAACTAATGTTAACAACTCGTGATTTTAATGATGCATTAGTAAATGCTGAAATTAACATTAACTAAGATTAATAAATGCTGTAGAAGTATTGTTCATTCTTAGTTCATGTTAACTAATGTAGTTAACTAATGTGAACTATTGTAAAGTGTTACCATAAAAATAATGTTTTAATAATAATTTTATTAGTAGTAATAGTACTGTCATTACTTTAAGTAATATTTTGTCACGGTTTCTTTAAGTTAAACCAACCTTTTATTTTGACGGGTTGCTGTGAAGACCTTTAAGTTTCTCTGTTTACGATATGGCGATAGTTTTTCTCAGAGCAGTTCTAGAGATTGTTCATGTGTTCATGTACTCATATATTGAGGTGGTAGACACTGAAAACACCTTGAGCATCATGCACGCTTCTGTATGTGTGTGATAAACGAAACCGTGCGTTTGCACTATTCATTCACACAGAGACACGCAGAACATGCAGGATTCATATTTAAATTATATTTTTGCTGTGTAATATTCGCAGCCACTAGTCCATATTTTGTTTTGATTTAAGTGTATTGACCTACTTTTGATGTATCCATCCAAATTTGACAAATTCCATGACATTCTACGTTATTCAGTTTTTATGACTGGATTCCATGATTCTGTCTGCGTTTTCCAAATTGCGGAAATCATAGGGCCCTAAATATGTGCTGTCACTAGACATGCACGTTCAACAAACTTAAAATCTTGTTTGCTGCTTTGTTGTGTTAATGTTATATTCACTGTGTTGTGTGTAAAACTTTGTCTTTGTTTGAAAAAAAAAAAAAAAGATTCCCAGTGCTCACAAACTTGAGTACAGTACTGGTTACAGTGTTTACGTCCTTTTAATTTGTATTTTTAACAGTTTATTTTACTTGTCAAAAACAAATTGCCATTTAAATAAATGTCTTTATTTTACAGGTCTATTTTTTTAAATCAAGTTCAAATTATTATTTAAAATATATAATTTATTATAAATTATGTAAAATAAATTGTAATTTCAGCAGTTTTTATACATGTGCTTTTGCTATCTTTAAATAGTGTGATTATCATATACATCATCTTTATTTCATCCATCAGCCACCCTACTCGCTAAGATACTGGCACCGGCCATCAAAAAAATCTATTAGTTGACCACTAGATCTTAGTGAATAAGACCGACTGAAGTGCAAATTCAAACATTTCTCATAAAAAACTGCAGTTACCAAATTTAGCTTTAATTTACTGAATGTCAACAACTGAGTCCCTTTGTATTCCCTAAGTAATGCCTTTGGAGAATCATCTGATACAGTGAAGAACATCTGAGAATTCCATTAAGTCTCTCGAGCACTGAAAGAGGAACCTCTGAGCAATAAATGTTTTCATTGGCTCAAAACCAATAATAAAGAACCACCTCGCCTCAAGAACCCCCAACACACTGAAAAATTATTCTTGTTGATAAAGGGGTTCTTCACTTAATCTAAGAATCATTGAACAACTTCATTTTGAAGAGTGTATCTGAAAGACCCTGCACCGTACAACCTTCCTCCGTTGTGCCCTTGAGCAAGGCACTTGAGTCCCGTCTGCTCCGGGCATGCTGCAGTTTGGCTGACCTTGTGCCTCATCACCTTCCTCAGTCTGTGTGTGCATGCGTCTATGAGTCTGCCAGAGATTTACAGAAATAGAACTTTTTGTGCGCATTACGTTTCTATGACGTGTCATTATCGTCCTTTGCCTCGTCATCTTATCAAGTGTTAGCTCAGTTCATGTCCAACAGGAATCTTTCACTATTAATTAACTGACAGTGTGCTGCGCTGTGCTACTGTCAACAAGTTTTAATGGATGATTAAGCAATCAGTATCAGCACATCAAATATGTATTTATGCATGTAAATACCTTGACAGCAGAATGTTTAGACTTGTTAATTAGGTAGTAAATGTAGTAAATGTTATAGATGATTTTAGTGCATCATATGTTGTTAATGGATTAAATATTATAATTAAATTAATGACCTGATATGGCAATTATCTAATCAAATTTATCATGTATATCAGTACTTGCAGAGAAAAACCCCCAAACGAACAGGGGCTGTTTCTCAATATGCGTTCTTCAGCGATCTTGCGTCCTTGTGTTCTCGTTCTACGTCATCAAATGTAGAAGTTCAGTTCCAATTCTCAAGAACGCAAGTACAGAGGACACATGAAAGTTCCTGGATGTGTTCTTGATATCGAGGATGCATCGAGTGCAGACTTGAGAGAATCGAGCCGTTGGAAATCTCAGAAGACGCTGCGGGCAGCCGGTGTAAGGAAGCCTGTAAGCTTTAAACTCGCTCTCGCAAATACTTGACGGCTCTTGAAAGTAAACATTTATCATTTTGTTTTGCTTAATTTTAATAAAGTGGTAAGACCCAGAGAAAGTCTGCAGTATTTTTATTGGCATATTAAAATGAATCTTAACATAGTCATAGTTAAACATATAATGCTGTAAAATAAAACGATATAGAATTATATAAAAATAATATCTAATAATAGTATGAATTGTTTTAATAAGTTATTATATTTGTTTGTAATGTTATATTTATTGTTCATTGGCCACTGCTTATGCTGAGACTATGCGGTCAGTTAAGCAAGAACGCAGTACATCTCAATTCTCATAAGGATGCTTTCTGTGTTCTCGCGTCCTTTCGAGTTCGCTCTTCCAAGGAAGCCTGGCAAGACTGGTCTCCACGAGAACACAAATCCGTTCTCTGCTTTCTTGGAATTGAGAAACAGCCAGAGTGATGAAGCCAATCAGTGTATGGGGATGATTAAGAGGCCATGATGGTCGGAGTCCAATGGGCAAATTTGACAACATTTAAACATCTAAAAAAAGACTAGACATGACAAAAGTTGCTTTAGAAGTCAATTTTTTTTTTTTTTTTTTTTAAATCGCCATGCTTATGGGGTAAGTGCATTAAATCACTGGTTCTCAGTTCCAGGCCTGGGGAGCCCCAGCTCTGCACATTTTGCATGTCTCACCTGATTCAGATCATCAGCTTGTTAGGAGAGAGATCAGATAAGAGAGACATACAAAATGTGCAAAGCAGGGGGTCCCCAGTAGTGTTAATTTTGTCAGCTATTTTCAATTTTAGCCTTAGGGCCCTATTTTAATGATCTAAGCACATGCTCTAAAGTGCAAGGCGTTGGTACGCTTAGGGCGTGGCTGAATCCACTTTTGCTAGTTTAACAATGGGAAAAACGGTCGGCAAGGCTGGCGCATGCTCTAAAAGGGTTGTCTCTATTCTCTTAAAGGAATCGTTCACCCAAAAATGAAAATTTGATGTTTATCTGCTTACCCCAAGGGCATCCAAGATGTAGGTGACTTTGTTTCTTCAGTAGAACACAAACGAAGATTTTTAACTCAAACCGTTGCAGTCTGACTGACTGACAGACTGCAACGGTTTGAGTTAAAAATCTTCATTTGTGTTCTACTGAAGAAACAAAGTCACCTACATCTTGGATGCCCTTGGGGTAAGCAGATAAACATCAAATTTTCATTTTTGGGTGAACTATCCCTTTAATGAGTAATGGGTGTGTTTTGGGCATAATGTGCAATAAACCAATCAGAGTCTCATCTCCCATTCTGCAAGCGCAAAGACTGAATGCGTCTCCAGAGAGGAAACGGATCTGCTTGTGTGCGAGCAAATAGGTAGCCTAATTCTGATACATGCAATGACTATCCATTATGACGTAGCCATTTTTATATTTATGTAGCCTACACAATAATATTTTTTTTTTTACATTGTAATCCTTTAATTTTTAATATTTGGCATGTTTGTGTGCTGCTTCGAGTCCCTGTGTGTAATAAGCAGAGTGTACACACATTGTAGACCCGCCTATAGGCGCATTTTACTAACACGCTCTTTAAATAAAATAAAAAACTGCGCCTTTGACTTTAGACCAGGTTTTAGTTGGTCAATGGCACAGTCTATTTCAGTTGCCTCAAAATAGCAACGCGCCCACAATGTGCCTGAACACACCTCGTTTTCAGACCAGCCACCCGTGGTTGCACAAATGGGTGCAAATGCATTTGCTATTTCAACAATGTGGCGCAGGACGTGAAAATGATAACTGCGTCGGGCTGAAACTAGCACAAAGCACTTGCGTTACGCCTGGCGTCGCATTGCGCCGGCTGTATGATAGGGCCCTTAGTCTTAATCCCGTGTTAAATGTCCTTATTAGTTTTTATCATATTTAGTCAACCTTATCCTATTTATTTTTAGTCAAGTTTTAGTCAACTAAAAGTCTCAGCATTTTAGTCTAGTTTTAGTAAAAGAAAATCTAAAGTATTTTAGTCTAGTTTTAGGGTGTTCTCACACTAGGCACGGTTGCCTTGAACCGAGCCACTTACGCTAATATTCTGCCTAATAAATTTATAATTTATGCTGTGCAGCGATTTTCACTTGCATGTATCAGAGAATTATTATGGAGGCAGCTGACAGTAATGAAAGAATTTGCAGCTTTGCTCGCAAACCACAATTTCTGTTAATCAATAAGGTGAGAACCAGACCTGTTATAAACCTAAACATACTTGATTTAATTAAATTAATTGAAAAGTGTACTGTAGTAGTAGTAATATAGAATATGTTTGCGGTCATAATGATGACAGTAGTGCACACAAAATAGTTGTTCCATGCTCTGGCGCAGTTAGCGCACACAATACATGTGTACTGCGCCCAAGCCCAACTGAACCGTGCTCTGGTCCACCTCTTCCAAGCAAGCCAGGGACGGCTAAACAAACCGCGCCCGGGAGCGGCACGGAGCGATCACACTAGTCAAATGAACCGGGCTTTGGGGGTCAAACGCACTCTGGCACGGTTCAAAACGCCTAGTGTGAATACACCCTTAGTCAATAAAAACTTGACATTTTAGCAATAAGATTATTATTAATTAACCACACAGTAGTGTTAATTTTGGACATTTTAGTTATTGTCATATTTAGTCAACCTTGTCCTGTTTTTTTAGTCAAGTTTTAGTCAATGAAATGTCTGAGCGTTTTAGTCAGGTTTTAGTTAATGAAATCTCAGTCACATTTCCGTGCTATATAATGGTTATACTGATAAAAAAAAACTTTTTGCTCAAAATTATAATCGTAATGATTGTTGTCATTTGAGAAATTTACTTTTGCATGTAAGGTATTTCAGTTTCACCAGTAAGCAAAAATCAATAAAATATCGACTTATACACATGGTTTATTTTAACTCATTTAGTGTACTGATTTATTATAGGCTTTCTAAATTAATATCAAAGACATATGCACTCTCTCTGTCTACATTATGAAAACTGGTAAAAAAAAAATATTATAACAGTGAAATTCCTAATAGTAATTCCACTAATTCCAAATTGCAATAGCCTATGTTTCTCTATTCAAACAACAGCGGTTGAGTTGTTCAACAATCAAAATTGCAAACAATATAGTCGAGATCTCATGACAGAACACAGACTGGCTGAATGACACTTTCATTTAGATCGCTAAACTCTAGCTGGATCATCGTGGCAGCGCTTCCACAATGAAGATCGAGCGTGCGCATGATTGTCAGATTGCAAAAAATAAGCAAAACTCCAGGTAGAAAACATATCCTTGTAAAAGAGAAGCTCTGATTCAGGGATTTGAACTCTTGATATCTGGCAACCACACACATGAAAAGCTCTTGTAGTAGATGTGTGTACAGTAGTCTGCAATAATATTTTGTCTCCTTTTTTGGACAAAAATAAAAATAGGTTTTTGGTAAAGTTTTTATTTTTTGAATAAATTTTAGTCTCATATTTTATCGTCAACAAAATTGCATGATGATATAGTCATAGTTATCGTTTATTGACCTTATTGTCGTCTCATTTTGGTCATGGGAAAAAAAGCTCGTCAACTAACGTTTTTCGTCATAGTTTTAGAATTAGTCTATAGTACTGGAATTGAAAACCACTGCATTAAATAATCATAAATAATTTTTTAAATTAATCAAAAAATAAAATTAAAATGACAGTCTTATGTGACTTATGTGACTAAACCGATTTAGTTAAGAGAGTCTCTTGCTACAGGAGTTCTTTTTTTTTTTTTTTTTTTTGTCCACTGAAGTGTCCTCTAAATTCCTTCAGGAGTACAAGAGAAAGAAAGAGAGGAAGCGAGAGAAAGATGGAGTCTTCCCACAATGCCTCAGGCAGAAATCTGGTTTTTATTGACAAGTGGACATTTTACCAACTGGCTTCAAAAGGTAAAATGTTCTTTTGAATTTACGAAGAAGTCAGATGACTTTCTCAATCCAGCCGCGTTATGTACTAGAGTCCTTCGAGAAGGGCAAAGAAAACATATTACATTTACAGAAGGTATACAGCATACATACAGATGACTTATTTGTTATTGAACGGTGAGAGTGTAGTGTGTCTATATTCACACAGCAGCAGAATATGGTTGTCAGTCCTGTTCAGATTGTTATGTTCATGCACAATTCAGTTACGAAGAGAAAAATCTACTGTGTAATGAAAGTGACTACCTTTAAATTTCAGGACTCAAAACAACATTTTACGAAAAAGTTCATTTGTTGCCGCATGAACTGCAGTGAGCTAGTCATTGACATGCGTATGACATTAGCACGAACGTTGTGGGTTATTCTTTGCTGTCAATCACTGATATTAGGGCTGTCAGCATCTCTCCGGTTATGAAAAATGGCAGAGAATGGGGTATTGTGTCTGAGAGTGAGATAAAACCGTTACGTGGTGGGAATATGTGGTGGTAGTAAAAAAAAATCTGAATTGCACAAAAACAGAACAGAATTTTACACACATCTTAAGGGTTAGTTCAACCAAAAATGAAAATTCTGTTATTAATTACTCACCCTCATGTCGTTCCAAACCCGTAAGACCTTCGTTCATCTTTGAAACACAAATTAGGATATTTTTGATGGAATCTGAGCTCTCTGACCCTCTACAGACAGCAAGGATATTACCACGATCAATGCACAGAAATGTAGCAAGGACAAACGTAGCAACAGTCCATATGGCATCAGGGGTTCAACAGTAATTTTACGAAGCTACGAGAATAATTTTTGTGCGCAAAGAAAACAATAATAACATTTATTCAGCAGTTGTTTACGTTCAGCATGGGTGCGCTTTCGCTGAATGTAATCAACGTTGTTTACATTAAGTAGACAGTAGAGCAGGGGTGGGGAACGTTGATCCTGGAGGGCCACTGTCCTGCAGAGTTTAGCTCCAAACCTGAAAAAAAAAATACCTACCTGTATCCTGAAGACCTTGATTAGCTTGATCAGGTGTGTTTGATTAGGGTTGGAGCTAAACTCGGCTCTGCTGGTTGGAGCTGACAGTATCTGATCCACTCTGGTTAGCCATTATATTTACAGGACAGTCTAAGAGTCACACCTCTTTAGGTGATTCCATACTTGTGTTCCATTTTAGTTGTGTTTACTATATTTTTGAATCAAACTAAATAAAATTAAAATGACAGTCTTATGTAAAACTGATTTAGTTAAGAGACTCTAAATATCTTCAGGAGTACAAGGGGAAAACAGAGAGGCAGTGAGAGAAACAGTTAATCAAAGTTGTCCTAAGACAAGAATGCATTTTGGTTTTAGGTTTTAGGACAACTTTGATGAAAGGTTTTGATCCACTTCAAATGTTGACTAGTGTATTTTTAATGTATAAAATGTATAATTTTCTGAATAATAATAGTTATAATAATAATAATAATACTACATTCAAAATTAGAAAGGGTTACACTTTAAGGTGTCCTTGTTACAGTGTAATTATACATTTAATTACTGAGCAATATTAATTAACTACATGTACTTACTATATGGTTAGGATTAGGGTTTGTTTTAGGGTTACTTGCATGTAATTATGCATAATTTATTGTTATTATAATAGTAACTACATGGAACGTGTAATAACGACACCTTAAAATAAACTGTTACCTTAGAAAGTGCTTATGCAGTGTGATTGTACTAATCAAAATGCAGTAAGAATGGTAGTATTGTGAAATATTATTTCAGTTTAAACTGTTTTCTATTTTAATATATTTTAAAATGTAATTTATTCCTGTGATGGCAAAGCTGAATTTTTAGCATCATTACTACAATCTTCAGTGTAACATGATCCTTCAGAAATCATTCTCATATGATGATTTACTGCTTAAGAAACATTTCTCATATTTTCTTCTGGATTATTAGATGAATAGAAGATGAAAAGAAGAGCATTTATTTGAAATGGCAATCTTTTGTAATATTTAGTAAGTCTATTCTAAATAGAAGTAAAAGTGCAAAATAGATTTTTTTTTTATTGACGACAAACTTTGACGTAATTTCTATATAGTGATGTGCCATTTTTTTTTTTTTAGATACTTTTTATATATACTTCTCACCTGTCATCTTTATAAAAGTAGATAAATTATCCATCTTGTGTTGTTTGGCCAGTATGTTTGTAAAGTAACTTGTAAAGACCAAAAATATTTGTAATTGTGAAATGACCTGAAGGGCTTTGTGTTCACAGTGTGTGCTATTAGTGAAATGAAGCGTGAACTTAAAGCTTATTGCTTATTATGGTTTGCTTATCATCCTGTGCTGGTGGTTTGGTTTTGACATTGCTGTGTGATATTTAGCTCTCCAGCTTCCAACCTTTTGAAAAATGTCTTATTTTATTAGTTTTAAAGAAATATCAGACTGGTTAGTAAGAGTTGATTTGTGTTTTTGTGTGTATTTGTCTCACTGTGTGTGTGAGAGAGAGAAAGAGAGAAGGAGAGAGTTAAAGAGGTGAGGTTGTCTTATGCAAGTCATAGGCTCACTGCGCGTGGGAAGTGTGCAGTATAAACACACTCGCACACTAACAAAAAATCAGGGTTGGGAGAGAGGGAGATACAGTAGCTCTGTTCCATTTCAGAACAAGAAATTTTTTTCATTTATTAGTGTTAGAGCTGCCATTTTGCCAGCATTCCTGCTGAGTTTACTCTGTCGAAGGTAAACACTGTATTTTCTTTAAAGCTCAGCTATTAAAGAAGCTTTGCCAAGAAACTTACGAGTAGTTGATTCATAACATGTCCACAGAATTTTTATAATCAACATCAAGATTATAGGTTAAAATGTACAAGGTAATGTGCATATCTTAGCTTATTTTAACTTCCCCAAAGGATTTAATCCCAGCTACCCTCAAGATTAATATGGCACTGATGAACATTAGGCAGAACAAAGGCAGACTAATTGAGAGTTATTTGCATTATCTCAGGGTCTTTCAAAAAATCACTAGTGACATTAAGGGTAGAATGCATTTGCTGAATGTGAAAATGTCTGGGAGAAAATTAAAGGGATAGTTCTAATATGCAATTTTTTTTTTTTTTCTTTTTTTTTTTTTTTGCAAGTCAAAACTGTTTGGTTACTAATATTCTTCAAAATATTTTCTTTGTGTTCCACAGAAAAAAGAAAGATATGAGGGTGAGTAAATGATGACAGAATTATGATTTTTGGGTGAACTAACTCTTCAAAATGAAATGTGAAAATGAACATTCTGTGGCTTAGATATTCCAGATCTTAATGTCTGCTAGGGTGTTTGGGATGATTGCCAGGACATCACTGTGTGGTTGTTAATGTGTTCTGAGTTGTTTTTAGTGTGTTGCTATGCAGTTGCTATGGTCTTTCTTGTGTTTGCTAATCTAAAAAGCCTGCCCCAAAGTCTCTGATGTTCTAGTACCTAGATAATGGCTCGGGTTCTTTCCCTCAATGAAAGTTTGTGGTACTTTTACACCAGTTTAACATGCTCTAGGCGAAAATCATAAATCTGATCACTTAGAAATGTAATAGCACACCTCTCCTCAGCAAGCAACATGATTTGTGGTTTCATATGTGTCTGTAGCACCAACACATTATGCAATGGAATTTAATGCTTAAAAAAACCTATGAAGAATACTAGTAGTGGTGCTTTTTTGTGTATGCATATGTATTGTGATTAATTTCTGAATGTGAATGTCCGTAGTTTGAATAGTACAGTTAGCAACATGAATGTAATGTATAATTATAAATAGGTAAATATGTATAATATTATGAACCAGTATCCAGTTTATTTGTTGTATCTAAGAGTGCGTGACTCATGAAAAGACTTAGTCCTGCAGTCTTCACTCCTACAATCACACAGTTAGTTTGACATGATTGGTTTGACCTCTACCAAACAGATACAGAGCGAGAGATATAAAAAAATAAAAGAAAGCCTTTTAAACATTTTGAACCCCCACACAAAGACAATTTGCAAAGACAAATAACATTGCATTACAACTTCTCTATTTGGTTCAAATGTAAGTTTGCGGCTCGTCTCAAGGTCCAAACATCTACGTAGCCAGTCAAAATGTATATAATCCTGTATTCATGCCATTCCAAACCTGTAAGAACCAGATCAGATCTTTTTGTAAATGAATCATTTAGACCAGGAATGATTCTTAGAAAGGAGTTCTTTGCTAAATCCAAGGTGAACTTCTGAATGTCAAATGGTTCTGTCAGATGTTTTTTAATAGCCAGCTGTGCCCCAGAAATAATGCATCTTCGTTAAACTAATTAAACAACTCCTCCAGGCAATACAGAAAAAGACCCATATTTAGACCGAATAACTGTAAGTAATGTGTAGTTCCCTTTATGGATGAGTGACTCAACAATTTTACACAGTTCATTAGTGACTGATCCCTGGTCCATTTACAAAACTTGTTGCAGATTTTTAGGCCAGAGACAGCAGCCATTTAAGGATTTGTAATGGTTGACCACTGGCTTGCTCAATTGCTTGTCTCCTCATGCGTGGGATCTTGACACCCACCCACAATTTTATTGCTGTTAAATGCTTTTTAGTGCAGGCAGTTATAAGAACCCTATGTGCTTTTAGTTTTTGTTGTTAGACACATTTTAACTGCAGGAACCCACAGGAATATACATTTATACTGCCTGTGATTTTATACTATATTTATGTATTATACCTCTCCTGACTAGCCGTGTCAAGCGAAGGGGTAAGCTAGTTTCTATTTTGGGTAGCGCTGCCCACAGTAAAATCTCACTGATTCAAAATCACTGTCCACATAATTTTATATTAAACATGGAATATTTTCTGATTGGCTGTGATTTGTGTCATGTCATGCAGGATTTTCACTTTAAGTGAGGAGAGATATTACTTATTGCTGGAGACCTGTCATGTTATAACTGGTTTAGACTGGATGTTCAGCTCTTGAAAATGGATGCTACAGTAGGTGTTACAAGACATCACATCTGCCATGTCTTTTCTGTTTAGTAAAAGAGTGGGGAACATATTGAACAAAGTGTTTGGTAAAAACAAGCTTGACTTTGATTTTAGCATTAGTAGTGATGGGCGTTTCTAAACTCTCAGTTTTACCAAGAGAAAGCTTAAAACTCTTTACGTTCATGAGGATGTGACTAAATTGTGTTAAATGTTGCAGAAAAACAACCGGTAGGAAAGACAAATCACAAATTAGATTGTTAATATCTCAATTGTTTCTCCTAGACAGCAAAGGAGAACAATGGAGTTTTTTTTTGGGAGAAACTCTTTTAAAACGCCATAAAGTTTCCTGAGCTGCAAAAGAATTTTATAATTATTATTAATGTTGTTATTATTGTTATCTGCCAAGTCTTTTCTGTTTAGTAGTAGTAGTAGTACAGTAATAAAAATGATTGTTTTTCGCAGTCGTTTTAGTCACAAATCAGGTACATTTTATTCCCTTTGCATTATTACTGGTATTATGCATGCAGGGTCAGACAGAACAAATGTCAGATGCATTAGCGATTGTCTGATTGCAGTGCAGCATATAGCATTAGCGAGTTGACCGTCTCCCCAGAGTTCAGAGTGACAACTTAAATTGCTGACTTTATTTCCTTGAGTGCCCTATATCTGCTGGAGATTGGCTTCGGTTACAGGAAGTTACAAAAACAGCAAACAGACATTAGGATCAGCAAAGAGAGGCCATGAGAGAGAGAGAAAGATCTGAACGAGAGTTTAGAGGAAAAG
This sequence comes from Spinibarbus caldwelli, assembly GCA_039654775.1. Lineage (NCBI taxonomy): Eukaryota > Metazoa > Chordata > Actinopteri > Cypriniformes > Cyprinidae > Spinibarbus > Spinibarbus caldwelli. The sequence goes on along the minus strand of CM077224.1, from coordinate 8,286,748 downwards.
CACAACAAACATATGGACGGAAGGAGAGAGGAAGGGAATTACAGAACAAGACAACAGGGAGAGTGGGATGGGGAAAAAAAAGAAAGGGAACACGAAAGTTAAAGTCTTTGAGAAGAATAGCGAGAGGGAGCGGGGAGAATTCAGAGAGAATTGAGGGAGCGTTCTGAGAATATGAAACACGGTTTATTTCTCATCTGATATAAAGGATGTTACTCCTCCAAGCCACGCTTCAATGAGGAAAAAGACACCGCAAAGGATGAATAAACAAAAGAAGTGTCATCGAATCTGAAAACTAATTACAGCCTGACAGAATAAAGCTTGACTGTACAACTCTCCTCCGCACCAGTGAGGGAGCGACGCAGATGAAGACGTATAGATCGAGGGCCAGATGATAAATATTAGAGGATCTCCAAACACAGGCAGCATCATCATCTTTATATCATCGCCCCGCGTTCCCACTGACTCTCAAAGGCCACGTTTACAGTTGATCATATTTTTCAACACTAAAATGAATTGAATCTAATTTATATAGAAGTAATGCGCTGAGAGAGGGCAGACGCGAGACGAGGGCGATGAATTTAAATGCTCTGTGTCCGCAGCACTAACCACCTCTCTTATCTCTGGCAAACGGCGTGGTGTCACCATGGTGTTGCCAAGGCTACCGTAGCAGTAATGGGGTGTTGTCACCATAACCCCAGCTGTTGCTGTGAAGATTGTGGAGGAATTTTCCCTGGGAACGGGATTACATGCAACATGTGCACCCACATCCTAACGCGCATGCGCTCGCAATCACACGCTTACTCTCGAAGGGTTCTCAGAGCAGTGGGAACGAGAGATCAAAATCGTTACAACGCAAAGGATGTACACTGCCGCTCGTGTGCTCCTGCTTTATTACAGTTATTAAATCAGAAAAGGATAAGAAACCACAGGGAGCTTCTCTGTTTCAAAGCTGTTAAATGCACGCACATGGGAGAGACACGGTGAGAGATGTATAGCAGAAGAAGGGTTGAATGAGGGAGAAATTTGTTGGTTTTGATAGTTTGATCTTTTAATGAAGCCCCCATGGGGGCGAGCCAAACACGCATGGCATCATGGGAACTTCTTCAGCCGTATCATTCATCCTTCTATAGCGCAGTGCACCGTATACCCTTTACATTACATAATTGTCTTTTGAGGGATGTTTTAGACAATCCTCAGAGACAGTGAAACCTGTGCCATGTAGATCTGCATGTACAGCACTCCCATTTTTTTTTTTTTTTTTTTTTTGGAGTAAATTGTCAAAGCAGTTTCATTTTTCTGTCAGGAATCCTTTCGGATTCGTCACTAGATTGCAGAGATTTGGTTGTGATTTGTTTTCCTCTTCTCCGGTGTTACGCTATGCTGTGTTGTTTTCTAATCTCGTTCAATTTCCTGTTAAATTCAGGGTAGAAAACTGACAGCTCTGGTTGCCAGAAATTCACGCTAAAAATACTGTGACAGTGTTTCCAGTGTTTACGGGATGGCATATTGGTTCCTGTATATTTTACAACTTTTAGCTGTGTATTTCATTAAGTAATGTATTGTTAATGTGCCAAACTACTTACACTATTTACCGTGAAATGGACTAAAAACCACCGTAATAACGCAGGTGATAAAACAGAAATTCACTTGAGTGTTCCAGTGTGCTTTAAAACATAGCCATTGTGTATAGTGTATAGATGAAGATCAGGGTTATAAAAAGACAAAACATTATCAGGGTAACACACAACACTAAAATAATGCAATAAACATTAATTAAATAAAAGATAATGTAACACAAAACACCCTAATGTACATTACTGATAACAAAAATAAAATAATTTTAAAAAGTAATATAATCATATGTCGTGTCTTAGAGGGATTTCTGGGAATGTCCTTTTAATGTTTTTCACCATATTCATTATGCAGTTGTTCATAGTTTTTACTATGAAAAATAAGAAAAAAACATATGACACACTGCTAAAAAATTATTTGAAGCTGTGAATAAAGCAAAGATTATTGAAGTTTGTTTTACAAGAAAATGCTGTCAGTCTTTCTACTTCAAAATGTCACGTGAAATTTACTTGAAATTTGTAAAAATTATATCCAAGTTTTTTTTCTAAGTAAATCCTACTAATTTTTTTCAGTGCAGCATTTTTACAGTAAAATTACATAAAATATGGGGTTAAATCCATGTTTTTCACCTTATATTTTAATTATAACTTAGTTAACTAATTTACAGCTTTTTACTGTAGTATTCTAAGTCTCTTGCTGTAAAAATTACAATTTTTACATTACATTCTACTCTATTCTAAAAGTTTTGCATAGTGTAGACTGGTTTTTCTTGACCTTTTTTTTTCCCCTACAGCCCTATTAGTGAAAAGAGACTCTTACACCCATTACACACTTTTTTTATATTCTTTTCCTAAGGAACTGAATAAATCATGAGTAGTTATTTTAGTCTTTTCTGTTTTATAGATTTAACAAAGTAAAATTGAAATCTTTTCAAGGACCCCCTGGATCCTGCTTAAGTGCCCCCTGCTTGGGAATCACTGCTGTAGACCTTTATGTGATTTGGCTGCTCGCATTCATTCAGATTCAGATTCTAAACCATCCAAATCACTGAAGAGTAACAAAACCATTTTTGATTGACGTTTGTCAGTTGTGCAGTCAGAAGCGATGTCTCTGCATCAAGCATTCGATGGTAACACTAGCTGACCTCTTTTTACTGCAGAGTAGCATGAATTTAAAAAGGATATTACATATGCAGAGGGCTCACGAAAATCGTTATTCACCAAATTATTCTTGCACATAAATTAATATACCATAGCAAATGAACATGAATGATTTTTCTAACATGCTAACAGTGTTTGCATAAGTCTTTGGATCACTGCTGGGTGTGTTTAGGCATAATACAGCAACCAGCAGTGAGGTAATGGCATGGCTTTGTGTGTGTGTTTGTATGACAGAGAGAAACGAAAAAGAAAAGAGGAGAAACAGATTGAGAGAAAGAGAATGGAGTGTGTGTTTTAGCAGCAGCAGGGCTTTGTTCTAATGTGTGGTCTCACACTGTGCTTATCAATGCCGTACAAATACATTGAAAGGCAGCAGCATGTGCCAGAGCGATATGCTTACTGTCACTGCAAAAATCCAATGAAATATTGATCACGCACTAGCTCAGGTCACACACCCAGCCCTGTCAGTCTGACATTGTTCTAGTGGTCCAAATATATTTGATGGATAAATGTTTATTATACTGTGCAAACTGTTTTCTAATATATCAATATAATTTTACAGTGATTCAATATCATTGCTACTGAAGGAAGCTACGAGGTTAACAAAATCAATTGAGATTTTGATAATAAGGGACATTTTAAAGGTCAAATGAAAGACACTGTCTGCACTACATATTGGTTTTAAGTAGAAAAAATTGTCTGAATTATGTTCAGATAAAATAAGCTAATTTCCAGTTTATGCTAAATGTCAAAAAATACATTTTAATGGAATTGCAATGTAACATCCAACAAAGATGTATTAAAATAGTGTGCTATGAACTAACAATTAACAATGCTTTTGCAGAATTTATTAAGTTAATTTTAATTTCTATTTAGCATATACATCAAAACCATACTGGGTGTATATATTTGTGTATATATTAGGGGTGTAACGGTACACGTATTCGTGTCGAAAGACCTAATAATAAAATGTGACATTCTGTAGTTTTGTCTCATATTCATCTTTTAATCATGTTTGCAAATGTCTTGACTCCACAGCAGAGAAAGCAATTTTGTCTTTACTGTTCCAATACTTATGGAGGGCACTGTGTGTGTGTGTGTGTGTGTGTGTGTGTGTGTGTGTATATATATATATATATATATATATATATATATATATATATATATATATATATATATATATATATATATATATATATGTATATGTGTATATGTATGTATATGTATGTATATGTGTATATATGTGTGTTTAGAAGGTTTATATTAGCCAATGCATCAGGTAATGTATACTAACAATTAGGGGTGGCTCTATACCACTTTTTCAGAACTGATACCGATCCGATACCAAAAATTCTGAGTACTGATCCGATACCAGTGCAGTTTTTTTTAATCAGTGTTGAATTTTTATGTCTCCATGTGTGTTGACCTGATCATGACTTTTTTTGTTACACACAATCTACTAAATATAGACAACTTTATTGTAAAGAAAAACAACAAATGAATTCATATATAATTATAATCTATGACAAAAATGCTATTATAAACTATGTTAGTGGATAATTCAGTAGCAAAAGTTACTCTAGAAAAATCATGAGTGCACAATTGTATAAAATCTAAAATAAGTGGGGAAAAAAATTATTGGGGAACAAATAAAAGTGAATAAGTGTAGGACTAAATCTAAAATGATAATGTAAAATGATATACATTGCTCTTTGTATTGTAAAATACATTCGTGAAAAACAAGTAATATATTTATAAATATATATATACTGTAAAATTAAAAGACATTTAAAAGAAATGTATAGCACAGTAATGAGGAAGAAATATATGATAGATAAGACGAACAAGAAAGGCTTTTAATAATCTTTCATTGTGCAAAAGTATTATGATACAAAAGGCTCCAATACAGAGTGGCACAAAGCGCTTATGTGCATCGCGTGCGCAGAATGATGTACTTGAAGCAACATGCAGTCACAGCGTGCAGCGCTCCGCATAGAAAAGTTCAAAGCACAAAGTGAAGAGATATTAATGCGTAGTGTATTAAATCTGTGCGATAGTTTATTGAGCCTTTTCTTCTAACTGTTTTAAATTTCAGTTACTGCGCTCGTTCAGAACATAGTGCTCTCTAGTCCAGTGTTGTGATTTAACAGACACCAAGACGATTTTGAAAACAGCACGAAGATACAGCCCTGCAAGATAAAGTCCTTTTATGCAAAACCATTTATCTTTATTTACAGATCAAGTATAATATTATGAACATTTAATAATCTTGCAGAGAGTTTCATCATCTTGACTGTAGTAACCGAACGTGACATGCAGTTTGAACGCTGAATGGAGGATGACAGCCACAGCGGAGAGAAGAGTTTACGTGAACTTGACTTAAATATTCATCTGTACCTTACATTAAACCATGGAACGGCTTCAGAACACTTGAAATATAGTGCACGGAAACTTTATGGTGTTTTATAATGTGTTTGTGGCTTTTGTGGGGCTTAACAATAACACAATAGTATACGCACAATATCGGATTTGGATCGGCCTCGTCTGACCGATACCACGATCCGGCAGAAAATGCCAATATCGGAGCGATACCGATACTGAATATCGGATCGGCGCACCCCTACTAACAATTAACAGTCCTTTGCAGAATTTATTAATCTAGGTTAATATACACTTTATATAATATATGCTTTATATAAGTTTATACACTTAAAATTAAGTTAAAGTTAACATTGTTTATTCATGTTCAATCAAAAACATTAACCAATGAACAAAAGCATTTTTTATGAATTATCTTTTACCTAGATTCCTAAATGCTGTAAAATAAATCCTGTAAATATGTTTAAAAACTCAATATTGTTATAAAATGTGTTGTACACTGTAAGAAAAATAAATCAGTGTTCAGTAGAAAAATGTTTCTGATAAGTTACTGATAATTTCTTCATTATCTGTTAAGTTTACAGACATTTCCACATTGGAATAAGTAATTCAAAATACAAGTGTAACACCTGTGAAAACAATGCCTAAAATTCCTTCATATTAACAATACATTGTGCCCTATTTTCACAGACATTTCTGAGATTATAAATGTGTTCTCCAGTGCACTAAAAATTGTTTTTCAAACTTTATTCAAATTATCCAGATCAAGAGAGTGCTGCTAAAAAAGTTTTTGAACATATAATCTCCCAGGAATAAAGATAATGATAAACTTCAAAATCCTCTGCACAATGGGGTACTTTTCAAGTTGGTCTAAAAGAAGTCAAAGGAAATCATAATTCCCAAGAAATTAGTCAGGTTCCTGCCTTTGCTTTCATCTTGTGCTGCTATTGGCTGGTCAGCTCTGAGCTAAGGTCTTTTGGCACAACCTTTGCGTGGATTGCGCACCAATCTCAATATGTCACAAGGTGGAAGATGAAAGCTTTAGAGCCATTAGTACCGCGGGATGAAAGCAAAGCGGGAAACTGATGGGTTACCCTACATGTCTTGCAGCATGGGGCCTTTTTATTTTCAGAATACCAATTTGTGCAGGCAATTTAAAGATATTATTATCTGCTTAATTCTGCTAACAAACTAACTCTGTAGATTAGTCCATAAGAAGTGTGAGTCATAATATTAAGTGAATAAGAAGTGCTGACAGAGGTAATTATTCCTTTTGAGGCTGATTTGTAGTACATATATGATATTTCAAATCTAATTTGGACTTGAGTGGAAGGAGCTAAAAGTTAAAACTTTAGGGTATGCACTAAATGGTGTAGAAATTTGATTTCAGGATTTGAGATATGGCACATAAGACTGAACTTGTACTTTAATGAGAGAAGTTTATCTCCATTTGCTGGTACATTTGGTCCAGACGGGAAACTAGAGTTGTCGGAAGCAGATTGTTCATTATTCATCAGTCCTGCTTCTAAATCACACGTATAGTTCTAGTGTAGGCGTTTGCAGGGGTCAGAATGCATAAAATGAAAGTTATAATTCATAATGCAATAACTAAACTGGGTAACTGTGCACCAAATAAACATGTGACCTATTTGAGAAGCTTTTTGTTTTATTTGCTCCATATGTGCATTTAGAATCCTACAGAATGTTTTAAATGAACGGTGTTTGACAGTCTGTAATTTTATACTTGACACTGATTAAATTTTCCAATGCCGTATGATGTTACGGCAGGAAAATAATGGTTTTAATGTCTAATCCGTTTGGAGTTTACCCAGGGGGAGGGATTTCTGGAGCACCTTGAAGGGCTCTGGATAATCTGAATGAACCAAATTATTTGCAGTGCAGAGACCCATTTCTTTGGATCCTTCCAGTTGTTATGATTGTGTTGGTCAAAGGAAATGAGTGACTGCAAATCTTGGCCTCTGATGTTTCGATCCACTTCGTTATGAAGTGTGTCAGTTTGTCTTTGAAGCTGCAGTGGCAACATTTGTCAAGTTGCAAAAACATTCCAACGCATCCCAGAGCCCAGTGAATTATTTAGTGAGTTTGAGGTCACTTAGTGAGGACCGACATCCAGACGTCATGATGTTGCACTACTAGAGAGCTAGAGTAAATTCAAAATGAATGGCCAGAGAAGCCATTCAAGAGCATATTTCATGATTGAATTTGACGTGCAAAACTGCTACGACAAAAAACGCCACTTGTATGTACTGACTAAGCAGTTTTCAGCTCATAGTAGTTTTTTTGTCAGTTTTATGTTAGTTTTGCACTCTCTGTGTGGGTGCATGTGTGTGAGAAGTGTGTAAACCATCAAGTCATGTAGCTCCCATTAGATTAGTATGTGTGCATGTGTATGTGAATAGATATGCTCTTGAGTAACTTTGGTGTTTTATTCATGAGTACCCTGCAGCAGCTATTTCTCTCCATCAGCAGAGTCTTGATGCTCTAAGAATAACACACTCATGTTCACACACACAAACCATAGATTTTGTACTTCACAAGAACGAGAAACCCGCAGATTATATGTGTCTTTCTTAGACTGAATGATCATTACTGAGTTGTACTCCACTGATAGACTTCCATTAAAGGGAGGATGAAAATATTATGAGATGTAATTATTAGGATGTATATTATACGTGCCATTCGTACACTGTAAAACTCATTTTATGACCATTTGCAAGTTTAAATGGGGATCACAGTATCATCTGTATCAGCACACTTAGTGAACATGAACACAGAATTGACCCTATTTACTTTTTTAAAACATGTTTTTGGTCAAATTATTGTCAGTGCATATTTAGATCAAATTTAGGTCCATTTTCTATTGTCAAAAGTGCAACAATGTAAAAAAAAAAATAATGTCCTTTTGCCTCTAAAACTATTAGTTTTTTTTCTTTTTTGATGTCACCAAGAGTGTGCGAGTGGGGAAAAAAATATTAACCACTAACCAAATATTTATTTAGGTATTGTTTTAGGTAGGGCTGCACTATATATCGTTTCAGCATCGATATTGCGGATGCGCACATCGCGATAGTCACATCGCAGGATGTGCGATGTTTAGTAGGCCTATACTGATCGTTATATTTATACTGATCGTTTTCTTTGCTCACACACAGACACCGTGTCTACACCGTACGTGACAGCTTTACAGAGATATCCATTTTTAAATTAATTTAGTAGCAGAGCTACTGCAAGCGATTTTCAATGCTGGAAATCCATTTATCCTTTGTTGAAACTTCCGCGTAGTCGAGGAGAGTGCAAGTCATGGTTGCTTAGCAACGGCAGACGCCACGAAAGCACAAGCTCCCGAGCGCTTTGGAAAGAAGGAGAAAGCGGTGCGGCGGGCGTTTTCCACGCATCCAGTGTAGTCAGTCACACAGCATCACTGATTATTATGTTTTCTATTGTATTTTGTCGCATCGCGTCGCACCGCTCGCGTCTAGTGTAGACATTGAGAGCCACACAGATTGCACGTGAACACTGAATTCCGTTCACTTACGCTAATATTTGTGCCTGAAATGACACATACGTGCGAAACTGTCAAAATGCATGTCTCTGCAAGTATCCTTGTAAAAAACAGTTGCTTATGTCTTAGGTGAAGGTAAGCAATTGAGAAAGAAAGAGGATAACAATAACAGCAGTTTAATGTCCCTGTTGCTTTCTGTGTCATGTAAATCAAACAAAACACATAGAGAAAATTCACTTTTGCTTTAACACAGATTTATTAGATTTAGTTTATACAGTGAAGACTATGCAGTGCTATTTTACATTTGTTTATTCAATTTCTGTACCTGAATACTGTTAGACTTGCCTTAAAAATACAAAGCACTGTTTATTTCATTTGTATCTTTGTTCTATAATATTTATCTATGCTTGTAATTTGTTTATTTCCTATGCTGATTTACTCACCTAAAATCACCCCAATCATTGATTATTTATTTATTTTTTCCCCAAACAGAGCTATTCAAGTCATCTGGTGATGTTTTTTTTTTTTTCATATCGCAATATATATCGCAGAAAAACAAAATATTGCAATGTACGTTTTTTCCAATATCGTGCAGCCCTAGTTTTAGGCTAGTCTAGTTTAATCACCTTTAAAAACTAGCTTCACAGTATTAAAGAGCTAAATAATGGAATCAGTAATGCAAACGTAAAATATGAGACAAATCCAAATTCTGCAGTAAAGCAGTTAAAACAGGAAAGTAGTGTCATTTTTCAGCTGTAGTCAGTTCAGTGTTGATTCAGTTGAGTTTAATAACAGTGCAAAGTTCATCAATTATGAGGCAACTTTTTTCTTTTTTTTTTGTTTGTTTTTTTTTTTACTTTTATTAGCCTATCTAAAACCTTGCCAGTAGTTCAGAGTCATTAAAAACACCATTTAAACCACTATTAAATTAATTAGTTTATTTTTTTTCCTGCTATGTATTTGGTGCATTTTGAGTATTTGTATGGGTGTGTTAAGTGTTGTTTATGTGAAGCACCACAAAAGTCTGAATTAATTGCCCCAAGGGGATTAATAAGATTCAAGAAACCTTGATTAACATTATTAGTGGACTTCAGGGAAAATAAACACTACAAAAGTCTCCAGTAGTTTAGTGATAGCACTGCCTTTTCTGTGAATCGGAAAACCCAGTATTTCTGAATTATGGCTCTGACCGTGTGTTTCTGTGTGAGAGGAAGAGAGATTTACAGAGCAGAGCTCAACAATAATGATCCGCTGGCCCGGGGGCAGTGTGAGAGTGTTTTAGGCCAGTTGACACAACTGTCACAACTGTCGCTGCTCTGTCACTACATCCCATGTCTGATGATCATGCACATTTGTTTTAAGCCTTGTTATATTTTTTTTAAATAAAACTTCACATTTTATAAGTCTAAAAATATTGTTTTTAAAATATAATAAACATGCTAAATATGTAGTGTTTTTATGGTGGTCCTAGTAGAAATGTTGGCAAAGAGAGTACCAGGGCAGCTGAAAAAAAATCATACTGTTTTGCCCTGTAGATGGAATGAAATAGGCTGCATAAGCTGAGCGCCTTTCATAGATTTTGGCCAGCAGGACTCTAGATGACCCCTTGGTGAAAGCAAGGCACAAAGTAATGACAGGAGACAGAGAAAGAGAGAGAGACAGTGCCGCCAGTGAGGTCAAATAAAAAGGAGAAAAAGAGACAGAGAGAAAAAGGGGCTTAGTGCAGACTCCCTTCTTTGAGACTGTGCTGTAGTTATCTCTGCTAGCGGTTGCTTCTCCCCATAAAAGAAAAGAAAGGTAGAACCACAATGCATAATCAAATTCTGTTTTGTAAAAAAAAAATTGTTATTAATAAAGATGATTGGTGTACATTTTACTAGAATATATAATTTCAGTCTCTCTACATTCAGAATTTGATATTTAATTCAGTGTTACATACTGTTTGTAATTGTGTAATTTACAACAATTTCTGAAAGAAAATGTTTCACAGGCATTTTTTTGAGTGTATTCTTTAAAAACTACTAGTATGAACTATTAATAAATATTAAATTTTTTAATATTGGTTGGACTGCCAAGCAAACATTTTGGGGCATGTTCACTCTCCACCATGTAAGGCCCAGAATTATTTGCTGTGGCCCTGTATAGTGAGTTTTTAACTGATTTGGCAGGACGATTACAACAGGGAGATGCTTAATCTGCAGAATTATGCAGGTGTTTCAACTATGCCAAATTAGCTGGCTTCAGTGTGTGTGCTGCTTTTGATTCACATGTGGATATATGCTTACATACAATCGAAATAAAGCGTGAGAATATCCAACCAAAAATCAACTGTCATCCACTCACCCTAATGTTGCTCAGCATGTATGATTTTATTTCTCAGAGGAACACAAAAGAGATTTAGATTTAGCAGAACGTCCACACATGGTGGTGACTGCAGTTGTCAAACTCTGAAAAAATGACACTAGTCCATATGACTGTACACTATATATAGCCATATGATAAATGAAATGTGTTTTGATTGAGAGATTTTATGTAAGAAAATAATTATTTGGCACCTCATAAATAGATCAGCCGTGTAATTGATTTTGATAATTTAATGATGCTTTTCTCTTTTTATTTATTTTTGGTTTATTAATTCGCCCATCTGTTTTTCTTTCATTTTATTTATTTAAATTTAACTACAGAATTAAGACAACCTGCTAGAAGCCTTGTTTGAGAGAATAAAATTGAGACTGAATAGTCAGATTTGTCATTTGCTGGGTATCTATCCCTTTAAATGCAGTGTAAATGTATGTTTTAGTGTGAACCGTTGGATTCATTTATAAACTGTGTCCACTAGGGCCCGCATCTGCTTCTCATTACTCGCATAACCTTTGAATTTTTCAGTTCTCACCATATGCTACAGAACCTCTTGGACCCAGGAAAGCCACAAGCTTTTTTGGTCTTTATTTTATTGGTTGTGTTTTCAGAGGTTTTATTCTAAACTATAAAAAGTGTAAATGTGCAGTTGTTGCTTTAATTTACTTCTACCTGATCTAACCCTAAAAAATTACCTTACCCAATAGTCAGGTTATTTTAGTCATATTAAAAAATTTCTTTGACTGGAGTAAAACTAATTTCTTTGCATTTTGTATAGACAGGCAGTATAAATCAGATTTCAGATTCAAATCCAGACATAATTTGCAGTTCAGTAGGTGAGTCAGATTCTGTTACCTCTCTAGATGATTCATAAGTGTATTTGATTCACTGAACATAACCAGTTAAGAGTCATTTGAAGTTGAAGTACACTGGTCACATTGTATATTTTGCTCTGTAGATTTAGTTAGTGGCACTGCTAAATAGTAGCACAAGTATTTTAATGTAGAGTCCCATCCAAAATCTGATTCTCAGTCGTGAAAATTTCTCAATCTAATCTTGGGAACTAGACTATGACGGAATGTTTTTCAGCCTTGGCGCCATCCTCATTGTCTCCTTTTATTTTTCCAAACTATCACTGTGATCTATTTCATGCACCTGCTTCTCCAGTGTGTTTATCCAGGCTTGAACTGAGCCAGCTGCTTCTCCATTGCTGTAATCGTCTGCACTCTTTGTTACCGCCCTTTTATCCCACTTAGTCTGAAGCATTACTCGTAATAATCTCTATCATCAATTATCCCAATGCGCTGTTGAGTGAATCTTCTTGTATTGCTTGGATGATGCTTGCTGGCTGTAGCTCAAGAGATGACAACTTGACTATTCTAGCAAGAAGATTAACTTGTTACTGCAGAGTCAGTCTTAATTTCCTTCACTTCTTTCAATATGACACTGACAGATTTTTTAACCAAGTAAACATCGAGGCTCATGATAATGGCTTTCATTTAAAACTTCAGGGAGTACAGCTTTAGCAGATACTTGAAGTCATCTGTAATCCTGCTCGGAATCTGCTCCGGCAGATTTGGAAATTTCTACCGATTTCCGTAGAACAGAAGGCACATCCCCTGCCCCGTAAAATGCTACATTTAAATTAAATGATTTAAATGCACTCACTTTCATTTTGTTACAAACCTGTATTCTTTCTTCCGTGGAACATAAAAGAATGTATTGATAGTTGTACACATTCCATGAAAATTTCATTGCAACCGTATGAAATCTAAAATTTATTTTCTTTGGTAATCAGTAGAATTCACATATTCTATCGATTTAAGTGTTTCAAAATAGTTTCTTGTTATTTGTTAAATCTACAGATCACACATAATGTCAAAGCAAGAAACTATTGTGCTTTTAAATTTCTTTTTAGCCAGCTGTGGTAATTATTGTAAGTGTTCACATTCATTAATTTTTTATCACTGTTCTATTCACGTACACATTAATTCATATTTAGTCATGTACTATTAATGAAGCTGTTGCTCTGATGTTTAAATTAGAGGTTTCTGTAAGGTTTGCAGTGTTAGGAAGTTAGTACACGGCTCTTTGAAATAGTCTGTTCTGATTGGTCAAGTGTGGCATACTGAGGTCTAACTGTATAACTGACTGTTATCCCAGACAACCAGTTTCCTACATTGTGCTCCTTTCATCTCTCTCCTTTCAATAATATGGTCTCATTCTTCTCAAATAATCAAATAGTTTCAGCTCAAATTAATATTTTATGTCCATTTATTTATTTACTGTAAGTAGCCTAGTTACAAAGATTTGTTTAAATGTATTGGTATTGTTGTTATTAAATGTTTAATTGTGTACACTCATTTGCCCTGTTTTTAAATTTAGATTAAGTGAGTTTTAGATGATGGGCAAAAGTAAGTTTCAAAATGAATATTAATTTTTCATACTCTAAATCAGTGGTTCCCAACTTTTAACTCACGGCTCACACAACCAAACACATACGTTTCTGCGGCCCCTACAAAAAAATTTAAAGGGGTCATATGACGTTGCTAAAAAGAACATTATTTTGTGTATTTGGTGTAATGCAATGTGTTTATGTGGTTTAAGGTTCAAAAAACACATTATTTTCCACATACTGTACATTTATTGTTGCTCCCGCCTTTCTGAAACGCACCGATTTTTACAAAGCTCATCATTCTGAGAAGCGAGGTGTGCTCTGATTGGCCAGCTATCCAGTGCGTTGTGATTGGCCAAATACCTCAAGCGTGAGACGGAAATGTTACGGCCCTTACCGTATTGTGATGCCATGTCCTGGCGCGACGACACAAAAACAATAAAACCCATTACAAACGAGGCATTTGTTGCATCCAGTGGGGACATAATTACTGATTATAATGACTTATACTGTCTTTTTACGTGTTGCGTTGCATCACGCTGTGTAAACATTACCATGTCTGCATTTATGATCGGAGAAACAACAAACAACAAGCACTACTCTACACAGCTCAAAACTCGCGTTTGAATCGTCAGTAGCAGAAACGTACTTACGGGCTGTGAGTCAGAAGCGCCAGATTGTCCTTGCAAAGTTGGAATTGCCCCACTTTATAGAAACAGTCTTTGAGCAAAGCTGGCAGGCTACTCCCAGGTTCAGGAAATAGTCCTCCGTAAAATACGATGCACACACTCGAATATTTGGGTTGAACTGTTCTGGAACAGTGTTATAAATACAACTTAACCTCTGATTTCTAGTTGTGTCCTCTTTTGCAAGCCTAAACAAAGTAGTTTTGCTTTCACAACGAAACACAGCATCTCCACGACATGGCACCGGCGGCAGCAACAACACTACAGCAAGAATAAAAATCACGCTCTCTTTCTTTGCATATACATTTGGGCGGTGTTTTGCAAATCTTCCCACACCGTGACGTAGACATGTGGGGGCGTGTTTAAATGAGCTGTTTTAGGGGGGTGTGGCAGAGTCTTAACTTTTATAAAGAATATCTCTTTGGTTTTGAGACTTTAGTCTTTGCAACTTCAGGGATCTTATCGATGCACAAACAGCTTGTAACACTCCAAAGAGAAAGGAAAATTTGAAATCGCATCATATGACTCCTTTAAATACACCCACTATTTGTGTCGGGCAGGTGAAATGTAATTTTCACCAATTGTGTGAGGTTTTCCAGCCTTTTTCGATGAGCTTTGCAACATGATAAAATGCCTCCACTCTTAAACCGTGTCCTAACCATATGCAACAAGATTCCAGTTACAAGTAATTTGGCTGTCCAAACCAGATGTGACGCAACAACGTGACGTAACAGAATCAATCAAATATCACAGCCATTCAGAAGAGCAGAAATTCACCGCACTCCCAACGAAATGGACAAGTTTATAATCTAATTTATAAATATTAAACCTTTTTAACATTATTAATAGTACATACTGAGCGACTGATACCATCTTTATGGAATACACTTGTTGGTTCACATTGAGTTCACAGTTTTAATGTACATGTTTGCTTTATTTTTAAGATCTGAGGTAAACTATCTGTTGTTGTTTTCAGTATGGTTATAAATGTTACGCAAAATGATATTCAAACTTACATTAGACACTTTTAACATTGAATAAAGCACATAATCAGTACCTGGGATTATCACTGTTGTAGTTTGTATATTGTTGATCCAGCCGCAACGTCGCCAAAATAAAAACCGTTTCTATAATGAAAACTTTGCGTGTCGCCATCACATCTGGTTAGGACAAAAACTCAGATTAAAACATGGAAAAGATACCTTTTATCGTGTGTCGCGGCATCGCGTGTAGTTAGGATACATGTTACTGTTGTCATTGCCAGAGATCGCAGTTTCAAGCATTTTTTTTTTCCTGCTTTGGTAATCTTTAAGTTTGTTCTCAAAAAAAAAAAAAAACTCAGGTTTGTACGTGCATTCGCTATGTTTTGTCTCAGAGTGCCATCATAGTTTGTTCGGTTTCAAAGCTTCATTTGACAAGACGAGAATACAACACAGTTCTCTGCTCCCACACATGTGAAACCTAGTGCTAGTAACTACTAGAATTTTCTTTAGTTTAGGTTTATTTTGAGTCTTTTCAGAGTCCGGCTTACTTAGATGAAGAAACGTCAGTATTTGTCCTTTTCAGCGATGCCGTTGACAATCAATTATCCATGTTTAAATCTGTTGTAGCATATGATGTATCCAGCAAAAATATGTTAGATAAATTGGTGGATTATTTCTCTTTATTTATTTTTATATATCAAATTATGATATTTAATTATGACTAGACATTTTTCCATATATTAACAATATTATTATTTCTGTTAATAATAACTGGCGCCCCCCCCTGCAATACCGTTGCTGCCCACAGGTTGAGAACCGCTTCTCTAAATCATAATGTTGTGATTCCTAAATTTATTTGAGGCATTTAAAATTACATTTTTACTATTATTGTTTTTTTAACAAAATACTATAATTTCAATATTGTCCGTTTATCATTTTTTGACCGTAGAATGAATATAATTTTCAGCTTAACTTGTTGGCCATAATTTTAATATCAGTACATCCCTAATAGTTTGCATTTGGAAAACTACTTGGATTTTTTTGAGCAAATACAGATACTGAACTCTTGTTACACTGTAGTTTTATTTACCGTACTGTAACTTGATGTCTTTTGCCTCGTGGCTTAATAGCTTGGCATTGGAATATGCAAATTATTCGTAACAGTTCAATAATCATTTGCATAGACGTCAGATAGCTAAATTACAGGAAGTGTTCCTTGAAAAAGAAATGCACCCTCATAAGTGCCTCAGATATTGGACTTGGATGTTTTGTGGAAGTGGTTTCTAATGGGCTTTTTTAATCAAGCTTTATATACATTTTGCTTACATTGCTGAAGCAAGCTGTTGGCACAAACTATTTTGCCCTCAGCAATCTCACCAACAGCACTTAAAAAGATTCAGTGAATGTGTTTTAGATTTCAGACGCTAGTAACATGTCATTACCGCGCACAGACACATTTAATATGGCAGATGCTCTTTTAGGAAGACAGAAAGGAAGATGTTGATTTCACCTCTTTTAACATATCACGATTTTAATCATTGTTTGGCAGTCTAATTAATTAATTGGCCTGTCATGTGTTTGGTTTGTGTGTGATTGCGATGTGATGAAGGGCTTGGTAGGTGTCTCACAACTAAATGTGTTTGGGGGTGTGAATGATTTTGATTTGATCGGAGTGAAGTCTTTTCTTCAGTCTACTAGCCACCTTGTAAACGTGTCTGTATTTGTCGGAACCAAATAGGAGTTTGTTGTGTTGTCATAGACAGAATGTTGACAAAACAT
The DNA here is from genome assembly GCA_039654775.1 of Spinibarbus caldwelli. Classification (NCBI taxonomy): domain Eukaryota; kingdom Metazoa; phylum Chordata; class Actinopteri; order Cypriniformes; family Cyprinidae; genus Spinibarbus; species Spinibarbus caldwelli. Next base: position 8,269,913 of record CM077224.1, on the reverse strand, counting down.
TACTCTGGGTAAGGTTAAATAAACATGAAACTTTGATCTAACTAATGTGACTTGATTTTTACACACTTTCTGCATACAAAAACAGGAAATGTGCTTATCTTCATGCCTGTGTGTGTGTTAAGGTTATTATAGTTTTGCACTACTATTTTCAGGTTTGTCAGTTTGATTTTAGTTAGTTTCTGTGTATTTTACATTTCATAGGCTCCTTTTTTCATTTTCTTTTCTTTCCTTTTTTTTTTTGGTATCTTAAGCCCTGTTTAGGACTGTTTTTCACAGACATTTTTCCACAGACATGGTTTTAATTCCATCCGAAGCAAGCGCATTTGTGTTTTTCTCACATAACCTTGGCAAATTATCTATTGTTTTTCAGCTAACTCTGGTCCTCTGAGAAATCTAATCCTTTTGGGATAGAAATATATGTGATTGCGGTATAATATTTTTTCACAATTCTTCTCATTTATTCTGACCTTTATCCTAAGTGTATAGTGTAACTAAAGCTGAAAACTAAAGTTTTTACACTGCCTCATTCACCTTCATTATGAATTTGGACCTTTTTCACAACTTTCTGTGTAAAGTTGGTGGTTTTAGCTGGCATCCCATCCGATTAAAGATATAATTAAATCAATAAAGAGAGTCCAATTCCAGAAACTGCTTAAAATGGCCACTTCAGCTGCATTGGGTGTCATTCTCACCTTAATTCTGTTCTCTAATTATGTTGAAATATAATGTGATTATATAATTATAATTATAATATAATTATATATTGTGTATTTCATTATACTTGCATCCAGAGCACATGCTCTTCTATATTGCCCACATCCAAGCAATAAACAGGGTATTTATTTTTATTAGTAATAAATGTAGATCCAGTTCCCTTACAAATTAAAAACTGTAGTACACTGATTTCTTTCAAAGTGCATAACTGTTGCTCTTCTTTAGTTTCAAAAACTAATCCCATAGTAATTTTTTTTATTATTTTTATTAACTCCAGTTTTTAGTCATGGTAATTATAGTCAGTTAATGCACTGTATGTGTTCCTTTGGCCCCCCCCCCAAAGGAATCAGCTGAATATTCACAGTTATTTACCTCTGAATTAAGCAAAACATTTGAATGTGAGATTAAGAGGTACTTTTAAAAAGCAAGATAAATCAGAGTTTATCTATACTGCAAGACGCAACAAAACTAAACTGCTCCCATTATAATCAACAAAACTGTGCTTGCAGTGTAGAAATTGTTGTGGATTATAATTGAAGCGATTTGTTACGTCACATCACTTCTTTGCAATGTAGATTTGATGTGAGGCTGTTTTTTTTTTTTGTTTTTTTTTTTTTTTTTTTAAATTCCATCATTACGAAGAGATTTGTGCACACTTCATTGAACATTTTTTTTCACTCCCTCTGTTGCTATTCACAAATCTCTATATACTCTATATCGAGGTTCAGTTACACACACAGGTCAGAATATCCTTCGACCATGAAAAAACCTGAATGTTTACAAAATGACTTTATATTTTACATTTTTTATTATTTTATTTTAGATAATTTGTCAAGCAACCCTAAACAAAACTTTTAGTTTCATTTATTTTTTGTCATTAAGATTTTGTTTTCCATTTATTTTGTGTTATTTTATGCCTGGAGTTAACCAGGAAGACTTGTGTTCCCATGAGGTTTTGTTTTTGTTATCCAGAGTTGCCTTTTTGCTTTCTTTTGTATGATGTGGGAATACTGGAAAGGCTGCTTGGCATGCCAATGCTCTACTGACAGAAGCAGGAGAAAGAGCAACAACACGGGTGCAGCCAGCCATAAATGGTGTTTCTGGCATGGACGAGGGTTAAAGGCATAACAGCAGTGGATATAGGTAGGCTTGCATGAAACTAGCAGAAAGCTGGACAGATTTCCACATTATTTACATAATTTACATAATTTCCACAATTTCTACATAAGAAGCTCTGCACATGCATCTGCTGCTTGCATGTTTTTCATTAGATGTTTTGGGCAATTTGGTAATACCTTCAGCTATCAATAAAGGTCTGTTCACACTAATAATGATTTGTAGCTGTAAAATGAAATAAATTGTTCGCTTTTAAAAGTGACGAGCAATTATGGGCAATGCAACCTAATTTAGCCTAATTATAGCCACTCTACCAATGGCCAGTGTGTTGAATCTAAGAAGGTATAGGCTAGATCATGTGCGCTTTAAGTCAGCATAAAAACAAAAACCTGACCCTGTTTACATCCTTAATATGTCTGATCTTATTGTGCATCCTTGGTGTGTTATTCCAAAGAAAAAAATCATACAATTTTTTTAAGCAAAATGTATTAACTTGCTTTCCTCATGAATTTGTCACATTTTTGTTTGTAACAAACAATTTTCTCAGTAAATTCAATTCCGATGGATGAAACGGAGTGCTATCCAACTTTTTGTTTATCCTGTAATATTCATCTTCAGTGTCACATTACTGAAGTAAAATGGGTTGTGAATGCTGTTTCATTTTAACTTTGAATCCGTTCCGCAGATTTTCCATCACAATCAGATCAGAAAATGTGCAAAGACATGAAAATTCTGTGTGGACCCAGTCATAGGTAGTGGTTAATATGAGATGTGAATATGATTTTTTTTTTTTTTTTTTTTGTTTTTGAGTTCTCATTACTCCTGATCTAATACGGCAAGGCATTGGAAGAAATGCTTACTTTGGCTGAATTGCACCATACGGAATGAACTCAGTCTTCCTTAAGCTGCATGATGCTTCTGCTCTTACGAGCTTATTGGACTTTGAGTTTTCCACAATAATGAAGTTCTAATGAATTCTGGGATTTTGAGTATTTGGGGGTTTGAATGGCCTAAGGGGAGAATAATAGAGACATTAAAAAGGCATTGTTTCTGCAAGCAGAAACAATAATGTGTTTCCGCTCAAAAAGAGAGACTCAGCACCGAATACTAATGTACAGGCGCACACACATATATATGTATATCTGTATGCATACTGAATACTAAATTATATAATATATTCTACTTTTTCCGAAAGAGAGAACACATAAGTGATAAGTGACACATGTGGCAAAATATAAACCCTGCCTATATCTCTCGTCTGTGTGTGTGTGTGCGTTCATCATAGTGGTATTTGATGGATGAGTGGTTGTTGTGATAAAGGGCTTTAGGAATGGAGAGATGTCAGGGTGGAGGTGTGTGTGAAGTGAGAAACGTTACGTTTTGATGGCTGAGAGTATGGTTAGATGGATGATGGATGGTTAGAATAAACAAGTACAGTGTTCTGATGAAAGGATGTTTTGGAAGAGCGGTGGAAGGGATGCAAGACCTGCTTCATGGTGGCATGTTCGGATGGAAAGATGTTAGAAATGAAAGAGCATTCTGATACCTAAATGAAAAAAGAGAATTGATTTGAGGACAGGGAAATAAAGTTCTCTCAAAAGTGACAGGAGAGACAGCGAACCTCTTTATTAAGACAACTTTCAGAGAACATTTTGACAAATACAGATTAATAAATGAAAAGGGAGGAATAAAAGAAGCTCTTTTGACACATAGTTAAAGGAACGATAATTGGTATAATGCTCTTATGGCATTAGTAAAGACATCTAGATGCCTTTTGTATATAGACCTATGTGGGCTCAAGAAGATGATTGTTGGATGGAACAATAGAAAGATGGATGGATGAATTGATCTATGGAACAATATATGGATAAATGGATGCAACAATAGATGGATAAATGGATGGAACAATAGAAGGGCCAATGAAACAATAGATGGATGGATGGAACAATCGATGGAAAGATAGATGGATGCATCAGTGTTTCCCACAGGATTTTGTGAGACTTGTGGCGGCAGGTGACAGCACATATTAATTTGCATTTGTATGACGTCATTGCGTCAAGTTTGCATTCAGACAAGTTTAGGCACTTCAGATCTGTTCTACTGAACTGTCACATACTGTAATGCAACATAATACAATACTGTAATACATACTACGTTAACCAGGAGTCACTCTCACTTTACTCCTTAAATTCTGATTTATAATCGTGACAATATCTAATAAAATCAACATACATCTACACTAAAGAGCGACTATGCAGTGGTTTTGGCTATATTACTTTTTTGTCACATGCAGCGCACTGCCTGCATCTGAGTAACAAACTGTGAGCATATTAACAGATGTTCATTTAAAAGTCCAAACAGTAAGCTACAGGTGCTTGGAAATGCTGTTTTATACTCATTTATTGACGAGTCGGCTGTGGTATGGCTAAATGAATGCACTGCTTCTCTGCCGCTCACTGCACAGAACAGACGCTGAGAGAGGCATTACTGTGCCGGGAAAGTCAGACCTCGCGCTCGCAGGGCGGTACTGTCGACATCATCTAACTGAATGATAGCTAAGGTTCATCTAAAAAAAAAAGTCGCTACGTTTGTCAGTATGTAGGGTGAAGTCAGCTAAAATGGGCCACGTTTTGGTAAATGACTTCTAATACCATCAAATAAGCTATGCATGAGATCTAATGATATTCTTATAAATTAGCATGGGTCTCTTAAATATATTTATATTTTTTAAATGTGAAAAAGTATAAAAGTTTTAAAATTATGAGAGTTAGAGTATCAGCAGGTACCTTCGTGAGCCACGGCACAACATTCAGGTAAAATGGGCCAGCTGTTCAGTTAAAATGGGCCAATTTAAAAAGAGAACAACACAGGTAATTTCAGCTTAAATGATTTTATGTTTAACAGTAAACTGACACTATTGTCTTTAGTGTGCCATAGCAACACCATAAATGTATTTCATTAAATAGAAAATTAAATGAATATTTAATTAAACAATGCAATTAAAAATAAACTGATCATGTTGTATAGGTGTGTGTTTCTGTGCATTGGTGGCTTTTGTGTGCATGTATGCGTGTATGCTTGTATTTTTTTTTAAAGACTTTTAAGATTTTGTATGGATACATATGTACAGTAGGCCTATAAACCTATCTTCACCCTGTGTAAAAGTGTGTGTATGCAGCCCATTTTACTAACATCTTCCTTTCTTTCCCTTTCTCTTCTCTCTTCTTGTCTCTCTGTTTCCTTTCTTTGCTTGTCCTCCTGGCATACTGCCTGTAATGCAATTTTTTTTAAAAGACTGTTAAGATTTTGTATGGATACCTATCTAGGCCTATAAACCTATTTTCACCCTCAATTTCTGTCTAAAAGTGTGTGTGTATGCAGCCCATTTTTGCTGAAAATTTTGGCCCATTTTAGCTTAACCAGCCATTTCTACCTAAAATGACTTTTTTCACAAAAATCAAAGTTTCTTTTATAAATTAAACTTTTTTTTTTATTTGAAAGAGCATGTCAAAACATTGTTCATAAACCTTTGCTTTGTTGGTAAGCTTACTTATAATTACTTTAGTACCCTTATTAGTGATGAATGACATTTACTATGTCAGACTCCCTTACCTTACAATTTCTCTAACGAGCTTCATGTAACACTCTGCCCTGCGCACCTTAAACTCAGACCAATAAAAATTGTTACATATCGACAAGTGTTGAAGCAATAATGCAAGATCAGTTATTGTGATTTTCTGTAAAAAATTTAAAGAGTTATGATGCTACAACCTTATTTGGCCCATTTTACCTGATAGCCCATTTTAGCTGACTTCACCCTACGTTTTATGGAAAAAAGCCATTTAAAAGGGACTGAAAGTTGCTAAATATAGTGCTAAAGTCACGCTCGTGTGTGTGTGTGTGTGTGTGAGACGCGGGAGCTGATGGCAGGGAGCGGTGGATATTTGTGGCGGTCAATGTGGATATTGTGGCGGACCGCCACCAATAAAACAATGAATGGGAAACCCTGATGCATGGATGGATAAAACAATATATGGATGGGTGGATAGCTGGATAGACAAAAAGAGACAGACAAATAGGGCACTTGAACAGAATGTATTACCTGTGTTTAATTTCTTTGAATTACAATTCAGTAAATTCCTGTGACATAACCAATTCAGTTTTTTTTTTTAATTGAAAGGGAGCTAATTCTTCAAAGCTGAATTTTGCACAATCCTGTGGAAAGTAGGAGTCTTACTATAGTTTAGCAGTTATTCATTACCTGAAGCTAACAGCTCATACTGTAGACATTGGACATGTTCCTTTGTGATGCTCTGCCAGGCTTGTACTGTTGCCAACTTCAGTGCCTCCTTGTTTGCTGTCATTCTGATATCAAAAACACACAGTTGGATTCAGATTAAACAGTTGTTTTAAACATTTTTTGTTTGTTTGTTTGAGCCTGAACGCTCATAGGGTGCCTAAGCAGAGTTATAGTCAAGCTTCCAAATAGAGTCCCATCCAATGATTTTTAAGGCATTCGAGTGGATAAGAGCCAACAGTTTAATCACCAACAGTGACAAATTGGAGAGAACCAGTAGTACCCATATAACATTGATCCTTGGGACATTATTCACAGATGAAATTGTGTGGTTTGGGTACTGTCGGGATCTTTCTTGCTGCACATTTTTCCTTTCTGTCAGTCTGTCCAGGTCTGCCGTTATCTAATTCATCTCTTTTTTGCTATCTTAACTGGCTCATTATCTCCTACTCCTGAGGTTTCATAATTTGTTATAGCCTCTCAGTGCAAGAGTAATTTTATGATACTAAAATTTTCCATCGCTGCCTTCAGCAAGTCTTAGAGGCAGGAATCAGAAAGAATCCCAAGACACAATATTATTATAGTGTAGTTGGGTCATGATATAATGCACATTGAAAAATTCTTTTGAAATCTTTTGTTTTTGTGCAGTGTAATCTAACTATTAGATACATTGTGATATTTTTTTGCATTGAATGCAGCAAGACTTTTAAACAAGATCACCAAATTGCATGTGTTGTATAGGACTTGTTTTTCCTCTGTACTCCCAAAATTAGTGTACACATGATTTCAGTGTAGATGGACATTTTAATTTTTTCTTTGATATGTTACATAATAGTGTAACATAATTATATAGCCTACATTACCAGACAAAGTTTGGATACGCCTTATTCAGTGTTTTTCCTTTATTTTTCTTTATTTATTGTTTTCAATATTGTATACTAATATTGAATACATTGAAATTATGACAGAACAAATATGGAATTACTTAATCAACAAAAATGTGATAACCCAGAATATGTTTTATATTTTCAATTCTTCAAAGTAGCCACCTATTGCTTTGATGACAGCTTTGCACACTCTTGGCATTCTCTCATGTCAGTCTCGTGATTTTGAAGGAGTTCCCAGAGATGTTGAGTACTTGGCCGCTTTCCCTTCGGGTGATTGTGGAGGCCAGATCATCTGATGCAGCACTCCATCACTCTCCTTCTTGGACATATAGCTCTCACATAACCTAGAGGTGCATTTGGGGTCATTGTCCTGTTGGGGAACAAATGATGGCCCCACTAAGTGCAAACCAAATGGGATGGCATGTCACTGCAAAATGCTGTGGTAGCCATACTTGTTAAGTCACATGGACTATTTTATTGATGTCCTTTCTGGGCCTTGAATATTGTAGTTGTGTTGCTGTATATGCAGGGTCAGAAAGCTCTCGGATTTCATGAAAAATATCATAATCTGTGTTCAGAAGATGAATGAAAGGTGTTACGGGTTTGGAACGACATGAGGGTGAGTAATTAATGAAAGAATTTTCATTTTTGGGTAAACTGTCCCTTTAAGAAGGCAAGAAATGTCACAGTGACTCTTGACAAGGTATGCCGTGAATTGGAAACTATTCCAGGTGACTACCTCGTGAATCTGTTGAGAGAATGCCATGAATGTGCCAAGCTGTCATTAAAGGAGTAGTTCACCCAAAAATGAAAATTTGATGTTTATTTGCTTACCCCCAGGGCATCCAAGATGTAGGTGACTTTGTTTCTTCAGTAGAACACAAATGAACATTTTTAACTCAAACCGTTGCAGTCTGTCAGTCATATAATGGCAGTCAATGGGACCCACGGCTTTGAGAGTAAAAAAAACACACAGACAAAACCAAACTAAACCCTGTGGCTCGTGACGATACATTGAGCTCTTAAGACACGAAACGATTGGTCTGTGTAAGAAACTGAACAGTATTTATATAATTTTTTACCTCTTATCCACCGCAATGTCCAAATGTCCTGAGTGCGTTCACAACAGCCGGCGCGTAACGCGTCAACGTGTTCTGGAATAGTAGACACATGCACGGAAGCGATCTGTCGCGTGTATACGTCACTCATTGTTTACACCGTCATGCGCCGGCTGTTTCTGATGAAACTACGTTTCACAACCAAATGCACGCGAGAAGTGATGAGGAAATAATGCAAGATCACGCTGATATTGTGGTCTGCAACTCCTCCCCGAACTTCCCACTGCTCTGTATCTTGCTCTTTCATTGGCTGTAGATCATTGCCAATGTTTTTCAGTCAGAACTCATTTCACACAGCAATCGATTTTGAATCTCAGATTGCGTCTTTGATAATTCACACTGCGTGATTGTGACTCACGTGAACAAGCACCGATTTACCTCTGATTTCAGGAATTTGTCTGCGATTTCATGAAACCTGTCGGCAAGTGTAAATCAGGGCTAAAATCGTGCAGTGTGAACTCGTCATAAGCCCCGCCCCATCTGAACAGACAACAAGGCAATGCAACTAATTCAGATACTTGGGTTAGTGTACATGATTCAAAATAATGGCACTATTGTTCTCAGTGGGTTTCTTGCAGTGGTAGAGGTGAAGAGGAAATATTTGTTGGCAAGCTTCCGGGTCAGTGGCTGTAGCACAAGTGGCAAGGTCAAGGGTTGTCAATCAACACCATGTACAAGAAATCATGTTCAGGTCTGGTTTTCTATTACTATCACAGATGTTATCAACAGAACAGTACACTTGATTGCAAAAGCTTCGTGTACCTCTGTGTACCTGGACTTTGCAAGGGTCAGTTTCTGACTGATGGATCCCTTGGCTCTAATATATCTTTATGAAGGTAAGTTGAAGCCCGGGGCTCACAGGAACTGGCTGGATGGTGCTGGCTGTCAGCGTACAAAAGGTGATCCTTTCTGAGTGTCCTTTCTTGATCTGATCTAAGAGGTCAATGGTGGAACAACACCCAGTGGCGATGGGAGAGACAGGTCATCTAGCAGAATGCCTGAGGTAGCGCTTTCATGCCAAGGAGGAAGTACTGTCCAAATCGCTCCTATCCTTCATGACTGTGCTCTTCAGTGATCATCAGAGCAGGGGATGCTAAAGGGTTGAACATACTCTACCAAAAAAGGCAAGTTCTGTTGTTGGCTCTAACTTAGAGATAATTGGCTGAGAACTGTCTAAATGAATAAACATCATGGACTGTCTTTTATCCTCTCCAAAATCATGCCAGCTGAAATGAGTAGGTCATTCCTGACTACAGCTGTAATACTATGTTCTATTGTAAAATAATTTAGAATATGATGTAATGGCAAAACTGAATTTTCAGCAGCCAGAAACAAGTGGAAACATGGCCTGTTTTTTCAAGGATTCTTTTGTGAATAGAAACAAAGGACAACATTTATTTGAAGTGGAACTCTTTTGTAACATATCTTTAAATGTCATTAAATGTCTTTAATTTGACCGTTATTCAGCAAATATGCTTTTAAAAGTATTCATTTATTTTCAAAAAAAAGAAAAAAGAAAAAATACTAAACCCAAACTTTTGTAGAATGGTAGTGTAAGTGCCACAAAATGGAGGATGGCACTTGTATACATTAATATTAAAATTCTGGCAGCTATTGATAAGTCTATAATTATTTTCATGTTATGTCTCTATAATTATTTTTACGCTGATACATGATACTACGTTCCATATAATTTTTTCTGAAAAATAAAATCAATCATTCACTACAAGTGAATTTGAGTATCACAGAATTATAATGTAAAGAATGAAAATGGAGATTTTTTGAGATTAGCTCATTTTACATTTAACAGGGTTATTAAATTATCATTTCTTTCAAAGGTTTGCTTTGCCTTTGTCATCATAAAACACTCATTCTAAATGTAAAAATAATGAACATGTACAATTAAATATCCAATAACAACCAATACCAATAATCTGAATCATTTCTAATATTGGCTGATTACCAACATGCTACTGATTCAGTTTTACTAAAATACTGAGAAGCAAGTCAACCCTGAAATTGCAAGACTGCTTACAACCTCCATCATTCTCCTGGTCCAGAAGTACTAGGGGTGGATACTAGTCTCTTTTCCTGTCCTGAGGTCCTTTTTTTTTTTTTTTTTTTTAATTTAAATTTTTTTTTTTTTTTTTTTCCCCGGGAGTGTCAGTCACACAGTTGTTCAAACCCTGGCCAGTCTCTGCTGAGTAATAGCAGAACAGGGAGCTTTTTCTGTACTTCTCCCGCTTTGATGAAGTGAGAACAGCAGGCATTTTCCACCAAAAAATGGGATTGCTTTGGGACATATAGAATACATTCAGAAAGATTTATTCCAAATGTCTTTAGTGCCAGAGTAGCTCATTACTCTCTAATGTGTTTAAGCGTCTGTATTTAAAAAAAATATGACTGTAGGACAGCAAACTCCCAAGCGTTGTATTCTGAATCATAATGCTAACAACCATCATAAACAAATCAAATAATCTTTGATAAACTGTATTTTGGAAATACAAATATGAATGAGCATTTTAACTTTTTTTTTTTTTTAGGGCTAATCAGTATGTGTGGATGGTAAGCATCACTAGGTATGTGTGGATAATCAGGATAATCTCTGGAGTCTGTCCATATCATTTGAGATTACTTCAAAAGATCCATGCAGATGTTAAATTATTGATGTGAGTTTTCCTTCTATTTTTAAATTTGCATGACATTCCATAGATGGAAAACAAAAAGTAAAACAAAAAGCATAAAAAATAAAAATTAGACAGCGTTGCAACGATTATACTGTATATCTTCATACTGGCAATCAAAAAAATGTTTTCATTAAGCAACATTCATATGCAGCATTATCAAGAAAATGGCAGCTCCAAGGTCAGGATGTGTGGACAAATGGGTGACAAGATTGAAGAAGTGCTTTAATGGAAGGATATTTCTGCACTCCGACCCTCATACCCTCTCTGATTAAAGCAATTTCCCGGCACACACATCTTTTGTGTGTTTGTTTGTGTGTGCATCTACCTGCAAACCTCCAGCTCTGCAGCTAAATCCTAACCCTCTTCACATGCTTATCAACCTCCTGCCAAACTGGAAAACCTCTCAGCACCTCAAGTACCAAAAAAAAAAAATTATGTGCGAGTCTGTATGATTAATTTTCGAAACCTGGTCTAAAAGTGGGTATTTTTGATTAGATGCACTGTATGTGTGCGCACATGTACATAGCTATATACATACAGTACATGCACCTTGGCTTATATCCGTTTACACCTGAGATTTGTGTGGGCCTTCGTGTGTATGTGTGAGCGCGCCCGAGCTGTGTGCATACCTCTAATCCAGTTTCATCCTAGAGCCTCTTAAACGCTGAAGTGCTGCATTCACAGTGCAAAAGGGACCATCCAAAACATTGAGTGCAGCCACTACATTTGCATTGATTTATTAACTCCTCAGTGTATCTGGGACACAGTTTTAATGTCTCCTGAATTGTTTGTGTGATATATTTTTAGAACGTGACATAACTGGTTTATGTGACGTTTGGTGCTCGCTCAGTTTTGGATCAGTGGAGATGTATTGCTTTGTGACTCAGTTACGAGCTGAAGATTAAATTTTCTCTGTAGGTTCGGTTACAGTGAAGTACAGTTTGAGGAGCATACATTTACCTCATGTAAATTCAATTTCCTTTGGCCTCTTCCTCTGCGAATACCTCCTCCTTACCTGTTTATTTGCGTGTCACTGTTTGCTTAAGCTCAGTATTTTAAATCTGTCACAGCACCGTGGTGGACAGATCAGCGTCTGTGTGTTTGCACAGCGCGTGAACCGTGATATTCATAAGCTCCATTGTCGCTCGTTTATGTGTTTGTGTATTCTGAGATATCAAGCTGTCACCGCACAAGGATGCAGTCATTATTCTTAACTCAGTCAGTGACTCCAGTGTGACAGTGTGCAGCAATTTCTGTCTTTCTCCCCTCTCCTGTATTCAATGGCTCACTGTCTGCTCCTGATGCCTGCCCTTCTCTCTTTTGCTCGTTCCTGTTCCCTCTATAGACCTTTTCACACTTTCACGTTCACAAAGCTGAAGGCTTCAGTAGTAGGGTAAAGGAACTTCTGCTTTATCAGTGGCAGTGAGAAACAGCCTTTCCACCGTTTTCAAATATTTCTCAGGGGTGACGAAACAAAATGATTTCATGTTCTACGGCTGGATAAAAGCAGTTATTTTATGGTTTAAAGCAGGAGTACCTAAAGTAACACACTTAAAAATCTATGAATATCATTGCATTAGACACAAAATATCAAAGTACACTACCATCTCTTATGTTCACCAAGGCTGGATTTCTTGATGGAAAAATATAGTAAAAACTGTAATGTTATGAAATATTATTACAATTTAAACAACTGTTTTCTATTTTAATATATTTTAAAATGCAATTTATTCCTAATTGCAAAACTGTTATCAATGTTGAAAACGGTTGTGCTACTTAATATTTTTGTGGAATTCGTTTTTGGATTGAATAGTAAAACAATAGCATTTATTTGCAATAGAGATGTTTTGTACTATTATAAATGTTTTTACTGTCACATTTGATTAGTTTAAATCATCCTTGCAGAATTGATTACTTTAAACAACAACAAAAAAAATCTTACTGACCCCATATATTGTTTTATTATTAAGGTCCTTATGATTTTGCTTCAAAGTGTGAGTGTGCTTTTTTGCAATGTTATTCATATATGTTAAATATGGCTTACAGTATGTGTCCAGATGCTTATTGAGGCCATGTGTGAACAGCAGTTCAAAAAGTTGTTTTTTTTATTAAAGAAATACAAAAATTGCAATATAAATAAGACTACATATAGCACATTAAACAACATTAGAGAAACAGGGGCATGCATCACAAAAAAGCATACATTTATGAGTAAAAATTGGACACAGGGAACAATAATATTGCATGGAGAGAACAATGATGTTTACATTCCTTTCATACACTTTTTATTCCATACACTTTCAAAGGACATTTTAAGACACATCTTAAATTGCTTGGATAAAGGCATATTTCTAGCCCCAGCCAAATGAGCTTGAATGCATAATGACCAAATATATACAACAAGATAGACTGCAGATGTGATTTTGGATTTGGATGCAGTGTACATAATAGCAAAGATGGAAATATTGCTCTGTCTGCAACTACATTTACGTTTGAAGTACAAAGGAAAATAATGTGCTGCAACAGCATCAGTGAAACGTTAGAAGTAACATTAGTTTTTAAAACGTCTCTTTGGACTTGAGTTGGCTGCATGAAATCCTCTGAGAGTCACCTGAATAGTGTACAACTCATCGTTTTTCTTCATGGACCGTAACGCTCTGTTTGAGAATCACCTCGCTATTTATTTCTTCAGATACTGTTGTACATTTAAAAATGGAAGCTAACATTAGCAGAAAGGTACCATGTCAAGCTAAGGAAATGGTTTAAAATGTTGAGGTTTTATTGTTCCAGTTCAGCTAAGATAGTTTAGTTGATTTATCAGAACTGAAGACTGTCCATTGGCAAGAATGCAGGTGGAAGTACAATAACCCAACTATCAGAGTCGGATTTGACAACACACGGTTTGTATTTCCCCGCATTTCTTTATCTAACTTTCCTTTTCTGTCTTCACTCCTACTCATGTTTCCCTTTCTCCTTTTCTCTTCCACCACCTGTTCTTTCTGGTTCTCCCTCCCTCTTGCTTTCTCTCTCTCTGTCTCTTTTTTTTTCTAGGATGCCAGTTCTTCGTTTTTCCAGTTTGGGGCCTCCCTCCAGCAGGAGGCGCTGTTGATGCTTTCTATAATGGAGGAGTATGACTGGCACGTCTTCTCGGTGGTCACCACCAAGTTCCCAGGTTTCCAGGAGTTCATAGCCACCGTCCGCGTCACGGTGGACCACAGCTTCATTCGTTGGGACCTTCAGAGCGTAGTGACGCTAGACGGCGTCGGCGAACCCGAGGACAGAGCCCACGTGCAGCTTAAACGCATCCAGTCGCCCGTCATCCTCCTCTACTGCTCAAAAGACGAAGCGGCGTTGGTTATGGAGGAAGCCCGTTCGCTAGGGCTCACCGGGGCTGGCTTTGTGTGGATTGTTCCTAGCCTGACGACAGGAAATCTCGAACAAACCCCGGAAGCCTTTCCGACAGGGATGATATCTGTGGCGTACGATGAATGGGATTATCCCCTGGAGACGCGTGTGCAGGACGCTGTGGGAATTATCAGTTCTGCAGCCGCTACCATGTTCAGAGAGGAAGGTCGGATACCTGACGGAACAGCTAGCTGCTACGGCCAATCAGAGAAGCCGGAGGTGCCGCCAAGTGCTCTGCGCAGGTAAGCACAGATTGCTTACGGTTGCATGCATGAAAATCTGTTTGCATAATGAAATACACAATGAACATACACAAATGCAGGACTAACCCGAGGTAAATGCTTTCATATGTACTGTGCAATGGTAGTTATACTTTGAAAAAGAGAGATTACTTCAACGTTAACATGATAAAGCACAATCTTTTTCAAATTCTGTAATCTCAACATACTTATGTAGATGCTTCATGCTGTGTCTTTTGGCTCGCCTTTCTGTACTACAGCTTGGCCACCTACTTCTTTGGGCAAGCAGTTCCTTTTACAAGCCTCAAACTCACTGGCTAACAGTACTCTTTCTTGTAACTCGATCCAGCAAAGTGGCTAATATGGGTTTCCAGAGTACATTATTCCCCTCTGCAATAGGTGCACTTAGAAATGAGAATAGTACTTAAAGAAATGAGTAGTACTTTTGACAAATGTGTCAAAATGATCTTCACTACATTAGTGGACTAAAAAACGCTGTTTTATTGTATGTAAGTGACCCTTTCACTGTAGCCGTCGTGTTGAGAACTTTGAATGAGTTATAAAGACAAACTTCCAGAGAACAATTTTTCAACTTATGCACCTGTCAGTCTGTTATCTGGATGCTTTTTAGAGGTTTTGGGGCCAGAAGAGAGGCTAAAGCCATCATATTGGTTGTTTTTGAAGACAAATCAGGACAGGTAACATACCAAGGTGTCAAGGTTTGGCTGGTTAGCATGGTTCAGTTAGCCCCTGATTGACTTGTAAACAATTGTGTCCGGAACTGTGTGGCTGCGAGCGAAGATGGCAGCATTCAAATTGCGTACTTCCAAGAAGACCGAGCAACTGGCATTGAAATGAATGGTAACGGACAGCTTTCTCCAGGCATTACAGACCTTCATGCGCTACGAGACACAAACTCAGCACCCTTCGCAAGGCACAAATTCATGCACATGCTAACCCATAGTAAGTCCATTCTTGACAAGATGTCAGCAAACAATGTGTAGGAAGGTCTTGCGATTTGCAAAGAATGGGGAAAAAGAGCCAAACAATGTGGACGAGACAGTGGATGAGCAGACGTGGGCAGTAGCTAGCTGCCACTTTTGTTTTTTATGTTGTTTTTGGCTTCCTACTGCCTCGCCCTCCTTTTACGCTTTTTCCCCTGGAAATCTCATTGGCGGTTTGACATTGCTGCTCAGAGACACACAAATGCACATTTTTTTTGACGGTTTGGCTATATTTCAAACAAGTTTGCGAGTATGTCACAAGTGTGCACACTATGCATGTAGTATATGTAGTATCCATGAAGATTTGGGGCTTAGAGCATAAAAGTGTGACAAGCAAGTCCTTGTAGTGTGCGCTGAACTTAAGAGCCAGCAAAACATAAAGGTCAATAAAAAAACATCAGAATTCTTTAAAATATTAAATGGAGAAAATGCTAATATATTAAAATAATCTATCTTTAATCTAAATTATCTAAATTAAATGGCTAAAAACCATTATATCAATAACTAAAATCTATTTGTTTTTATCGAAGAACTTCTGGAATCACAAAATCAGTCATGGTTCATTACTGCAATATATCAGTTTCTGTTAATAAAAACAAGCGGCTTTGTCATAATTACAGCAGAAATTTTGGAAATATTTCAGCCTACTTTGGGGAATATGGGGGGGTCTTATGTTCAAGAAGTTGAGAACCACTGCTCTAATCTACAGTAGATATTGTAAAACTGTGTAACATATTACATAAAAGTATAAAGTTTTTCAAGTTCTAAATATCTTAAATGGTATAACAAAAGTCATAATTATAATTTTAAGAGGTCTTAAATTTGGGGTATTGAAAAACTATTGAAATTGTGATACATTTTAATGTGATTATGAAACTTCAAAAGACTTTGACTTAATTGAATGTGAATGCTGCATGTACAAACGCAGCACTGCGGATGCAGATTCTACAGGCTTGTGGTTCCACAGCAGTTCAAAATCAGTGAATACTATACATTTATGCCATTTGATTGCTTATGAACTACTTTTGATAAATTCTGACAATATGAGAGTGCATATTTTATTTTCGTCATCTTTTTGAATGAGCAGCTGGCAGTAGTAAATCATAGACATTTTAAAACAAAAGTCCTTGTTTATTTCAGGCTTGTTTGCAATTAAAAGGGAAGAAAAGACTAATAACTTTTTTAACACATTTGGTGGATATAGATTTTACTAGTGTCAGCGCAATAATCTGTTTATTACTTTTCATTATTATCTTTATCAGCAAACTTCAATATCGGTTGACCTCTAATTCACACAGTGTGTACTGATATATTGATACATAAATTTCAGTACATCAGTATATACTGAATATGTTTTGAGTATTTTAAACTTGCAGTAACTTGCTGAATATGTTTAAGTAAAAATTAAGTAAAAGAAAATGAAATTGATTTGTGTTGAAATTGTGTTGATTTGTTCTGTTTGGACAAACTGTATTGATTTTATTTGTGCAAATGTCTTGAATTTAATTTTAAAAACTCTGCAGATACCCTTTATCTACTGTTGCTTAAATTATTTTCCTTTGCTTTTAGGTCTCTAAATATTTTTTTTTCTAGGTCTCAGCTTACTAAGCAGTGACAAACAAGGAGTTTTTTCAGGCAACACATTTTCTTGCTCCATTTGAGAGGTGCTGGATATTTAAAGAAGCACAAAGATTGCTATTTTGGATCCCATTTAATTCCTCCTGCCCAATTCCTTTTATATCTCAATGATTGGATTGGTTTTCAGTTCCGTTCTGAGCTGCGAGGGTAACCTTGTGATGTCTACATTGGCCAGGAAGACGTCCGTATCGCACACGGTAGTAGGAAGCAAAATCTACTGTTAGTTTAGATTGCGAAGGCACTTGCTGTGGCTGTTTTTTCAGAATGCACAGTTATCAGGAGTTGCCATGGGTTACCATCAGTAGCTGTTTGCAGCGTTGATATCCGTCTGCTCCGAGTAGGTGTTCCTTTTGATCTCTCCCTCGTTGCTAAGGCTGTCTGTATCTGGGACACTGCAGACTCTTCAATGTGGGAACATTTTGTATGACGCCACCATCCACAGAGCTAGAATTAACCTTCGAAATGCCTCCAAGAAAGATGGATAGATGTGTTGTGATACTTGTAATAGCAAAGTACACAAATATAGTACAGTGTGAGCAGCGGAATTTATGTAACACAGAGTGATCATAAAAGAGAATTATGGTGTTGTAATCAGAAACGTTGGTGTGATCTTTAAGATGTCAGTGAAAGTTGGAGAGTATCTTAAGGCTGTCATACATATACATATAGACACAAACCAAAAATACTGCATCTGAGTAGCAGGTGTAGTTCTGGCTTTTGTCCTTCTGTCTGCCCAGAGGCTAAACCCCGTTTCTGACAAATGTACTGTATGTGTTGTCTTAATTAAGTCTGTTACTCCCCTCCCGCACACATGCATATGTATACATACAGCTGTCCTCGAACGATAACTCCAGCAATTAGTCCCTATATTACAAACTGTCATATATTGTTAGAAGAAATATGCTGATATAGACGCTTTGGTCAGTACAGATTTATTCTGAAATTACAGCTTATTTAATCAATATAACATAAGCAAGTAAGTGTTGTTGTTCTGAATATCTGATCATATATTATAAAAGTTTGTTTCAGTTTTATTAGTGAAGCAGCATTTTAATTTTTTACTTTGTATCACTCACACTTATCTGTGTTTGCGCTTTCCAGACAGACTGTCTGTGCATTAGTAGTAACAGTAAAAAGTGATTTTTTTTTTTTTTTTCAAAAACTTCATTCTGGAATGAAACAAGTGACTGTATTTACGAGTGAATCATTGAATCATTCATTCAAGCAATTTGTTTCAAAACACTGATTCATCTAGCAATAAAGCAAGTGGCAGTTTTTATATGTGAATTATTGAATATTTCACTGAATCAGTTAAAAAAAAAAAAAAAGAATAATTCTCTCTAGTGAATCAAAAATGAAGCACCTATAATGTGTTGCTTGGACTAGGGTTGTCATGATGCATTTGAAACATTTCAACATTGTAAGGAAAAAACTAATTTATTAATGCATTTTTATACTGCATGTACAAAATTATTAATGAATGTCAGTAGTGATGAGTTTATTTTAATAATAATTTTAGTTATTTTTAAAACGTTATTTTATATATATTGTTAATTTTCTAATAAACTGTGGAATTATGTAAAATTTAAGTGCAATTTTTTTTGTTCATATTATTATTATTATTATTATTATTATTATTATTATTATTATTATTATTGTTGTTGTTATTATTGTTGTTGTTATTATTGTTGTTATTGGCCATATTTTCCGAATCTAATATTGGTCGACCTCTTCCCATTATTATTACATGATCTGTAGATCCCCATTTTTGTGAGGGTTATGCATTTTTGAATGTGATGAATTAGATTTAACTATAGCAATTTAGTTTACTTTTTTAAAAATATTTGACAAGGCTTGCAAAGTTCATATAAGTATACAGACAGAAGTCATTGCATCACTCTTTTTGTTGTTGCCATTTGTTGTTCTTTAGATCAATCAGATATAGGCTCATATGTGTATTTTTATATAGTTTTGCACATCATTAATCAAAATGGCAGTTCCTGTTATTTTCTTCATCCCTAGTTGTTAAGGTTAACTTTAGTTAGTTGAAGAGTTCTGTAAGTTGTGTCTGTGTTTGTTTATCTGACTGTTGTTGTGAGCCCAACACAGACCTGCTGTATCTGCTCAAGCGCAAACACAACAACTCCTTTCATAAGCTCCTCCTGCAACATTATCACCTTTACACAGAAGACGCTGTCACGAGGCTGACAAGTCTCATGTTTTAAGCGCTTGAGTGATTTCACAGCCTAAGGCAAAAGTGTCTGCCTTTTGTTTTGCCAGAGTTGTGGCAACTCCTTTACTCCAAATTATTCACAGTCTGACACATTAACTGTTAATGGCATCGATTATCATCTGCTCGTCTAGAGCGCTGCTGTTTAGTTTAATTTTTTCCCCCTCACTCAGTTTAATGCAGTCACACATACTGTATTTCTCACTGTACAGATTTAAAGTCGACTTCATCTGGGGGTATTTTCAACGCTTGATATACTTTTTAAACATTAAACACCTTAGCGGTGCGAGCCCTATATTACGGGAACACGAATCTGTTTTCATCAGACATTTTCCTCTGCGCTTACTGTCCTTTGATTCTGGCCTTGTTTACTTGCCTCGCTTGTAGGCAAGGCAGGATCTCTGAAAATCGATTCTGAAGCATTATGTTGTAGCTTTCCCTCGTTGTTGACCTCCTATTTATTGTCTTTCAGTGCACAAAAAAACATAATAACTGCTGGGCCAGTTCTTATTGGTTGCATTGTATATGTCAGCCCGGGTATTATTACTGACAAACTTGTGTTTACTTACATAGTCTATCTTAGCGAAATGCCATTTAAAGGTCTCTGATATTCAGTTAATAATTCAGCATTTTTTGTGTTTATGATCTGACAAATTCTTAGTTTTGCTTTTAATAAAAAAATTGTATTTTAATAATGTCATTTATTTATAGACTGGACATGCTGGGGTGTTCTGAAAGAATTTTAACATGTGGTTGCTAGGGTATTCATAGTAGCATATAGGTGGTTTAGATTCCTAGTTTGTGATTGGCTTGTCATGCTTATTACATAAAAACATGATTACGATTATTTCGATAATCACAAACGTTGTGTGCTTTAAATGTAAAAGGTCTAATATGCAATTAATATAAGCAAATTAATATAGAAAATTCTATTTCTTTTTTATTTTATCATGCAAAGTCAATGAAACACCATGAAACAGAAGAGATAAACCATCTATGGAGATGAGAGAATGAAGAATTTGTTGAAAAGACTATCATGAAATATATACAGAAAAGTAAAGGTCTTCTTTCATGTGAAATAAAGGCTCATGGGGTTAATCGGCCTTAAAATTATTTGTGAATGAAATTAGGACAGAATTTATTACTATTGCATAATAAAAATAAATATTACTATAATTTTCAGGTTGTCTGGTCCCCCCCAGGATATATTTGTGAATATATTTGTGTTATATTATTTGTTTTATATGTATATTGTGTTATGGATTTTATTTTATTTTGTTTTATTTTATTTTTTAAATTTAATTTTATTTGTATTTTATTTTTTAATTTTAATTTTTAATATTTAATTTTATTTTATTCTATTTAATTTTATTCTTAGGTGCAATATTGTATTACAAAGCCTTATTTATTATTCAAGGATTCCAATTTCTATGTAAATATGAAATGACTTATACTTCATCTGAACAAAATGGTCTATTGCAATAATTTGTCACAATGAGCCAGAATCGTGACAGCGCTGTTAGTGATCATACGCTTTAGCACAGCACTAACAAAGACCTGACCAGAGAAAGATTAATAGCATTCATGGCACCATGTGGAATTATCATCACCTAATATGCATTTAACTACATCTAATCTCCGACTAACATTTCACTGTTAATTGAGATCATGCATAAAGAGGCTCTGTGTACAGAAAGCCATTTGAAATGACATTTTATAAACCGCAAACTCTAACTGACATAATTAGTTGTAAGCTTTCGATAATTTCCATAAGACTATGGAAAATAAAGGTCACCTTGCGCAGTGTCTAGTATATTATACTCTTCCCCCATCTCTCTGTTTCTCAATCAGTGAGATTGGATGCACAAAATAATGTGTTGTTTAAGAGAAAACTCTGTGACAGCTATGACAAAAATCAATTTTAATTTTTGTACTGTGGAAATCTCTAATATATGAATAAGACACACTTACAAACAAACACACACAACAGAAGCTGTGTTTGAGTAGCAGGTGTAGCTCTGACCCTGTTCTTTTCATTTCTGCCTGAAGCTAAACCCCATTTCCTAGTTATGTTCCTGTTTCTTAATTAAATTCCGAAGAGAGTTTGTGTGTGTTTGTGCCATCTGAGTAGTGCACAGCTGAGCTAATCTTCATTGTGCATTACACGGAGAAGGCAGAGATGCAGTATTGAGCTTCTGTTATTCAGAGGAGTCACTGTGATTGAACACAGCCTGGTGAAATTATTCAGGCCCTTTAAGGATAAGTTCACCCAAAAATGTAAATTCAGGCTTTATTTACTCGCACTCATGTCGAGCCAAACTCATGTCACCATCTTCCATGTGATACAGATGGAAACATTTTGAATAACGGGACTGGTCACTCATTTCCATGCCATTACAGTGAATGGAGACTGAAGCTTTCAAGCTTCAAAGGACGCAAAAGCACTGTAGAAGTATGACAGTAGTAGTCAATACAACTTGTGTACTCTATTCCAAGTCTTGTGAAGCCATATGATAGTGTTGTGTATAATAATAATCTTCCCCTCCTGTGAACTGTTGAGTCAGACTGTTTTTGTGAACTGGATCAACATTTAATTGAAAAGATGCTGATTGTTTTTCCAGGAGATTTAAGGCAGATGTCGAGGTTTTAATTTTCTTTTGTTTTCCACGGAAGAAAGAACATTATATGGGTTTGGAACAACATGAGGGTGAGTAAATAACAGACTTTTTTTTTTTAAGAGAAGGAATTCTTTAACCAAACCAACTTTTTACTTCATTACAAATCATTGTTATGTTCCTGTTACGTTTGTACTTTTAATCACCGAAATAGTAAATGAATGAGTTCATGGTTACATTGTTTCTAAAAAAATAAATAAATAAATAAATAAATAAATAAATAAATTGAAATGTGATGTGTGTGTGTATTCAGTGGCTATAGGTTAAAGAAGCTCACAACTCTGGCAACCATACGATGTTTGTGAGTTTAGAGTAAATTTAGTATTATTGAATGGTGATTTAGTATAGTGGATTATTTAAAAAATGACTATAGTCATAAATTATAGTATAGTATAAATTATAGTATTAGCAATATTTTTAATTAGCTTTTATTTTCTTATTTTCATTTTTAATTAAAATTTGTTTTAGTAATTTTCTTATGTGCTTTTGTCATCTTAAGTATTTCTAGTTAGCTTAAATTTCTTTATTCACTTTTAATGTCATTTTAGTACTTAAGCTTATTTCAGTTAGTTGCCAAGGCTACATTTCTCATTTTTGTTTGTTTATTTTATTTTATTTTAGCTTTATTTTAGCTTTATTAAAATTTATTTTCAGTAATTCAAATAGTTTTAGTTTACAATAAAAACCCTGGTTTAATTTGGCGGCTTTTCTCAGCAAATATGCAATTAATTCAGTTCATTTGATTACTTAAACAGCACAAACTTTAGAACATTTTTAATCGGTTGACAACTTTCAAAAATAAATAAAACAAAATATGCTTGTGGAGAATCTGAACAGGTACAACTGGATTATACCTGTGAGTCATTATAACCTTTCCTAGATAAACAAAAATGTCACGGTTACAGGATAATTATTCAGGTTGTTAATCTAAAGGACAGCTGTGAAAATGAAGACTAAAGAATATTCTAAATATGTCAGCGATAATGTTAGACAAATGCTTTAGGAAAAGGTTACAAAACAATGTCCAAATCTTTGGATGTCCCAGCGGTGTTGGTTCAATTATGAGGAAGTGGAAACTACCACAAACCCCCCAGACGCCATCGAGAAAAGGTCATCCCTCAGAAGTCTCTGCACAAACAAGCAGATTTGTAAGAGAGGCCAGAGATCACTTTGAAAGAGTTACATAGTTCAACAGTTGAGAAGAAAGTAAAAGATTGAATGAGCAGTCAAGCATTATCATAGCGCCATATGGGAGGCTGATGTAGCAAAATAAACCACTTTGTCAGATATAACTAGAATAAGGTGTTTTTAGATAATGTTGCCCATTGCATCTGGGAACATTTCAAGAAAAAAATATATTTAAAGGAAAAGTTCACCCAAACATGAAAATTTTGGCATTATTTACTCACCTTCGTGTTGTGTGAAAACTGACCTTCTTTCTTACATCGAACACCAAAGATTATTATTTTTTTTTTTATTTTTTTTTTTTTTTTAACTATTAAGGCTTTGAAAGGATATGGAGTCTGTCAAGCTCCTAACAAGAACCACCATGAAAACTGTCCATGCAGAGGAGAAGATTTATGAGTGAATAACAATTTGGTGTAAATTGGTGTATGGCTACATAAAAGATGAAGAACGCTGAAAAAAAACAAGAGAGCCTGTTTTTGGAACAAACAAACAAAAAAGCCAGTCATTGATAGCAAAAAAGCATCAGATTTAATAACATAAAAAGGTGAATTTCCATACAACATCAGTATGTGAAACTAAATTTGCAAACAGCATAAGTGTCATCCTATTACCCTGAACAACCTGGAGCAAATCTGCCAGAATTCAATTAAAGGGCAAATTAACACCTGTAGAGTGTGTGAAGCTCTTACAAACACACCCTAAGAAGTGTTTGTCTTTGCAGCAAATGGTGGATCTACCAAAGAAGTGTTTGTCTTTGCAGCAAATGGTGGATCTACCAAATATTAAATTGTGGGGATACAGTTCTTTAAACTGTTTTTGCTGTTGTTCAGAATACTTCTAACATTCAACATCAAAATGATTTGAAGTTTAAATGCATTGAAAGATGAAAAAACTATGCATAATTTGTCCATTTAAAATGAATTAGTTGAGTGTCTAAATGCATTTGCAAGACTTTGTGTTTGCTGGCTCATTGAATTTGGGTTTTGGCTACAAAAACAGAACTAGGATGGACTGATTTGTTTACCTCATTTAAGATTACAAAGGCAATTTAATGTCTTGCGAAAATAGATAAGACAACTAATGGCGTTCAATCAGACGTTATTTATATTGTTTACCTTGGAGCTTTTCACTTATATTTCATTAAATGACTTGCATTCCAGCCCCAAACAGTTTGAAA
>CM077224.1:8035538-8240538 GCA_039654775.1 Spinibarbus caldwelli | reverse complement strand
AGCTAACGCTGTAGCTAAGCTTAAAGGGGACATAACACACACAGTTTTGCAAAATCTCATGTTAATCTTGAGTACCTATAGAGTAGTATTGCATCCTTCATCTCCAAAGAGTCTTTAGTTTTATCATATTTATAAAAGAAAGGGTAACATTTTATTTTAAGGTGTCCTTGTTACACATGCTACATGTACTTACTATTATAATAACAATAAATTATGCATAATTAAATGCAAGTAACCCTAAGACAAACCCTAATCCTAACCATAGAGTAAGCACATGCAGTTAATTAATATTACTCAGTATTTAAATGTGTAATTACACTGTAACAAGGACACCTTAAATTAAAGTGTAACCAAAGAAAGATACAGCTTTACGATTCTCTCCAAAAACAGCAGAGCTCCTGGAGGCATGCCGTGGGCGGAGCTAAAGACTCACGAGAACTTGCGCACCAATTGCCAACAAAACACAGAAATTTAATGCAGTTTCACTTACCGTCTCCGGTTCGGAATCATGGCCAGGACCTTTTATCCGCTCCATCTTTTAGTATCAAACCATGTGCAAATCCAGCGCCAAACTGGGCCTTGTTTATAAAACATTCATCACTGAAATGACGGTAACAAATAAACACTTGCGAAACTCTGTTGCTGCCCCGGAAAAACAAACTGCATCCACTGTTCACGTAACGCTGGGTTCTTTGGGAAGCTGAACAAGGTTTTCGTTCCCTCACATCCAAAAGTACACTCCTTTAGAGACATTTTTCTTGAGCAAGTCCTGTGCAGTGCTGCTAATGAAGTTGAAGGGCATGCGTGCTCTTCCGGGAGAAATGCCCACACAAGGAATTCCTCCCTTCATGACGTCATTACTCCATCATACACTCAAATCGTTTGGCCATGTTAAGCATGAGAATCCAACTCTTTAACAGTGTAGATAATTCATAATGCATGAAATGACATTAGACAACCCCCCCCCCCCCCCCCCCCCCCCCAATAAAAAGCAGAAACATTTTGACCTATAAAACATGACAATAGACAATAACCACACGAATGCGACAATATATTGTTTGTGTTTTTCCAAGTCATCTCTGGGTAATAAATACATTATAGAAATAATGTAGTGCTAATTGACATATCATTTGTTACAGAACTTTCAGCCTTATTCTGTGATACAAATGGAAAAAAGCGTTGTTACATATAAAACAATAAAATTGTCATTAGGAAAATATAGGAAAAATATTATAGAATATAAATTAGTTTATTTTCCAGCAATGTATTTGATTTCTTAGCCAATTAAAAGAGATGAGGAAAAAAAGGTATTACATTTGACACGTTTGTTCCTCTCACTTCTGAAATGATGGCTACGCCCCTGTATCTATATATCGTTCAGTCAGTCTGTCTGTTCTGTCTATCGATTGTTCTATCCATCAGTCTGTCTGTTGTTCTATTTATTCATCTGTCTTTCTGTCTGTCTATCTATCTATCTATCTATCTATCGCTTTGTCTATCTACCAATCTGTCATTCGTTTGTCATGTCTGTATATCGTTCTGTTGATCTTTTCTTCTGTCTATCAGTCATTCTCTTGTCTTTCTATTGTTCTGTCATTCTATTATCTATCTGCCTCTTTGTCATTCTGTTTATCATTCTATCAATCTGTTGTTCTGTTTGTCTGTATGGCTGTTTATCTTTCATTCTGTCTGGCTTTCTGTTTGTCTGTTAGTCTATCAGTCTTTCGTTCTGTTCTATCTATATACCGTAGCTGTCTATCGTTCAGCCTCTGTCTGTCTGTCTGCCTGTCTGTCTACCAATCCATCCATACATCTATACTTGTCTTCCATTATATATACGCTATCTATATTCTTCTGTGTATTTCTGTTTCAATCAGAGTGTTTTCTGTTTCTTGTTTCTTTTTCTTCCCTGCTGTATAGGTAGTCTATAAAAAGGCTATAATGGCTGTGGGCTCATTGACCATAAATGAAGAGCGGTCAGAGGCCATAGACTTCTCTGTCCCATTTGTTGAGACAGGCATCAGTGTGATGGTGTCACGTAGCAATGGAACGGTGTCGCCCTCTGCGTTTCTAGGTAATAGATGAAATAATATCTTTGAAATCCCTCTGGAACCAGTGTTTTTTTATCTCTGCCTTCCCCCATGCATTTTTTCTATTCTCTCTTCTCCCTCAGAACCCTTCAGTGCTTCAGTGTGGGTTATGATGTTCGTCATGTTACTCATCGTCACAGCAATCGCTGTTTTCCTCTTTGAATTCATCAGTCCGCTTGGTTTCAATAGAAACCTGGCACAGGGCAAAGGTATGATACACAACCGCAAACACACAGTCAACCAACATCTGCTTTGAAACAGCCAGAATACGAAGTTAAAATTTTAAAATCTCAACATTAAAAATTTAAACAATAAGCACCTTGAGTAACCTGTAGATCCACAAAGCTCTTATGACTTCCCACTTACTCCTAACTCTTACTCACTAACTTTCCCTTTTTCTTGTCTTACATTTCTATAGACCCTCATGGACCCTCCTTCACTATTGGTAAGGCTGTCTGGCTGCTGTGGGGTTTGGTGTTCAACAACTCTGTCCCAGTACAGAACCCCAGGGGCACTACCAGTAAATTTATTGTGTCCGTATGGGCCTTTTTCGCTGTGATCTTTCTGGCTAGCTACACTGCCAACTTGGCTGCCTTTATGATCCAAGAGGAGTTTGTGGACCAAGTAACAGGCCTTAGTGACAGAAAGGTAATTTTTTTTTGTGTATCATGAAAAATAGTGAGCTGTCAACCTCCTCACTAACTTGTATGTATGTACGTCTATACCTGTAACTGTACGTTAGGATGGAACTAAAATATGTGACTAGATTTTATACAGATTTTTTTTTTATGTTTTTGAAAGAAGTCTCTTAATCTTACCAAGGCTGCATTTATTTAATCAAAAACAGTAAAAAATAGTAATAATGTGAAATATTGTTATTGTTAATAACATAATATATTTTAAAATGTGATATATTTCTGTGATGGCAAATCTGAATTTTCAGCAGCCATTACTCCAGTCTTTAATGTCACATGATATTTCAGAATGATTTGCTGCTCAAGAAACATTTCTTATTATTATCAATGTTGGAAACATTTGTGCTGCTTAATAAACATATATATATATATATATATATATATATATATATATATATATATATATATATATATATATATATATATATATATATATATATATATTTATATATTTATTTATATTTATTAAGGGTGTAATGGTATACAAACATGACGGTTCGGTACGTACCTCGGTTTTGACATCACGGTTCGGTATGGTTTCGGTAGAGCAGGAGGAAAAAATACTAAACACAAATTGTTTTTTTTTTAAATTCAACAATGGTTTACTGAACATTTCTTTAAATAAATTCAATTATAATTAACCTTTTCTTTAAATCTACCTCATAAAATAAAATAAAAAAAAATCTATAAATATCTACCTCAGCTTATGCTCTAAACTTTAGGGAGCCCTTTTACATACTATAAGTTTACAATTAACAACAGAGCCCAAACTTAAATTTAATTACTATTTCATTTTTATAATAATCAACACTCAAATTAAAAAATTGTATGCAAACATGTAAATTGCACTCAATGCAGTTTTTAAATTAACTCTTCTTCTAATTTGTTGCTGAAATATAATCATTTACACAGTGGCTGTCATAACTTGTTTCATAAAAGATTTAAGATAAAAGATTTCCCCCTCCGTACAGATCGCGTTCCGTGTTCCCCTCGGTAAATCGCGTTCCAGAAGGTTCCCCCTCGGTAGAAATCGTGTTTCCCCCTCAGGGAGCCCCCCTCCATCGTAGGGCCCTTAGAATCGTCCTAACCTTCCCCCCCTTACAGCACCCCTGCATACACCCCTGACAGCAGTTGTCTTGTTAACATTGAAGTTCTGTTAACACTGAACTTAATATAAATATATATCTACATTTATAGACAGCATCTAACTCTAGCTCTGTCAGCCATCTTAGCGATTATTTGTTGCTGAGCTCAGCACAAATCCACTGTGAGATTACCTTATCTATGGATGACACACATTGGTGTATGCTTAAAATGCCCTGTAAAAAGTAAAAGTATGCAATTGGTGCTATAGGAAGCTATTTCTATGTTTTTATTTATTTATTTTTTTTTTGCTAGTGTAACCTAATGTATTCCAGTTCATTCAATTCATAATAAATAATTTCTCTGACTTGAATAAAAACAGTTTATTTAGATGTTACCACATGAAGCACATTTCTCAGGCTACCTGACAAAACATATTTTACAGTGTGCTGTCTAGTTGGCAGCTCACTAGGTTTTGAGAAAGCATCCGTATGTCATTATAAATTTACAAGATGGAGCATCTTAACTACACCAGTTACTAGGTTTATCTCCCCGGATATGTTTCTGTATTTGAGCTTGTATTGATTCTCTCCGTGTATCTCTTAAAGCTGCCCTCACTGTTCTTCATGTAATTGATGTATTTTTTTCTATCATTTCTAGTTTCAGAGTCCCTATTCCTATTCACCACCGTTTCGCTTTGGGACCGTGCCTAATGGGAGCACAGAGCGAAACATCAGGAAAAACTACCCAGACATGCACCAGTACATGGTGAAATACCATCAGACTGGAGTTCAGGATGCACTGGTCAGCCTCAAGACGGGGTAGGGCTGGGATATGCACATTATTTGCAGTGCATGGTCAACGAGAATACTTCTGGTATACATAATGTTGATATTTCTGTATATATAAGCCACTAATAGTGCTTTTTTGGTTTGTACAGTAAACTGGATGCTTTCATATATGATGCTGCTGTACTCAACTATATGGCGGGGCGTGATGATGGCTGTAAGCTAGTAACTATTGGCAGTGGCTACATCTTTGCCACAACAGGATATGGCATTGCTCTGCAGAAAGGATCCTACTGGAAACGGCTGGTTGACCTTGCTATCCTCGGGATCATTGGAGATGGTATAAGTGTTTTCCTGCATTCAATTTATTAGAATAGATTTGACCTTGAACATGAAATACTGATTCTCATTTTAAAATATATTAAAATAGGAAACCGTTATTTTAAATGGAAATTATATTTTACAGTAATACATTTTTTCATGTATTTTTAATAAATTAAATGCAACCTTGGTGAACATAAGAGACTAAACGTTTGAATGGCAGAAGAAAGTTTAGGAGACTGATAGCCAGGGACAGAGGTCAAATATGCAATTTGGCTGTCATTATTTAAAAAAAAAAATTGACTGCAGAATGCTGCAAGTAACCAATCACAAATAGGTATTCCAGAGAGTGAAATAATGGGTAATTGCAAATAAATAAGAGTGTTTTTACAAGAAAATACAATTTCAGTGTTTTTACATTTCACATTTAATTAATCAAAAAAAATGTTAAAGTATAAATGTTTTTTGTTTTTTTTTACAATTTTTTTCTCAGTGTAGTTCTTTTAGATTAAACTGTTCTGCTATTTTGGATGAATAAAGAAACTGTAACTAAAAATATATTTTTTAATTCAGTTTATTTTTTATTTCACAAGGCAACATTATTTTGCTGCCTATTTAACAGCCTTTGCATCAGGAGCTTGCCTGAAATGCTTAAAAATGCAGCCCAGGTAAACATCTCGCTAGTATTTGGAACAGAGCCAGAACGTGAGCCTGTTTTTTCTGTAAGTCTATGCATAAGCATCAACTGTGTGATGTTGTGTTGTGTATTAGGTGAGATGGAGGAGCTGGAGGCCCAGTGGCTGACTGGTATCTGTCATAATGAGAAGAATGAAGTGATGAGCAGTCAGCTGGATGTGGATAATATGGCTGGTGTGTTCTATATGCTCGCGGCTGCCATGGCTCTGTCACTAATTACTTTTGTCTGGGAGCACCTCTTCTACTGGAGGCTACGTTACTGTTTCACTGGTCTCTGTTCTGGTCGGCCAGGAATTCTCTTCACTATCAGCAGGGTATGTCGCAGAAAGACTATGGTAAATTAACTAGAGAGGTTCCGTTGCTGAAGGCAACCATTATCTGCTCAATCTTGACATATTAACTTGTCATGGTGGCTGTTTACCACAATCGTCTTAAAGCTTCATCAGTGTAGGGATCGCTGCTTATGTGCTGACAAACACATTTTTTGCTGCGAAATAAGAAAGAGCTTATATAACAGAATATAATAGCACAAGCCACCATCACTGGAATAAAGTTACAGGGTGCGGTTGTTTGTCACAGCGGGATATATTACTTTATTTCATCGGTTTATAGAGTTTCAGACCCCAGAAAAAATACAGCAGGACTATATTGAGAAATATTGTGCTAATATATACTTTTTGGTGTTAGCCTCCACTTATGAACTTCTTTCGCTAACCTTTCCGTCTCTGTTTCACCTATAGGGGATTTGGAGTTGTATTCACGGTGTCCATATTGAGATGAAGAAAGCCCCAGAGTTGGACTTTAGTCCTCAGGCCAACATGTTACACCTTCTGAAATCGGCTAAACAGATCACAACCCTCGGAGTTACCTCGCCCAAACAGCCCATGAGTAACATTCTCCGTCCTACCACGGGCTTGCTGGAGATTATGGACAGTACAAAAGGCAACAACCTCGCCCAGAAAAACGCTCCCTATAGCAATGCCAGCACCATGCTCAGCAACCGTCACAAAGAGCCACTTAACAATACTCTGTTGCCAGGGCAACGTGCCCTGAGCTTGACGGATGCTCAGCCAGGTGTTGCTGGAAACGGTGGCTCAGGAGGCGGAGTTGAGACTGCTCGACCTCCAGCCTCCAAGCCACGTGCTCTGTGGAAAAAGTCTGTGGAGACTCTGCGGCAGAACCAAGGACCTGGGGGTAATTCCCCACCATCTTCCCCGCAGCCCACCGAGACCCTACCTATGAAGAGCCAGCGCTACCTGCCTGAAGACGCACCCGCCCGCTCAGATATGTCAGATTGCTCCGGTCGGGTGGATTTACAAAAGCAGCACAAGTTAAAAGAAACACTTCGGAAACGGAACCGCCTACCGCGGGATCTGAGCGACATGGAGCTTTCAACCCTGCGAAGCCAGCCCAGCCAGCAGAGTAATCACAGCGCTCAGATCTACTCTCAGAGCAGCCAGGGGAGTCAGATTTATACCATTGACTCCATTGATCAGGAGCATGGCCTGCACTACCCAGATATCTTCAGCGATCACCGCGATAACAAGCACCGGCCATCCTCTTCCTCTGAGCAGCAGCCAATCCTGCAGCTCAACAGCAGTCTGCTCTCCCAGGCCCACGAACCAGACGTGATGCAAACCGCCGTCGCGAAGGATAAGAAATACAACACGTACGGAAAGCCTGGCGGTGCAGGGACCATCACTGGCGGGCCTGGTTCTACTCAGGATCCACGACAGACACACTGCCGTAGCTGCCTGTCGAAAGTGTCCAGTTACTCTGGGCTTTACACTGTACGGTCCCCTCAGTATCGCTGCGATGCCTGTCTGCACTCCGCAAACCTGTACGACATCAGCGAGGATCAGTTCCTCCATCCAGATGGACGGGGCACTGGCGGCGGAAGTGTTGACAGGGCCTTCTCTCCTTTTCTCCCTCAGCCTGATGCTTCCTTCACAGCCTATCTTCCCCAGAGTGACCAAGAGGGTGACGGTCTTATTAGTCACTACCAGAACGAGGGCGTAATCATCCGCCAGCACTCGTATGAGAACCTGCCCCAGAAGAGTTCATCACGGCGGGTCAGTCTGCAGGACAACACGCCATATGCCAACGTTCCCTCAGCGACTCTGATCCCGGACAAGCCCCCGAAAAATCAGTCGGTCCACCTAAACCACACGCTCGCGGGTGTGGGCGTCAGCGAACTCGGGATCGGTCGTCGCAGCAAGTCGATGTATCCGGCACGCCCAACAGAAAACCCGTTTCTCCAGACGCTCCGCGATGACCAGCGTCTAGCTCACGGCCGCAGCTCCACAGACATTTATAAGCAGCTCGTGCCGCTCACATTAGGCCAGGCCGATGGCAATGTGCTCGGCGTGGGGATGCCGACCCCTGACCTCTATTACTCCGAGCATGTCATGCCTTATGTAGCCCCTCCCCCTCTCGGCACATACACCGCTCCCAGGGCAATGAGCGCTGGGGGAGCTCGGCGTGTCTACAAGAGGATGCCGAGCATCGAGTCTGATGTCTGATGGAGAGAGTGCAACGTGGCCTGGAAGACTATGAAAAGACATGCATGGATATTTCCACCAGGATATGGCTTAACCATGGAACTCTTGGCGGCATTGTAAAGCTTTTTGACTATAAGGCAAGCAAGTCTGGAATATATTTTGTTTCCCTTCTTGGACTTATCTGTCTGAACAGAAGTCAGAGTTCAACTTTACATCAGGTCCTCCCCTCTAGTCGAGCGGCAGCTCTGTGTCTTCCAGAAAACATCAAAAATGGTGGCCAGGACGCTCTCGCGCCTTCGAGCGAAGGAAGAGCAGCAAAAGCTGCTTGGAAGTACAGGGGCAGCTCCAAAGAGTTTCCTTTTTCACGTAACACGAGCAACCAAAAAATTGAGTAAATAAAAACCTGAGTGAATACCCACATTCAGCACTTTTACACACACAAAAATACACATGCACATGCAAGAGGCACAAATGATCTCAAACTACTGAAAGGACAGCGTTAGGTATAAAATAGAATCTCTCTTGACCAAAAAACCGAGTACCACATACAATGTAATGGCATAAATGACAGGCGTGCAATTGCACACAATCACATGCTCTGAATAAATAATCGCTTAGCAGATCCAAACCTGATTGAGTTTTTGGAAAGGCGGCAGAGCATCTGTTACACTGTTTGAACGGCTTATAAATGGATGTACGAATGCATTTCAATGTAAAAGCTGCGCTGAAGCACGGTCCACAAAGCCTGCTCAGAGTTCAAAGATTAGATTTCCATTCCAGCCTGAACTGTGACAAAATGCATTACCTGTATGATTAGTCTCGGGTGTAATCTCTGAAATCAAGTACGTTAGAAAATTTCAGAGAAGGAAAACTCGATGCACACAAGGCCTGCGACTCATTCGCGTCTCTGAGGACACCAAGTGGAAAAGTCTTTGACCCTCCCCACCCTTGAATCCGTCCGTACCTTGCCTGCATGCAGAGCGCAAACGCAGGAAGACACTCCTCTGCTCACAGCACAACAGTGTAGTAAGTGTCAGTGTTCATTCATCTAAATTTTATCATCTTGAGCGTATTTCTATAGTTGTCTAGAATATTGAAAAAAGTGATAGTCAATTTTTACAGTTTTCTACACTGCCAAATATTTGAAAAAGGTGTGCCAAGTGTATTTATTGTTATAGAGAGGAAGACTGCAGGAAAAGAAATGCAGGGAAGTGACAGAAAAAGAGGTATACCTTCTTTTTTGTGGTCGTAAGGGACTCTGAGAAGGCGTAGAAAATGTAAAAGCCCACACCAACTAATGATGTCAATACAGAACCACCAAGATATAAAAAGTTCCTCTCTGCCTCGAACACACAAACACATCACTTCCTGTAGAATCCAACCACACACTCATACTTCACAAATATTTTTGGTTGTTTTGAATTATAATGGTCGTTCCAGCGATATGCACAGTATCAGGTTGCAATATTATATTTATGTATGAAATTTCCTAGTTTTAATATGTTTTATTATTAGTTCCTTTCATTTTATGAATTGTTATACATGTGGAATTCATTTATTAATGTGATTTAATTGCGTATATATATTTAAAAGAAAAAAGATAACAGCATGTTAATCTTCTCTATGGTCAAACTTTTAGAATTGTTCTTTTTGATTTTGATGTGAATGGGAGTATATGTTTACAGTGAATGTGAAAATATGGATTCATCTCAGATGTGATTTTGATTCTCATTTGAATACAAACATAAAACTGTCGTATGACCAAACGGTAACTGGATCACCTTTCTTTGCTGTGTTTTCAGTAACTGCGAAGTGAGGTTAACCTTTCAGGGTACATACTGGGTTTCAGACTCACCACACGAACATGGTTTGAAAATAATAAAGAATATAGTGTGGCTTTAGAAAAGAGAAGCATTTTTCATTAGGTCAGTCTGTCAGATGCTACACGTCTGCCTCTAACCATTTCCATTCTGTATCCGGACAGGCGTTCTTGTGTTTACACTCTCAAGAAAAATTCAAATTAGCTGTTTGTTTTTAACCTCATTAATGTCTATGAAATACTAGCATATTCATATTTCGTATTTCATATCAGCCTCCATGGAAAAGGCCATGGCTGTGTGCATCAACATCTCACTTGAATGTAAACAACAACCAGACCCAAGACACGGTAGGATATTTTAATGTCCAGAGTAGATGAGTTGTGATTAGATTGTAGTGGTTTACACAACCGGTATGCGTTTGTATTTACAGGTAGATTTTGAATAAATCTATTTGTACATTGATCTGTTTTACATCATTTCCATTATGCAAATTTAGACAACTTTACACTTGCTTGATCCCATGCTAAAATTTGTGATAATGTAGTGATGATAGAATAGTGTAATAATGTCAAATTATGCTAATGTTGAGTCTCATTCTTCACAAACATTGTGCTGTATTACAATTGGTAGAATTGGTATCCATTTAGGATCTGAAATTGAAGAGCTCACATGATAAAAATGTGAAATTAGTGTTTACTAAAACCACATGTAAGCATAGTCACTTATAGGCTGAAAACAGACATGACGGCCAAATTTAATTATTGTTTTGTCTTGCTATTTGTATTGTTTTGTAATGTATTCATTTCCATGGAAAAGTAAAATTACAAACTGTTTATTTTTTCCATTAGGTTGTTTAGCAGACAGCAAGTCATTTATGTTCTGCAGAAGAAAATGTTTAGGAAATTCAAAGGAAATGGTGAGATGTAACTGATTCTATTTTACAAAGTTTCCCTTGGAATATACTTTTAGTATCACTTGGACTATTTAGGTTATTTTGATATGACCAGTAACAGTATGTTTCATTCTTTTAGGTGAAATCTATAACTATGCGAGTAAATCAAAGTGACAGGTTTGCAGACGAGTAGTCCTCTGGTAGTGAAACTTTAATCAGGTAGTTTTTCACATATTTTGGTCAAATTTTTGCTTTATAAAATTAAGCTGTATATGAAATTGCTCCTGTTGTGTATAGCTGATTTGTTTCTTGGAAAATTGCTGATTAGATTATCACTTGTCGAGTAACAACTGAACAATCTTCTAGCAAACACATCAAACCTTGTGTGGTGCATATCCATGCAAACAGCAACACCAAATGTTGCACTATTGTAAAATGGTTACTAGCCGATTTAAGGCCTGACCAATTTTAATTATTTTCAGCTTTCCAAAGAGTCAAATGATCAGAGGTATATAATTAATGTCCATAGCACAAATGTAGGGAACCTCTGACAATGATTCTGTATATCACAAAGGCTAATGTATAGGTAGTATCAGTAAGGTATATAGCTTATATTTAATGCTGACAACCTGCAGCATTTTTTCTGTATCAACAGTGTTTGTCATAAGCTTGGTCATGTTGCTACAGAGAAACATATGAAATAGCCCATTCCTTTTAAATGAAACACAATCGTGTTGATAACAGCTACATGATGGGCTTCTGGCAGATCTTTCAAAACAACTTTGCATTGGATTTTATTCTTTTTTCCTGTAATTTGTAGTTGCCAAAAGACCCTGACAAATGTGGCATCTCGTGGCACTGCAATTGGCTCAGAGAAGGAAGAAATGCTCTGATTTCAGCAGAACTAGTATTCATGTCCTTAAAGGGATAGTTCACCCAAAAAATGGAAGTTTTGTAATCATTAACTCACCTTCATGTTTTTCCAAACCTGTATCTATTTCTTTCATGTGTTGAACACAAATGAAGTTATTTAGAAGAATGTGGGTAACCAAACAGTTGAATTCCATAGTTTTTATTTTCTTCTCCTTCTCTATATACTATGGAAGTCAATGGCTACCAGCAACTGTTGGGTTACCAAGCTTTACCATAATATCTTTTGTGTATGTGTGTGTGTGCGTGTGTGCAACAGAAGAAAGAAGATCATACAAGTTTAGAACAATGATGTCCAAATTGTAATTTTTGGGTGAACGACCCCTTTAATATTCACTTTATCAGCATTTTTGAGAGTCTTATAAAGAATAGCTGCATTATTCTACATCGATTTCTGCATAAAAAAAGTCCACAGATATCATTTGTCTTTATACACCCACACAAATTAGGTTTTTATAATGTTTTGTAAGAACACCAAAGCTGCATTTATTTCATTAAAAACAGTAATATTGTGAAATATTAAAATTTTAAAGAACGTTTTCTACTTTAAAATGTAATTTAGCCCTATGAGGGCAAAGCTGAATTTTAAGCAGTCATTTCTTCTTCAGTCTTCAGTGTCACATGATCTTTCAGAAATCATTCTAATGTATTCTAATAAATGCAGCCTTGGTGAGCATGAGAGACTTATTTCAAAAACATTAAAAATGTTTAATTGGTCCAAACTTTTGACTGGTAGCTACTGTATATATAGATATCAGTCCTTGCTATAGCACACACAGTAACAGTCAGAGTATTTGCGCAAGGTAGACTGTATAGTACAAGTAGGCTGATGTACTGTGAATAGACTAATGTGTGTGTGTGTGTGTGTGTGTGTGTGTGTGTGTGTGTGTGTACACTGGGAATAGACCAATGCTGTTTATGTTCACTGTTGTCACAGATGTATGTGTGAGGACTTTGTGTGTGACTACTATGGGTAGGTGTGTCTTAGTAGGCAATGTATCTGATTATTCATTCGGATTAATATCACTAAACAGTCCAATTGTCCTGCTAAAGGTGAAGTGTGTAATTTCGTTAGACGTTAAAACTGCTGTCAAAACCTTGCTCTGTTTGTTTGGGCATCACAACCAGCCCAACACCACAACACTGGCCCAACCAAAGGCTGTTTGTCCAACCAATAGATGGTAGGAGTGTTCGGAAAACCTGTTTGACGACAATAATTTTTATAATAATCATTTAGTGGCGCAGAAATTACACACTTTAGCTTTAAATTTTCTGTGATTTAAAAAAAAAAAAATAATTAATTTGCCCTCACAATGATTTCTTCTGCAATATCATACAGAACTGAACTGATTTAAAAATCTTTAATTTTTGTTTTGAATCGATATTTAATATAGTGCATAATGTAACAATCCAATAATAAAATATTTTTCTCAATGTCTAGTAAAATTCAGAAAAAGGCCATTAGACTTGGTTTAACAAGCATTTACTTGCTGAAATGTATCATATAAAGACATATAATAAATTTTGAGATGTTTCTTAATATTTTTCTCCACAATGGTATTTCATAATGTTCATGCATGTTTTATGATGGATTTCGGTATCCATTGAGACCCTGTGGTCTGAAATAAAGGATAGCGATAATTTCTAGTTTTATTTCTCCATCACTGTTTTTTCATGGCTTAAAAGACCGCTTTGCATGCTTTACAGATTTCCACCAGATGTGACCTACTATTTCTTGAGAGCACTTTAATGGCAGTGAATGCACTTCATGAGAGAACCTCAATGGGAGAATGTAAGTGCACTACAGAACTGTTTGATTTTCAATGCTATAATTTAGATGATTTTATAAAGACTTGGGTTGTCATTTAATGCACTTTAGGCCATACCATATGGTTCCAGCCCATATTACTAATGATACAAAGCATGTTACAGTGCTAATGAAATGGGCAAAAAGTTCATGTCCATTAATATGCCTGAGCATGACTTATATTCATTTAATTTCATTTAAAGCTATATTATGTTTTATTTGATCTATTTTTGTTTCATTTAATTCACTTTAGCAATTCTATTCATACTATTAATTATTTTAGTATGTGATAGTGACAGCTGGATTTTTTTCCTATTATTCAAAGCAATGCAGTGTTATGTAGTATTTCTATACTATTATAGTATTTATTGATATTTCAAATTAACTTTTTATTTCTTTCCTTCAGTCTTCACTTTAGCTTAGTTTGTCATTTTTTCATTAGCTTTTTATTTTAAATATTTCTGTTAGCTTAAACTTATTAATTTTGATGAATATATTTAAATAATTCATTTTAGTTCTTCATTTTAAACTAATTTCAGGTCGCTGCCAATGCTATATATATATATATATATATATATATATATATATATATATATATATATAATGAATACCTTTATTTATTTATTTATATATATATATATATATATATATATATATATATATATATATATATATATATATATATATATATATATATATATATATAATATATTAGTTTAAGCTAAAGTTTTTTTTATCTAATATTTAGATGTTTAATCTAACATTAGATTTATCTAACATTTATACATGAATTTTAGTTTACGATAAGAATACTGTAGCAATATTTGCTGGATACTTAAAACCCTTTTCTAAAATTATTTTTAAAATAAACCTTTTTTATTTTATTTTACTCTCTCTGTTGCTCTCTTGCCTGTTCTGTAATTTTCCTGTTTTCATTCATTCTTTCTCTCTGTTTCTGTTTTATTCTTTATTTATTAATTACTTTTGACAGTTATATTTATAATATCTGTTATGTTTTAATGCATATCAAGGACCAAACGCCTCCATACATTCCCACTCCGGAAATCTGGAGTCTGTCTCTCTCAGTGTGAATGCATGTGTCATAGTGTGTTTAGTGATGCACACGGGGTGAAAGCATTACTTTTACTCATCACTGGGCACTAAAAGGTCCAGACATATTGTGGTGAGGCTGAGAGGAGTCAGTGCGATGGGCAGATGAGTCTATCAAACGAGTTTCCATCATTTATTCTGCTTCAAACAAACAGCCTCAAATACACAGGCGTTAATCTGCAGTCAGATCGTCCTAATCTAATTAATCGTGACATGATCCATATGCACAACGATACAGCCTGCAGTAAAACGGCACACAGGCTCTGACGTTTACATAGATGCCTATCAGAGAGCTGGAGATAATTACTCACACACATACAAGCACATGTCAAAAAAATAAAAATGCCATTAAATTAATCAAATTTGAAGAATTAGCATAATTAAGGCCCTAATGTGGACATATGCGCCGTTCCTTCCAGCAAAAGCAGGGCTATAATATGCTCACTCATTAGCATTTACACTCACACATGACTTTCATACGCTGGATTGCTGTCAGTAAGTACTGCAGAAGTTCAGTCTGCATGTAATCACGCGTGTGCATTTCGCCGCACGACTGCGAGCGTGTGAGCGCACATACGTGTGAGCTTAAACGGAGAGGTCAGCGACTCCAAATAAATCTCAGAAGCGCGGCTGCCGTAAAACCCGATTAACATTGTATTATCATGTCACTAACATGGCGCTTGTGAAGAAGTCGGGGGATTTTTTCCTCGGAAGGTCTGTGTGGGGGCTCGCGAGGAAAGCGAGAGACCCAGATCTATCCATTTTTAGATGTAAGTCATTTCTCATTGGCTTAATCTACTGTGAGACATTGAATGTTCATGTGGTGTTAGGTGTGTACTGTATCTCGCTCGTGTGGGTGTATACGTGTGTGTTTGTGCCAAACGGGAGGAACGGAGATGATGCTGATGAGTTTTCTTCTAGGTTGCGGTTTCGAAAGAATGAGTGTATGTTTGTGTGCATGTGTTTGTGAGTGAGTATTTCTGAGCTTTTGCCAGAAGAGCGCGCTCTGCCTACACATAGAAGAACCCATGAAAATTCATAAGGGCGCGACGCCTACTCTCCAATACTAAAAATACAGAGGAAGATAGTTGGAGGCAAGAGAGGGAGGGAGGAAAAGAGAGAGAGAAGGAGGAAGAGGATGACGTTCGGTGAGCAGGGGAGCGTTGCACACGTGGCACACCATGCAAGGGTTTCTCCTTTCAAATTCCACTCTCAAGAGTCGCAACCTTCTATGATCATCTGTGTGTGTGTGTGTGTTTCAGATAGATGTGTGAGACTTTCCTTCCAAGCCTCCATATGTGGTGTGACCAAAACGCCACGTCACACATTATGTGGCAAATCAAAGTACAGGATATTGGAGCCGATGCACGTTTGAAATTAAAATGGACCCTACTTGTGTTTTGGGGCTTACTGTGAGTACTTTGTCAGTGCATGTTACTCCAAATTGTTATTTTGTCTTTTTAATCTGTAATCAGATTTCCAGAGAATTTTCGTAACATTTGTTTTGCGCTATTCCGATATGTATCGCCCATTTTTTTATGATCCAATTAATTACAGGTGGATATAATTAAGTCCCGGTCTATGTTTTTATTTATATATATATATATATATATATATATATATATATATATATATATATTTGTTTTTGTTTTTTTTTTATTATAAATTAGGGATGCACAATATATCAAATGCCTGATGGATAAAATTAATTCCCAATCTACATTTTACACAAAATAATTTGACATAATAATAATATTATTTATTTATTATTAATTAGGTATGCCCATTTTATCAATACCATATTAGTTATCAGCT
This sequence comes from Spinibarbus caldwelli, assembly GCA_039654775.1. Classification (NCBI taxonomy): domain Eukaryota; kingdom Metazoa; phylum Chordata; class Actinopteri; order Cypriniformes; family Cyprinidae; genus Spinibarbus; species Spinibarbus caldwelli. Next base: position 8,223,990 of record CM077224.1, on the reverse strand, counting down.
GATATTAGAGAAATTGGATATTTTAATGTGCATTTCCCCTATAGTTACATTTAATTGAACACTTTAAAAAGTGCTAATCCTCTAATTATACATTCTACCAAATAATAATTGAATACATTTTATTAAATCAAAATTTAATAAAATGTATATCATTTTTAAGCAAATCTTAAAACGAGTAATCAATATTTATATTAAAATTCTATACTATTTTATTGAAATAAAAATATAACACTAAAATAAGCAGTTTTATGTACTACAAAGGAATTTAGGAATCACAACATTATAATGTACCATGAAAAATGATCATACAATACATTATAATATTATTATTTCATGAATTCATTTGTAGTGTATAATTTTTATATTTTTTATTTATTTAGATAAAGTAACATAATTTTAGTATAGAAATAACATGACAGCTATTATAGGTTCATCTGTATCAGCCATATTCTTAAAATGAACAATGCACTTTAAAACATATACAGGTGCATCTCAATAAATTAGAATGTCATGGAAAAGTTCATTTATTTCAGTAATTCAACTCAAATTGTGAAACTCGTGTATTAAATAAATTCAATGCACACAGACTGAAGTAGTTTAAGTCTTTGGTTCTTTTAATTGTGATGATTTTGGCTCACATTTAACAAAAACCCACCAATTCACTAGCTCAACAAATTAGAATACTTCATAAGACCAATAAAAAAAAAAACATTTTAGTGAATTGTTGGCCTTCTGGAAAGTATGTTCATTTACTGTACATGTACTCAATACTTGGTAGGGGCTCCTTTTGCTTTAATTACTGCCTCAATTCGGCGTGACATGGAGGTGATCAGTTTGTGGCACTGCCAGGGCCGTAGCTGGGGTTTGCGGGGCCCCGGTGCAGGTTGTACCCGTGGGCCCTGTTTGAAATTGTTTAATTTGTATGCTTGTTCTATTTAGTTATTTGTGCTATTTACACAATACTTAAGTTTTTTCAAGTTTGTAGGTGTCCAGGTACAGAAACTGAATAATCAAATGTAAAATAGCACTGCAGAGTCTTCACTGTAAAACTGAAATATACAGCCAAACCAAAATTTATTCAGACGCATTTCTCACATTATCAGAGTGTATTCGCTATAGTTTAGAAAATGGTAATAGAATGTCAAGAACTCAGTTAAACTGTGTCAGAACAAATTCATCTTGATAATGTCAGATAACTTTGACAGAAAGGTATGTAATGGATTACAGTCAACCAAAAATTCAGACAGCTGTTAGTATGACAATATTTACACAACTATCAATACTTTGTTGACCAATTACCAAGCAATGCTTAATTTTGTTCAGTCTGTGGTGTAAAAAGGTCGCATTAGCAATTAAAGAAAAAACACTTTAAGCAAAACATGCTCAGGTCAAATTGTCTAAATAATTTTTGGTTGCAAATTTTTTTTTATCAATTTTACTTATAGTTCACTGTATGAAGATTTTTTGGGTATGTCACAGTTTACTTTATTTTGCTATACTCACTTACATAGTGTCCTATGTAAGTCATGGCTGAAGTCATGTAAGACCGGTATTTTGACATAATTTTGTATGTATATGTCGGGACAAGAGCAAGAAGAGGCAAATTCAGTGTTGAAGCACTTCGAGACGCGTCTCTTTGCGTGCGCCCTGTGCACACAGAACACCCCGCACGGGTGCTGAATTGGGCTCTTTCACATGATTTTCTGTTTGCATGTGTAAACTGCGATTTGCATTTGTTCGTTCAGTTGCTGTCCGTGAGACATGGCTCTCTGCGTGCGCACCGAACACGGCGTGCGAGTACTCAATTGAGCTTTTCCGTGTCTTGTGTTTGAATGCTTTAAACTCTTTTGAATGTTTAAGTTGGCAAGGCTTAAAAACACGCGCAAACGGTAAGCTTTTGTGACGACTTGGTTGGTTGTGCATCTTTTTCTTCCACACTTTTTCCTTCCACACAACTTTCTGTTAACATGCTTGGATACAGCACTCTGTGAACAGCCAGCTTCTTTGGCAATGAATGTTTGTGGCTTACCCTCCTTGTGAAGGGTGTCAATGATTGTCTTCTGGACAACTGTCAGATCAGCAGTCTTCCCCATGATTGTGTAGCCTAGTGAACCAAACTGAGAGACCATTTTGAAGGCTCAGGAAACCTTTGCAGGTGTTTTGAGTTGATTAGCTGATTGGCATGTCACCATATTCTAATTTGTTGAGATAGTGAAGTGGTGGGTTTTTGTTAAATGTGAGCCAAAATCATTACAATTAAAAGAACCAAAGACTTAAACTACTTCAGTCTGTGTGCATTGAATTTATTTAATACACAAGTTTCACAATTTGAGTTGAATTACTGAAATAAATGAACTTTTCCACGACATTCTAATTTATTGAGATGCACCTGTATATATGCTGGATATGGATTGGTCAATATATTCCAGTTGTGCTAAAAAATACAAATACTATAATGCAAAACAGCTGTTCACTTAGCTACTGTATTTATCAGTGCATAGCATGTTGTGCCCATCAGTGCCCTTCAGCCATGACTATATTAAAAAGCATGTCAGTTATATAGGCTTTTTGTATTAATTTAAAATATTTTCATTATGCCTTATAATACACATTGTAATACATTATATGGTATGTTAATTCTTAATTACAAATACATTCTTAATGTCTTAATAATTCCTTATAATACAGCTTATAATGATTTGTAGGTGAATAATAGCAATAAAGTTGGTTGTTGAACATTTAATACATTTAAGGTGCATAACCATGTATAGGCATTTATCATAACATATGACTGTGATCTCAATGATTCAAAAGATGATTATAATGTATTTAACAAACAAATCAATGTGAGGCATACAGCATAACGAGTAAATTATAAGTGCATTAAGAATCCCATCATAATGCATTATGCATGCAGGCTTCATGTGCAGTGCAAGTTATTTCACATTAACTTTGGAAGCATTTTAAAACTAATCAAGTAAACAATATTAAACCCAATATATTGCATGTGAACCCAATAATGTGTGAATGCGTGCTTCTCTCTGTGTGTGTGTGTGTGTGTGTGTGTGTGTGTAGGCTTACGAATATTCTTATGCGCCCAGAGAGTGTCAGTCTATGAGAATACGTTCATTCATAAAATCACTTGGGAAAGAGACTGCACATATAAAGCAAAGTTATGACTCTAATTACGCGTTCAAAAACACCAAATGGGAACTGTTTATGCAAATGCACATGCAAATTAGTGTTATTTTAGGTGAGTTCCCAGTTGGAGCCAGAAGACAAAATATTTGGATTAAATATAGCGCCATTAGACATGCCGTCAAGCAGAACGTGATGAAATTTCATCTCGATACAATAAAAGACTAATACTCTGTGGAATGGAATTGACGTAAATGGATGCATATTCGAACAGTAAGCCTGAAGTGTATCTAATAAACACGCTGCATGGCCAAAAGTATGTGAACACAGTGGTTTAATTAATAGGTTTAGATACTTCAGCTGCACATGTTATTAACAGGTGCATAAAATCAAGCGTGCAGCCAAGGAATCTCCTTTTCAGCGGAATGGAGCCCTTTTTTGTTCCAGCACGATGGTACACAAAGCGTTTTACTGAGTCTGGTGTGGAAGAACTCGCACAAAGACCACAAATGAATTCATTTGGGATAAATTTGGCTGTGTGCCAGACCCCATCACCTAACATCAGTGTCTGACCTCACTGATGCTCATGTCTGAATGGGAGCAAATCCCTGCAGCCATGTTCCAACATCTTGTGGAAAGTCTTCCCAGAAGAATAGAAGCTGTTAAATGTTCAGCAAGCACATATGGGTGACATGTTCTTCTGTTCACAGATTTTTTTGGCCATGAAGTGCCTACATTTTAAAAAATAATTCGGTGGCTTTGTAAATATCACAAAAATAAATAACTATCTTAATAAAATCTCTGAATATAACAAATTAATGATTGTGTTGGATATACCAAAATAAATGGCTAAAATTTTGTCTAAAATGTACATATATTTAAATTAAAAAAAAAAATAGTATTTCACTAAATTGACAATTAAATTTCAATCAAAAGATTTGAGAATGGAGAAATATTACAAGAACTACAATTATTACTCATTCCATATCAATATTCTTTAACAACAACTTAAGAACGTGCACAAAAGTGACATCTGATTTTCCCAGCATGCTTTCATATAGACTGTATAAAGAGAGTAAATGTTGAAATTAAGTGGTATTATGTGTGTTTTTCAGTCTATTGTAATGGTAGTAAGGCGTTTTAATTTTAAACCATCGCGTCTGACCAAAATGCAAGTCCAAAATAATCTATAATAACATTTGCTCAAGTTGAAAGGTCAAGTTTGAAGTCCAAATCCTATGGTCCTCTTACATCAAATCAAAATGACATTTGTTTAGAACTGTTTGGACTATTTGATCTGTGCATATTTCTCTCTATTTGCACAGAAATATTTCATATTTCTGTGCATATTCTTCTTCTCAAACATTTTCATTAGAGAAAGCAATTATTATGGATAGAGGACTCGGTTTGAAATTAAAAATGTCATAATGGATTTGTTTTGTATAAAAACACTTCAAGATGTTTTTCACTTCACAAGATGTTAATTGATGGACTGGAGTCATGTGGATTACTTATTGATTATTGTGATGTTTATATCAGCTGTTTAGACTCTCATTCTGACGGCACCCATTCACTGCAGAGGATCCAATGGTGAGCAAGTGATGTAATACTAAATTTCTCCAAATCTGTCAAGAAACAAACTCATCTACATCTTGGATGGCCTGAGGGTGAGTACATTTTTCATTTTTGCATTTACTATTCCTTTAAGTGTTAAAACGGTTTTACCAAAACAAAGTACGCAAGTACATTAGATTTAGAGTGTATTGGATAAGGAAGGAAATTAATGAGCTATTATTATTTGTAGAGTTGTTCAAATTGAAAGACTTTTTACACTTCATTACTCTTGCTTGTTCGAGCTTCTCTTTTTTGCCTTTTGGGGATAAAGAAGCAACATTTCCTGTTTTGCTGGGCATTTCATGTAGCTGTCAGTAGATGCAAAGACCTAGTTTCCCTTCATAAGTGTGTGTGTGTGTGTGTGTGTGTGTGAGAGAGAGAGAAGAATGTGGATGGGGATGACAAGACAGTGGAAAGTCTGGAACATTACGCAGGTGGCCCCCTACATGTTTAATTCATGAAGAGTGTTATATATTTATTTTTTAATGTGATATCTTAACATTTAATATGTATCTCTTGAGTGTTGACTTGTCAGAGTGTGGGCTGCAGCAATGATGTCATCCTGACATCCTGACTACCAATGGAGCAAACTTCAGAAACAACACACACAAAGAACATCTCAATTAAAAAAATATTGGATCATTGGGACAAAAGCTGCTGTTTGATGGCTGACAACGTTTGTTTGATTGTTTCCAAGCCTCCAGGTTTAAGATCGTAGCTAACGATACATGACATCCTGACAGCTTCACGCATAGTACCTATCAGTCACAAGACTGCAAAATGGGTCGTTCTCAGGAAACTGTGCCATTTGTGCCTGAAGTTCAGTTTCATTTGAAAAGGTTACTGCTGAATTTGCAAGAAATCATATTTTTGCAACTTGAGCCTGAAATACTAGGGCCAGAACTGAAACATAGACACTGCGGCATCATCATACACCATCTGAAATTCAGATATGGGGATTTCAATTATTAGATTTTTCAGTCATTACAGGGGACAGTTCAACCTTATATTAAAACTCAGTCATTTTTACTCACCTTCATGTTGTTCCAAACCTCAAAATAGCTTCTTTTATGTTCCACAGAAGAAAGTCAGTCATAAAGGTTTAAATATAAATGATGACAGAATTAAATTTTTTTTGATGAATTATCCCTTCAATCCTAAAAAAATGATTACAGAAAACTACCCATAGTTATTTATTGTTATTGAATTATTTCAGCCCTCTCACATTTTTGTCACAAGTCTGAAATTCTTACAGTTCCAATATCCTTATCCTTAATTTGAATAGCTACACTACTTTTCAAACGTTTGGGGTTGTTAAGATTGAAAAAAGTGTCTTATGCTCACCCAATGATCAAAAAAGTATGGTAAGAAGTAATATTATGACGTTACTACTATTTTACTAACACTAATTTGGTGCTCAATAAATATTTCTTATTATTATTATTATTATTATTATTATTATTATTATTATTATTATTATTATTATTGTTGAAATCAGTTGTGCTGCTTAAAGAAAGTGTGCAAACCACAAACAAAGTGTTTTTTTTCCACAATTCTTTAACAAAGTTTGAAGAACAGCATTTATTTAAAATAGAAATCTTTTGTATGTGAGTAAATACTGGTAGTATCAGTTTTGATGTGCTTTATTATAAATCAAACATTAATAACAATTTTTAAAAAGGTTTTTTAAGATAATAAAACTTATTAATAATAAATTTCTCTTTTAAAACAAGTTTGGTGCCGTCACTGTTACATTCAGAATGTTTTGGGGTCAAATGTTACAAGATTGAAGGTCAGTGAAGGCACCACACAACATTTTGTCTTAAAAAAAAAAATAAAAATGAACAGATGTCTGTACAAAAATAAATTCTCAAATTTTCTAAGAAAATTTATGAAGCATTTTAGGAAAGTTACATTTTTTGTATTTAAATCTTTTGATTAATTCTATTAAACCCATTAAAATGACAATAGGGTACTGATTGAATGATATTTCCATGAAAAAGAGGCCAAAGTTGAACATGCATCCCTGCTAAAGCACTAAGGCTCCTGTGTGTGGGAAGCGAAAAAGTAACTTTCTAACTTTCTAACTCAAATGTCACTGTAAATTCGAAATATCCAGTCAAGTAATTCACTTTTGATCCAGATTATATCCTTCTCAAATACCCACCCTGTGATTTCTTCTTAAAATACCCTATAAGTCTCACTAATTGCTCTCCAAGGGGGTGGATCTCTAACCCTTGAATAATTTTTACTTTTAGTTCGCTTAGTAGACTTACCTACTGTAAGTGGATCCATTCCTCAGGCACAGGATGGAATAAAGGTCTATCAGTAATTTGAAGAGTGTGAAGCACTGGTCACAGTTAATTACCTCTGTTGGTGTGTGTGTGTGTGTTATAGCAGACTTTAATAGGCTGGGGACGAGGTTAGCACTTAGAACTTCTCTTCCAGGGAGTCTCCATTAGACCTAATTGTGGAGAGAACACATTTTAGTAACAGATGGACCAAAGTTTCCAGTCGGCCTGTAATGTTAGCCCATAAACACATGCATACACACACACACACACACACACACACTTAAGTAGGGCAACCTGACGACAGACACAAAATGAGAACACACACACTAGCAACTTAAGCTGCCAAACTCCAGTAGTTTTGCAACACATTTTTTGCTGGTTTGGCAGGTGATGACCTTACAGTGAGTGTGTGTTTGTGTATTTGAACAAGGTACAGGTCTGTAATTTCAAGAAATTGCTTTACCAAGCAGTTTCATGAAGGGTTTGTCTTCTAAGAACTGCATTTGGTACTTTAGTGCAGTAATTTATGGCAAGCCAATTTAACATTTAATCCTTAAGACATACTAGTATCTATTTTCATACTAGTATGTATTTTTTTAGCTACTAGCTTATTCTTTAGGTAATAGTTCCTTTTTTTTTTTTTTTTTTATAGATAATAGATTTTATTCAGTAGATACTCGTTCTTATTATTAGATACTGGTACTTATTCATTTGATACTCGTACTTATTAATTAGATACTAGTAGGCTACTTATTAAATAAATACTCAGGTATTAGTTACTATTGGAATAGTTGAATACTAGTCATTATTGAAATAAAGCCAGGCTCACACTGTGCGATTTTGGCCACGATTTGGTCGTCTGAGACAAATTTTGAAAATCCTAAAAGATTCCTATATTCCTAGGGTAAAATCTGTAGTCTTTGATCGCTGGTTTGACATGTTCACCGACAGCCGATTAATGGCTGTTGCGATCAAATTTCACCTCTGATGAAATTCTGGCAGTGTTAGATTTGGCACACAGTCCTGCAGTGTGACTACCCCTACAATGAATGTCAAACTGTCTCCATTTTTCAAGACAAGCTATGAGCAGAATTAATGCTAGAGAATTATTCTGTCAGCCATAAACTCCAGCGCTCCCGTCCTCCGCTCACGGAATTCATCTGATATGTTGCCTTTTCTATATAAACACTGGTTGCGCCGCTGTTTTCATGTGGGTGTGTAGAGCTGCATACACTATTCTTCTTAAATACGCCGGTATTGCCGCCATTCATATACTTTTCATGATAGCCAACATTTCGGTCCCGCATGCAATGCAGTTCGCAGGCACTGGACATGTATGGGTTGATAATGTAAAACTCCGGACAAGTTTTCTTGCGCGCACCCGTTTTTAACTCATCTTGACTGTCATACAGTCTGACATTAATGACAACTGAGATCCCATAGTGTGACATGATCATCATGTTCGTACAGTCTGACAAGTACAGTCCTAAAGGACTTTTAAAAAAATCGCACAGTGTGAGCCCGGCTTAAGTGCTAGTATCTACTATATAAGAACTAGTCTCTAATGCAGAGGTCTCAAACTCAGTTCGTGGAGGGCCACAGCTCTGCAGAGTTTAGCTCCAACCAGCTCCAACTCGCACCTGCTTGGAAATTTCTAGTAATCCTGAAGACTTTGATTAGCTGTATCAGGTGTGTTTGATTAGGGTTGGAGCTAAACTTTGCAGAGCTGTGGCCCTCCAGAGTTTAGACCACTGGTCTAATGAGTAAGTACCAGTATCTTTAAAAAGTTACTAGTACATAAAAATAGTAGTACCTAATGGAAGAGATCCTAGTAGCAAAAAAAAAAAAAATTATAAAAAAAAATAAAAAACAAAACAAAAAAAACCTCTAGTAGCATGAAAATAGATACTAGTTAGTTTTAAGGATGAAATGTTAAAGTGGTTTGCCATAGTAATTAACATGTAAAACGGCCAATGTTGGCAAGGCTAAGCTTTGCAAACTTATAAAAATATAGTCAAGACATATACCTTTCAAAACTTTGGGGTCAGTAAGATTTTATGTATGTATGTATTTATTTATTTATTTAGAAAGTTCTTGTGAAATTTTATCGATGTGCAGTGGAGATTGTACTGACATATTGGATCATATCCTGGTACAGTTGTACAAGAGAGGAACAGAGTGCTCTGCAACAAGTTATCAAAATGACCGCTTTCTTCTTGCATGAGGGGGTTTAGCATCATGGCATCTTTGTTTCCAGGTGTAACATTAAAGAACGCGACACGTCAAATCATGTATAATTTAACCAATCCGATGACGACTTCGAAACTCCTGAAGTGTTTCCAGCTAAGTGTGCCGTATACATCAGACGTTCAGCCAGTGGTCCGTGGGCGTGACGTCTGAGGCTGAGACTTAACATCTTACTGACCCCAACTCGTAGTATAGGTTTATATACAAATCATGTTATGATTATATAAAGAATTTAAAGGGGTGGTTGACTCCTTTTTTTTTTTTTTTTTTTTTTTTTTTTTTTGTGGGCTTGATTGTGTTTATGGGGTGCAGTCTAACGTGTTAATGCTTTGTTTTAAAAAAATTCATTATTTTTCATATAATTTAACTTTATTCTACTCCACTCTGTCCCTTCTCCTCTAAACGCCCTGATCATTTCCTGCTTTTATGAAGCCCCTCCCTCAGAAATACGCAATGGGCTCACATTGGTTAGCTGGTCCAGTGTGTTGTGATTGGCTAAACCGCCTCTAGTGCGTGTCTGAACGTCCCGTCCCTCGCCTCAGCAGCATGTGCTCCGGTTGTATTGTAAACAATGGCGTCGTCAATATTGCTTATCAATTTGAGCCCGATTGAGACCCAGAGAATATTAGTGAAGAGGATCGCGCAGAACCTGTGCAAGCACGGCTCTTATTGGTATGTTTTTTTTGTTTGTTGTTGTCTCATACTTTTAGATATGCTGTTATTTGTAAATGCTACTGCTTCTGTTAGCTTTTAATATACGTTTTTTTCCTGATTAAAGCTTTAATACAGTACGGCAACCGCACGCGCGTCCATGTATAACGCTTCTCATAGCTGTGTGAAAATAAGTGTATAAATGGAACATTTCATTGTTGGAGCTGAGCTGATGATCTGAATGAGACAGAAAGATGCAGAGTGTGTGCAGAGCAGGGTGACACGAGGAATAGGATTGAGAACTGGTGCTTTAGAACATTGATTTTGAAACTTGTGAATCCATTAGAATCGTTAGAAGACAGAATCGCGATTCATATATGAATAGATTTTTACGTACACCCCTAGTTTTCTTCCTCTTCTCTAAAGCATGACCTCGCCCCCTTTGCTGCATGTCCCCGGGGGCAGGGTTTATCTGGGTTCGTGACGTAACGGACCCGGGAAGTAGCTTGTTGTAGTCCCTACGAGCTGATTTTGTAGGCATTAAACTGCCAGAATTTTAAAAGATATTTTAAAGATATCTTCGTTTGCATTGAACTTTCAGCGCTGCAACTTTGCAGATATTGTTTATGCTCAAACAACAACATTACACACTAACTAACGTTAAAAAAGTGAAATCGCAATCAACCACCCTTTTAATAAGATGACTATTTATTTGGCACAAAAACGGTATGGATCTCAGTTCACATCACAAAGAAGACAAACATAATGATTGTTTTCCCAAAGGTTTCCTGAACACTCTCCCTGTCTGCCATTGGTCAGAAAACAGATTGCTCCGCCTCAAATTCACATCATTGGTTGAGCCACGGTTGCTATGCTGAGTCGAAGTTACTGTGTCATGCTGTGATCTCATTTAAGCCATTTCTTCAATAAACACAAAGTCATAAATCACAACCACCATTTGTTATCCACAGAGTGTTTTTCTGGGATATTTCCTACTTTAAATGACTACTAAAATAAAAAAAGTCGAGGCAGAGCAGTCTGTTTATTAAATGTAAATTGTCTTCTCAGTGAAGCTGCCCACAAACATTTAACAGCCCCGAAGGGCCAAACACATAATCTCACACATTCACAGCATAAAGTCACTCCATGAATTACAGTTGTTTATGCTCACGCCATGCTCCCATTCACATTTTGGAAATGGACAGAAAAGTCAGAGGCAGTCGTTTAGTTACCTCCGATAGAACAGGGCGAGATTTCAGCGAAAGCATTTTGGATGTCTGACATCCCCTAGCATAAATGGAGTTGTTTCGAGACAGCCGGTTGGACGCCGCCTTTAGTTAGCACTGTCATGCTAGATGAGCAGCTTTCCATCTCCATCATAGATCTTTCACCTTCTCAGCCGGATGTCTAGTCCTATACAGCAGCTTACACTGATGGTTTCCAACAATTCAACTGCATGCATTATTAAATTTCTTCCTACTGCGATGCATCTTCAAATGGATCTTGTCAGAGAGCAACTTCACAGAATGCTGGGTCTGAAACCCTCAGAGAATGCCGTAGGGTACCGTTAAGCGACCTGTGGGAGGAATGATTCCCATAGAGAAGCGCAACGAGCAGAAACCTAGTGAGGAATCAGACCTGAGGGGAGCCTGTCCTCCTTTAATTGGCAGTGGGCAATTACTGTACTATAGTTAGAGGTTGTTCAGTCTTGCTAACTCATTAAATATATATTAAGGGGTTTGGGATTACTTTGGGGTTTTGGAGACATTCGGATGGAAAAAACAGAGCCTGAGTATGCGTGGGAGTAGTATGCAACTTGATGGCAGTTGGAAGAGGGTGTAGAGACCAGCAGGCTTCTTCTGTCGCTAACCAGAAGAATGAATGCTGCCAATCCCAAACAACGCACCATTGTAGAAGTCGACTTTCGAGCTTTGAGTCTGATGAACTGATCTATGATAGGCAGAAGTGTGATGCTCGTTCAAACTGAAGTACGTGGCACCCTGATTATTGAGCCAAGTGGATTTCTTTTGTAATGATTGTTATGAATGATTATTATTTTGTTGGTTTAAAATTCTGTAGCAAATATCATGCATTTGTCAAAATGTGTTGTGTCCAGAGTCCAGTGTTGTTATTGTTAACTAAAACTAACAGTTGTTTTTGGTATTTGCAGTACAGCTGAAATAAAATATAGGTTTTAGATGAAAAACTTAAATTAGTAATGTTGCCATGGCCATGACATAAAATACATTAAAGCTAAAAGGAAACATTAAACATGTCAAAAGCTTATAAAAAAAATAACTAAACTAAACCATGGATATTATAGTTTACCAAAAATTAAAACCATAAAAACACTCTAACACTCTAGTTACTTCACTGAAAAAAATGACTCATTTAATTTACTAAATTTTTTTAAGGTAAGTGGTTGCAATCAATTTATTTTAGCTACATTTAAATAAACAAATTTAACATTCAACTAAATTTGTTTATTTAAATGTAGCTAAAATAAATTGATTGCAACCACTTACCTTAAAAAAAATTTAGTAAATTCAATGAGTCATTTTTTTCAGTGTTGAAATAAAATAAAAATTAACTGAAATAAAATGCTATATATATATATATATATATATATATATATATATATATATATATATATATATATATATATATATATATATATATATATATATATATATAAATATATAAATAATTATTTTTTTTTTTTTTTCTGTTACTTCTCTTCATGAATTGTAGGAGAAAAATCTAGAACAAAGTTTATAGTTTAACTGACAACTCTAAAGGGATAGTTTAATTTACTCATGCTCATGTCATCCCAAACCTGTATCAATTTCTTTCTTTTGTTGAACACAAAAGAAGATATTTTGAAAAGTGTTGGTAACCAAAGAGTTGTTTAACAAACTCGTACAGGTTTGGAACAACTTGAGGTGAGAAAATGATGACAGAACTTTCATTTTTGGGTGAACTATCCATATGACTTTTTCATGTAATCTACCTGATTATTTTCATTAAACATATTCACTTAACATAAAATGTCCCTATGAATGAATACACACTGAGAGGAAAGCGCTTGCTGTTTTAAATTATTGAAATGACACATGAGCATTCATGAAACAAAACAACTCTCATGAAAACCTTGAAATGCCACACACAGACTTGTAGATGAAAAACGAAAAGGAAAACAATCAGCTGACCATTTTAATTGAGGAACAAACTCAGCCTGATATCAACAGAGAACACAGCAACTATGCAAATAAAACTGGCAAACGGTCAAACAATGCAACTGTATTATTCATTCATGCCCGAGTGCATGCTGGGATTCCTAGCACTCTGAGAAAACAGCATCTGTGCCGCTAGTTAGTATATAGAAATAAAATGAGCATTTGCCACTGTTGTGACAGCAACTAGACTCCGAGCTATGCCATTATGATACAAGCCAGAACAACTGCAGTTTTTTTTTTTTATACTTTTTTGCTGTAAATTTGATAGTACATTGCAGGGAGGGTCAAGGCGTGACTTAAGTTAGATTCAGCGACACATCACCCGTGCATTAGAAGCCATTTACTACCTGCCGGGCCATGTCTCCAACAAGCTAACAGAATTTAATGGGAATAATGGCTGATTTAATTTGATCAATATTTTTTATTTTTTTTTTGTCTGTTCTCTCTCTGTAATGAGCGCCAGCTCATGTCATTTTCAGTCTCACGCTAGCTGCCAAATGTTCACACACATTTACTTAACGGGCTACAATAAAACATCTTGTGAGATTCTCTTTTGACTTCTTGAAGTCTGATCTAACATCCCATTAACGAACGCACACACACACATACAAATAGAGACAAAGAGGTCATGAACAGTTAACAGAGTGATATTTATTCATTTTGACGACCCACTATGTACATAATTCATCATGCCATGCACACTCATTTTAGACGTATATTCACATATTTATGATGAACCCTCTGCTCCCTGTGCACATACATGAACACACACACTTTGACATGTAATTATATATTTATGTAAGACACACACAAATTCCCACACCTACATGCTTCCAAGGCTTCATGAATGTATTTATGAAAGGTACACACAAGTTCTCATACACTTATTTGAGACATATGCAGAGTCATGAACATACATTTGTGTCTTGTCGATTAGCCTACATACTAACTCTGGTTCATGCACTGGCCATTAGTTTAGTACATTACAGTGTGTTTAGCAAAGTACTTTCTGTCCATCCATCCATTCATCCATCTATCATTTACCAGTTTATTGTATCATTAAACCTGAGGAATATATCCTCAGCTTGCGTTAAATATAACTGAAATGAATGAGATTGAGGGTTATAAAAGAAATGTATAGCATTTTAGAGGTTAGAAACTTTATTAAATCTTTAAGTTCTTATTTATTCCGTTATTTCATGAATGAAGTTAATATTTGAAATGCAAGAATTAAGAATTAATGAAAAGACATGAGATTACATTTTGTGTGAATCTCATAATTTATTTAAAAAAATATTGAAAACTGCAATTCAGACAATACATCTTTTCCATGTATTTGTTAATGAAAAATAATTTTGATATTTTGTGTGAAGCATAGATAGATAGATAGATAGATAGATAGTTAGTTACGGAGCCGACGAGACGAGAGACGTGCGGATCCATGTGCAAGGCTTTTATTAAACAGAGACGTGGTCACAACACAAGCAAGGTTAAGATAATGGCAAACAGGTATATCACAGGCAAGGCAAAGAGACATCCAAAACGGGTGTGAGTCAGTCGACAGCGAACAATATCCAAAGGGGCTTGACGAGAGGTAATCTGAAAAAACGTGAGCAATAATCCAGGCAAGGTGCGAACAGAGTCCGAAACGGCAAGGCAAGGGTTAATCCAAACAGACAATAAATCCAGGGCAGGCTGCTGACAGATGAGACGAGATAAACCAGGCAAGGATCAGGAAACACGAGAAAACAGGCAAGGCAAGACTAGGATTACTAAATTGGCTCCGTAGAGTAGCTATCGCTTGGAGAGAGATATACGCTATACAATACTCGGCGCTGACAGAGAGGAAGTCCATGTCTTATGTAAGATGTGTGATTGGCTGCAGCTGGGTGTAATGAGTGCAATGGATTGTGGGGACTGAAGTCCAGTGTAAGTGACCTCTTGTAGAGAGTGAGCAGAAGGGTAGGCACAGGATTCGTAACAGATAGATAGATAGATAGATAGATAGATAGATAAACACACACAAACAAACCTGTCATTACACAAATATTATACAAGAATCCACTTTGTTGTTCTGTGACAAGAAATAGACCCTCCTGACAGATCTTTTGGCAAAGTTAGTTTATGACATCCAAATACTTTTAACTTTGTAAAATGTTATTTTTTGCTTGGCTATTAGTTGGTGCACTACTTTCAATTTCATAGTCATTAAAGCAAAACTTCTTGAAAATGGCATTTACTTAGGTTTTTTTTAAAAACATATGAAACCAACAAAATAAAGATTGAGACTGCATTTCTAGATTGTATTTCTAAGCATCCATGTTTTAAATTAGATTTTGAGTGTTTCTTTCATTAAATCCTTATCGTCACAATCCCTATAGGTTATTGATCCATTTTTCCTTTAATATGTAGGAACCAAAGAGAACAGACAACAGCGTGAAGGGAGAGCCGGTGGGAATTTGATCAGGACACGGCGCAGGGCAAGCTCAAACCAGCGCTGTCGAGCACGTGCAAATCCTGCTGCATCACGCAGAATATAATTTCAAAAGTTGTATTCTTTCCTAGAAGGTTCATGCTGAGTATCACCAGCATCTCCCCAGGACCAGCTGTTTGGCTGAATTTCACAGTCCTGTTTCAAAAAAATTCAGATCTCTCCCATTCATACCAAATGAGAAGCAAAAATGCCAAAAAAGATATGCAAATCACTCATGCAGCGCCCCGTCTACCTCTAAGGAGGGAAATCTTCCGAATGCAGCAGAGTGTTTCCTGTTTCCTCCAGATTGCAGGGTTTGGCAGGAGCCTGGCGATCATTATAACTATAGGATTCATGTCCCCCTCACTTTTGGAAACTGAGAATGTTCATTGTCAGTGCTTTTGGGAGATAATCATTACTTTTTAAAGATCTGTGCTTTGATGTGTCCCCCCTCTGCTTTCCGAATCCTTCCTCAACCCCTGATGTCAGGCGTTTTTATTCTGTCCATCAGGTAGTTTTAATAGGCAAATGGGAATAGACAATGTTGGTGCTGCACAATCACGGGCCTGTCCTCTTCTTTCAAAGTACGCTCTAATTATTGCAGAATCTGAATTCCTAATTCCAGCCATTTGGATTTGAATTTGATTAAAACAGATCAAACATCATGAGGGTTGGCACAGCCTTATGTGTGCCTTTGGTGATTTACTTCTAATCTGGGAATTTCTGCTCTAATAAGGATACCTGAATTTGCACAAGAGCCTTTGTTTGATAATACATCACATTAAAGAGCCTATTTAGGGGGCTTCAGCCCTCTTGTTTTCATCTAATCAGCAATGAATTTAGCTGTCAGCACCCTAAAAGTCAGTGATTATATGATCGTTCGTGTTTACTGAAAACAGCGACATCTTATTTCACAGGTCATTTCACACTGAATCTTCCCCTTACTAGTCATTAAACTTAAAAACATCAAACCTCATTAGACTGAAGAGAAAGGTCGCCCAAAAATAAATGTTATCTCATGTTATTCCAAACCTATGTGGGTTTTTTTCCTCAAAAAAAAAAAAAAAAGGAAAATAAAAAAGGCATAGACAGAATCTTCATGTCACTCTCTTATAAGAACCATTTGGATTCCCCAGAGAACCTTTCACTGAACAGTTCTAAAGAACCATTTTTTTTCTTAAAGGAATAGTTCACCCAAAAATAAAAATTTGCTGAAAATCTACTCCCCCTCAGGCCATCTAAGATGTAAAATGAGATTGTTTCCTCATGGAACAGATTTGGATGAATTTAGCATTACGTCATTTGCTCAATGGATCCTTTGCAGTGAATGGGTGCCGTCATGAGTTCAAGCAGCTGATAAAAACATCACAATAAATCTACAAGTAATCCACACAACTCCAGTCCATCAGTTAATGTCTTGTGAAGCAAAAAAAGCTGTATGTTTATAAGAAACAAATCCATTAAGACGTTTTTAACTTCAAACAAGTCTATAATCCATAATTATTTTCTTCAGTGAAAAGTCATCCCGTCTGAATCAGAAGAGAAATATGCACATTTTAAGCACCATTTACAATCTAAAAAAGTCCTAAACAGTTCTAAACAAATATGGCTGTGCACTTTGATGTGTGATGACAACAGGGGATGGTTATTTTCACTGGCGGAAGCATTATTACGGATTTTGGACTTAAATTTTGGCCAGAAGCAACAGTTTAAAGATAAAACACCTTAATGGTGTATTTGTTTCTTACAAACATGCAGCTTTTCACTTCACAAGATGCTAACTGAAAAGCTGGAGTCCTGTGGATTACTGGTGATGTTGTGATCAGCTATTTAGACTCTCATTTGACGGCACCCATTCACTGCTGAGGATCCATTGAGCAAATGACATAATGCTAAATTTATCTAAATCTCTTCCGATGAATTAACAAATCATCTACATCTTGGATGGCCTGAGGGTGAGTAAATCCTCAGTAAATCTTCATTTTTCAGTGGACTATTCCTTTAAGGCAGGAATACACTACACAACCTTTAAAATTGGAACTGGTTTTATGTCCATCATATACTGCGTGATTTTCTGCAATATGTGTCACCTCTGATGGTCCCATCCCTATTTGCAGGCTGGCTCTTACTATCGGGAACTAGCGTTGACTCATCCATGGCAAAAATCTGTGCATGTGTATTCAAGTAGAGCATTTTAAAAATCTAAAGACACTTTTCCACTTGTGCAATGGATGTTTCTATGGATGTTAAAGTTTCTTTGTGAAATCATAGATGCTAATAAAGAACCTTTATTTTTGAAATATAATAAAAGTGAATAGGGACTATCAAGCACCACAAATGTAGTTTACATGACCATATGATCTTTTTATGGTGTTCTTTTGGCATCATTAGGTGCTAAACAGGCAAGGTCACAAAAAAACTGTTTTGTGGAAAATATTTGTATGTATATTCAAATTAACTTCAACAACATGAGGGAGAGTAAAATGAAAATACAGATTTTCAACATTTTTGTGTGAATGTGTACTGTAAAGTAATATAATTCTGAGTCACAGTGTCTTAGAATCACCCCTTATAAATCACCAGCAGCCTTCAGCTTGTGCCATATATACACTGTTTTTATGACTCAAACATAACTTTTTCCTTGAGATATTTTGCTATTCCACTCCACGTACACCTACGGCCTTTCCTGAATCAGAAAGCTTTTTATCAAGACTATGAATGCTCACAAGATTAATCTCTATTTCAATCTCATTTTTAGAGTAGCAGCGAACGGGTGACTATCTGAACATCAGCATGAATCGTACAGTGACCCCAAAAGCGTATGAGATCAGACTTGCTAAATTTACTACCCTACTAAAGACAGGATGATTCTCTTGAGCTGTTCCTGCGGTCAACATATATTATTCAAAATAGTGCATAGGTCCATGCTGAGTCCTGCGACTGAATGAATGTGTGTGTGTGTGTGTGTGTGTGAGAGAGAGAGAGAGAAAGAGAGAGAGAAAATGTTCTTGCTGTGAAAGCACTCATCCCAGACAGCACACCCTGCGGGAGATGAAGGGAGAGAGATAGAGGGTAAAAGAGAGAGAGAAAGAGAGAGAAAGGGAGAGGGAAAGGGAGTGATCGAGAATAAAAGAGTGAGAGTGTCTAGGGAATGCAAAACTTGAACTAAAGTTAGCATTTTCTGTCCATTCTGATAAGTGCTCACCATCTCAGAGAGAGTGTATGTTTGTGTGTTTGTTTGTTTGTTTGTTTGTCTAGACCAGCTGGTCTAACCCAGATTGAAGAGGAAAAGTTTGTGTCAGATGGAACATTGCCGTGTGGCCTGAACCTAACAAAACAGTTTTAGCAACAAAAAAAAATGTAGATTTTCCATTTTAAAAAATAAAAAGATATTTCGATCGATAAAGGGCCGCTCCACTTTATGGGACGCGGCGTAATTGAAGTCTGTGCATGAAAGAGCAAAGCTCGTCTTTGCTCTCCACAAGAGACAAATCTGACTTTCTCATCATCTGCTTGTGTATACGGAAAGCAATCTCTGTGGTCTTTGTGACTATAAGACTAGTCAAATCAGAGAAGAATGTAAGATAAGCATAAGAAATTAGAATAAAACTAGAATATGCCTGAAATATACTACAGAGCAGATGTTGTTTTCAAAAATATAATGATAGTACAATGGAGAAAATGTATTTGCAAAATATCACAAATACTAAATCAGTTTAAAGTCATAATGACTTTCAAATCCAATTTTAGATTTATACAGAGTAAAATGAGAAAAAAAAATAAAAAATGACAAGTGGGAGTCAATTGGATAACAGTGGTTCTCAACCGGCCCCCATTTGTTCACAGCATTTGACAGCCACATGACCTTTTTTTTTTCCTACTAGATAAGGATGTTAAAAATATTTTTACAATCTCTACCTAATTAAAAATTCAAATTACATTATTTTAAATGACTTTTCCACATCTACAATCACATATTAAAGACGTAAAATAAGAAATAAAAATATCTTGATAAGAAATATCTTGATTTTTAGTTGTTTTGGCTTATTTTACTGCTTGTTTTTACTTATTTTTAGAGCATTTTTAAATAATCAAATCAAGTCATACTGAGGCTCCCTTGGAAGTTTTCTGAGGCCCTTCTGGTTGAGAACCAGTGTTATAGTTGAAATAAAATTAAAAAAAATAAATGAATATAAAATAAACTAACTGAAAAATAAAATAAACATTAAAATAAAATTAACTAAAATAACCAATTAGTATGTAAAATAACTAAAATAAAAATGAAAAACTATATAGACATTTAAAAAAACAAAAAACGCACAAAAAATTACGAAATTCAAAATATTACATATTCACTGGTGCTAGAATAGCAAATTTGAGAATCACTGGCGTAAAGCAGTGACTAAATAGAAATTGGTTCCCATTACTGGCCCTGCCCCCTACAGGGCCTAGATGACATCAGCTATAAAGGAAAGTCATTTCAAAGGCAGAAAAATTTATATGGAATAACATGCACTGAATCGTGCACAATATGACCAGGAACATGCATTTTGAAAGTAAATTTTCCATTTTGATTTCATGTACATTATATATGTGCAATTTATATATCAAATACAAAAACATGATGCTGTCTGAGAAGGCATCTTTTGTGTAGATACGGACGTTCGCGCACAAAGATTCTGGTGATAAAAATAGGCTTTTGTTCACTCTGAGGTGTTTCTGAGATGCAAGTAATTTCACAGAACCAGCCTCGGGGTCTCGCTTTGTGTGCGTGGCAGAGATAGAGGCACAGACAGAGTTGCCCTTAGACAGAAGTAATAATATTTCGAAAGTGCTCTGGGGCTGGGTCTCACAGACCATTCAATACATGAGAGGAACCAAAGTGTTTGTGTGTTTTCCAGTGGAATACGGCCAAGGTGGATGAGAAAACTCTGGGTGGGAGAGAAAGAGGAAGAGAGGAATATTTAAGGGATAAGAGAGGGGCTGTATTTGGGTTAAAGGAATAGTCACCCAAAATAATCCAAATCCAAAAATAGACATAAAATCTCACTGATTTTACATCTTCTGATCTTTTCTATACAATGAAAGTAAACGGAGCTGCCAAGTTCCAAAAAAATTGCACAAAGAAAGTAATTCATACGGCTTGTATGATATATTCGAATGATAAATTTGTGATTAACAGACCAAAATTTAAGTTACTCCAAATCTCCCTGCGGCATTCAAATCTCATTTAAAGGAATATTTCACCCAAAAATGAATGTTTGTTGCAAATTTACTCACCCTGAAGTCATCCGAGATGTAGACGAGTTTTTTTCTTCATTCGAACAGATTTGGAGAAATTTAACATTACATCACTCCTCCAGTCCAACAATTAATGTCTTGTGAAGCAAAAAGCTGCTTGTTTGTAATAAATTAATCAATTTTTAAACATTTTTCAAGTTATGGTTTAAAGTTCAAATAGATCTGTTTATTAGGATACACTCAGCTTTTCACTTCACAAGATGGTTGAAGTTGTGGATTATGGTGATGTTTTTATCAGCTGTTTGGACTCTCATTCTTACAGCACCCATTCACTGCAGAGGATCTATTGGTTATAATGCTACATTTCTCCAAATCTATTCTGTTGAAGAAATAAACTATGTACATCTTGGATGACCTGATGCTAAGTACATTTCCAGCAAATTTTCATTTTAAGGTGAACTAATCTTTTAAATATTACTTACTGTCACTATTCCTACTGAGCTTGACAGTCTCAATCATGTTGTAGAAAATAATAATAGAAAATAATTTTTATTGTAATTTTCTTTATATTCTGGCTAACATCTCCCTCTGTGTTAGACAGAAGAGAATCATTCAGGTTTATAATATGATGACCATTTTTGCTGTGCATTAAGTGTTTGATGTGTCTTACAGACTGGCTTCTACATTACACGTTTATTTCTCTCTCATTCCTCTCTCTCTCTCTCTCTCTCTTTCAACCCACTCATGAAGCTTTGTTTGTGATTTTTCTCATTCAGCACAGCACCAGCGAGCTCATCTTCTTTACAGAAATTTATCTCTCCAAGTCCCCCTCCTATTGCTCTTCAAAGAGACAGAAAACCACCTTGTATTGACCTTTTCACGCCTAAACTACTTTCAAAAGATGCTTTTACCTCATTTACACACAATCTCTGTCGACAAGACGCGATCTGCAAGAGCAATTTGTTGTTTTTGACGGATTTGATTCTCCATGCTCTCGTCGTCACGCTTCTTTGTGTTGATAACTGCTGCCCCCTAGCGGTGACTGATCGACATTACGCCGCAAAACATAAAAACAGCCTCGGTTTCTCTTCGCTAGGAAGGATAAATATTACTTCTAGATATGTAACGTGTTGCTATGGTGATGGGCTCACGGTCCTCTTTACCGAGAAGCGAGGATGATTCGGAGGACAGCAGCGTAAAGGAATGCGGAGCCGATGACAGTGAGATGAGCGGCGGACTGTTGCCATAGCAATAGGCGATCGTCCTGAAGCGCGCGCACGCACAGCGTCAACGCTTGTTTTATCAATGGAACAGGTTTCGCGTGAGAAAGAGGGAGGAATGAGTAAAACGGGTTCAACACAACAACAAAAATGAAAGGTGTGTTGAATTTAAGAACATCTTAAAGAGATAGCTCACCCAAAAATGAAAACTCTGTCACCACTTCACCCTCACCGTTTTCCAAATCCATGTGGTTTTTATTATTCCGTGGAACGCAAAAGGAGATATTATGAGGAATATAAAGATGTATTGACATCGAATGATCGGTGAAGTTTTCAAAGCGTAAAATCATCAAAACAAACTAGACTATTCGAGTCATAAGTCTCATTTCTGAAGTCGTGCTGCAGCTTTGTTGTGGGTCGTTATTCACTCGTTTACTGAAGTATAATTGTTTTGTGAACCGATTCACTGAAATGTTCCGGATATCATGATTTTCAGTCAGCAGCATTTTGTCTGTCTATCCAATCTTATGGCTCCAGAAAACAGAAAATAACGTATTTACACAGAATACATTTTTTTATTTAATTCCATATTTTAAATTTTATTTAATGTATTTAGAAAAAAGTCTGTTTGATGGTTAATTAGAAATAAGTTTGAAATCTTCAGTCATTGTCACTGCATGAACAAGAAATCTTAGATTTTAAAATTTTTATGGCACTGGTGGCAAAAACATTATATGGTAATCAAATACCACCATATTTTTATTTTTGTGACTTCTGTATAGTCATATTACATTAAGATGGGATCTTTTTCTGTTAGGTTTATGAAGCAGCTTTCTGAAGCTCATTCTGTGAAATAATCATCATTGTAGACATATAATTATAGAATTTATTAAACAATAAAGGTAGAAAATTTAAATAAGTATAACATTTTAAAAAGTTACAAAAGTTAAAAGGATAGTTTACCCCAAAATGGAAATTCTTTTACGCACCATAATGTTCCAAAACTGTGAGATCTTCATTCTTGTGTGAAACACAAAATATGAGAAATATATTATTTTTTTTTTATTTTTTTTTTTTTTACCATTAGTCACCAAAACAGTTTGGCAATGAACACACTTAAAAATATATTCTTTTGTGTGCTGCAAGAGAAGAAATGCAGTGTTTCAAAACAAAACTGTAAATGATGACAGAATTGTCATTTTTGGGTGAACTACACCTTTAAGCCCATTTAAATAACTTGATTGTATAAGGGAGTGATTTTATCTTGGGTGACCTGTCACCATTTTAAGTTGATACAATTTTAATGGTGCTGTGGTTCTATATGTCACATGATTATTAAAAGTATTTTTAAAAGTTTTTTTAGAAAAAAAATTGCTGTTTAAAATAGTTTAGGATGGAGTATAGTATGTCACACTGTTGACACCGCTTGACACGTTGTCACCCGCCAAACACATTTCAACAGCTCTTTTAGAGAAAACAAAAATGATGGGAATTGTCAGGGATTTGACATTCAATTCTTTCAGTTCTGTCCACACAACTTATTTCTTTGCACTTTCAGTTATATGAAAACCTATTAACTGCCTTTTATATTTCCAGGATGCTGGACACGAAATGTAAGAACAAAAATTGTTGGATTGTAGCTAGTGTTGTGTGGCCATATATAGCATATCCAGCCTATGGAAGCACATTCACTGAGTGTTCAAACACAGCTGAACACATGGGCACAAGCAATCATTTTGAAAGCATTGTTATTGGCAGCTGTTGTTCACAGATTGTCAAAGGAACAGTAACAGATTGCACTTTTGATACAACAGAATGTGCATTCAATATATTAGCATTTTAATCTAGTTTAAGGATAAAATCCTATTTGGTCTCAAATGTGACTCGGATGACAAAGGTAGCAAAAAAGAGGTAGTTAAAAGCTTGATTTCTTTAATGCAAGAATCATTATTGTACATTAACAATTCAATGGTCTCTGCACAGCTTTTTTACAATATGTACCACAAGTCTATGTCAGCACCTACAGGTATTTACATTACATAATGTTACACTGGAGACAAAGGTGCTGGGGAAAAGAGTGATAAAAGATGGGATGCTTAGGAAGAATGAAGGGAAATTATTGAAGAAAAACAAAAGTGACATGTGCATGACAGCGGATGTATGGCTATCACAGCACTTGTGCCTGCTGCTAGAGCAGACTTAAGAGAAGGCGAAAAAAATTCATGAATAACATTATCAGTAATATTAAAATAAAACTTTTGTTGCTTTTCAAAGCCGCAGCGTGGTAACTGAGAGCTGGGGCAGTGACAGGTGCTGGAGGAAGAGGCAGGTACCACACACTCTAACACAAAACTCATCAGTCGTTCATTCACACACATCAAGTACTTGTATACACACGCAATCATACAGACATTGCTCATTATGTTGCAAACATGCACACAAAAATGTTTTCTTGTTCCTGCGTTCGATCGCATCTCCATTCAGCCATAACACATCCTTACACACACGCACACAATCAACTCACGCAGCAATATAGTGAATGAGGGTTGTGTGTTTGTCGACAGGATCCTATGGAAGGGCACTTAGGCCTCTGCACTGAACACCGTCTCCCGCCAATCACCTCAACTGGGCTCTGTAGACCAATCAGAGAATGTGCTGGGCTGTGGTGAGCACTGTTATAGGCTGCTTTTATTTCCTGGTCTGAATAAAGATGGGAGGATGACTGAGGAGTGGCATTTTATTCACGTATTTCGCTGTTGTTGTCGTCGTCATTTTCTTTTTCTTAAGAGCTCAAATCATCCTATTGCGTTTGTGAGTGGGCGAGTCTGTTATGACATCATTGCACTGGGCGGAGCTTCGTTTCCGAGTTCCGTTGTCGAGGTGAAGCGCCATCTCCTCAGCAATGAAAGTGTTGAGGTCCACGTCGTGGAGACCATTTCGGCGGCGACTGGGGGCAGAGCTGGCGCTCAGGTGTGTGGGTGAACCTGGGGCTCCGGAGCGCATACTGATACTCGCCATGGCTCCACTTAGACCTTCAACACACAGGTAAGAAAACAAATATGAAATACAAATGACTTAAACATGCATTTCACAAACCCTAACTCATCAAAACAACAAAAGGCAACGTGCTACAACTATATGTTCAAATTTGCCACATCTAATCAAAAATTGTTGTTGAAAATGGTCAGAAACTACAGAACCCTGCACATCACATGCATATAAATTCATTCCCAGCAATCTGAATTAAGCCATGGGAACAAATTCTTCATTTGTGGCCCCAACTGAATCAAAACGAGGGAGTAAATTAATAAAATGAGGGAACAAATTCTTAATTTGTGGCCACAATACATATTTTTGCCTGAATGTCATGTGCAGCGCTCTATAAAAAAGAATTAGCGAGTCTAGTTTGTGTGCTCGGAAAACCTTTGTCAGTGACATTTTGCTGTATTGTGCCATACTTTTTCTATGAAAAAGAACATATTTGAACAATACTAGAGGCCATAGAGAGAGATGCAATGGAAAAAGTGTACAACACATATTGCCCAAAGCAAGGAAGCACTTTATATTATACGCTTCAAAGAATGTCTTAAGACATGTTTCTTTTCTGTTCAATACGAATGAGAGGGTTGAGATATTATATTATATTTTATTTTTTATATATGCATGCATACACACACACATATATTCATATCTATCTATATACAGTATATCTATATCTATCCATCATATATAGCAATTTGGGCCATCCTACAGCAATCAAGCAATTAAATGGCACTGTTGTCAAACTCACCATGCAGAGCAATGGCCTCCCTGAAAGGCTGCAGGTCTGTTTCTACAGATGAACTTGTCTCCGAGGACGTGGGTCGGCTTGGTGACACCATTGCAAGTCTAGGCGGAGCCCTGGAGCTACGAGGCGGTGGGGCTTTACCACAGAGGAAGCTGATAAGATCCTCACGGCGAATAGTCCGCCTCCTTTTCTTTACCCATGCCAGGACATCTTTGTTTCGTCTCTGATGACCGATCTGAATACCCAGCTCATAACTCCGCTGATGGGCATCAACGCTCTCTGGAAAATGGGGAAAAAAAAAACAAAAAAAAAAACTTGGCATGAGTATTTCTGTATGCATGTCAGGAATCAGCCCAGCTGCATCAGTCTCCTAGTGTTTTATGCCCAATGAAGTCTCATTTAAAAATTCGAATAATGGGCTTTTGAGTTCAGAAATTGTTATAAGGCATCAAGCAGAGAGCAAGTATTTTATGTGAAGAAGAAACAGAACAGCAGGTAGATTATTGCTGATAATTAAGATAGGAAGCTTTTAATAACAATTACGTAAATGTTACATCAACTTCCAAAGCAATTGCGCAACACCATAAATTTTCATTCTGCCAGAAACAGCAGCATCATCTCCTCAGGAACAGCAGCCACTGTTCTTCAATATATTATTTTCAATCCATAATAGGCAACAAATAAACCGGCTCAACCATAACTGGCAGGCATGAAGATTTGTTTCAATTGACAGGGTTTCCATTGCCAGGCTGGAACCAGGTTGAAATGAATTATACGCTTACAAAATCTTGAGATGGGGTGCATGAAATGATTCAAGAGGAGATAAAATCTCACCAAGGTGTTTATAAGAAAAATGAGGGGGTTTAGAAAATACAGACTCGAACCGAACAATTTCTGGTTCAGTCAAAGTTCAAACTGTGAACTTCAACACTAAACTTTTGACTGATAAATACAGAACACAGTGAGCAGGCAATCAAACTTGAAATGACCACATCCTATATGCTTCGAAAACTTCTCACAATGGATAACTTGCTAAATCAGTCATATGTAGGCAGTGATCTCCAGTAAACTGAACAAACAAACACTCCCTGTTCCTGACAGCTCCTAAAGTCAAATCATCCACATGACACATCTGACAACCTCCCCACCACATCATCTCTCATTACCCCAACCAAACAGACAAACATATGAATGATGACTCAAGTTTTGCTAGCAGACAATGCCATACACATGTTTAAGGTCTCATAACTGCAATCTAATAAAACACAACTACTCTAGGCAGTGAATAAGACTGTCTCTGTTACAATCAGAGAGATTTTGTCTGAAGAGAGGAATAAATCAATAGGATTTTAAGAACTGCTGCCGGCCATGTTGTTGCTAGTTTCAAATGTATGAACAATCTACTAAACACTGTTCAACAGCTATTTTTTTTTCAATAAGCAAACAGGTGTTCTCCATTATAAAGTAGTTTCCAGAAAAAAAAAAAAAAACGTTCTGTTGTTCTTTCTGCATGTTATGAAATGTCTTATTTGTGCAATGAGTGGTTGAATTGCTCACTTAACTGATTTATTAGAAAACACTGTTTCACAGCCAAACCCTTTCACACTTATTCTATTTTGTTGTAACCGAGATTAATTCACATGACGGACAAACAACACATCGTTCAGTAGCTACTCATTCATGAATAAGCTCCCTTGTCACTCCAAATTTTGTTCAGACTCAAAACACTGATTCTAAATGGAACATATTAGTACCTTAAAGATACATTTTAGTACCTTTTGAAAGGGTACCTCCCTAGTAACAGTTTTGTACTTATTTTTTCTCAGAGTGTATGTACAACCAATGACATTGCTCCTTACAGCCTGCACTCTAAAGCTACTGGTTTGTGCTACAGTTAAGACTCATTCACACCAATGATGAGAGCTGTAACTAACTACGAAGTTATAATTTTAAGTTTTAAAATAATCATTCTAATTTTATGAGAATAGAGAAGACCACAAATAGGACAATAACATGTTGAGGAACGATATCATTGGAATCACTTTCAGAACAATTGTTTTTTTTGTTTTTTTTCAGATGATGAATGATAAAAACATTAGCCAATCAAAATCTACCTGATTTTAAAGAGCTCAAGCATTTAAGGTGACAGGCGACAACTGAAAAGTGTGCTCATAATAAACAGAATATCACCGTTGGTACTGACACTGGTATGGTATGTATTGGTGTGGACACTAATATAGTTATTTTTCTTAATGTGAATAGGCCTGTTGTGTTTAAAAGCAGGAATGACCTTAAGTGATCGAAAGATGAGTGTGATAAAAAGACTCAGTATGTTCACAAAATTAATACAGTAAACTGCAGTCCAATTAACGCAGAACCACAAACTGTCACCTAAAATGCAACAGTTTGTTAAAAAAAAAAAAAATTCTCAACTTACCTTTGTATAGGTTAGTGACGGCAGTTGCAGCATTTTGAAAGGGAACCCATAAGGAAAGCCCCTGTTGTTGACATACTCTATCTGAAGGAGTGAACAGACAGGAAATGTTTACGTTGCAAGTGGAGATACATCATTTCCCGTCTTAATGTGACACATACATTTTACCCACAGTGTTTAAAGAAAGCCAAGAAAACACCCAAGACAACTAAACCAACATCAGCTTTATATTTAGTACCTTAACAGCCTCTCACACTGGCTGTGTAACGAGATAGTGAGCTGCCTACTTAAACAGCACTTTTGGGGAGCATAAGCGCGCTTGGAATGTTCTAAAAGCGTCTAAGATGACCATAAGTGCGGTCTACATGAGCAGCTCTCTATGTTTTGAGACACAGCCATTAATTACACGACGTCTAAATTTGATATGTAGCAAGAGGACTCTACGCCATTTTGTTGAGTAGCTTTAGTGTATCTGATTGTGCCGGTTTGTCCAAACCCACAACTTTGTGTATGAAAACGTGTACTCGCAAATTAAACCAGCTATATAGTGTTTTATCTATTTAATAACAAATATGAACAAAACAAGCTCTGACACATTAACTCACAATCTTTGAACTTAGCCTGCTAATCCTGCCTTCGCCATTTTGTTTCGCATACTATTATTATTGTTAAAGAATAATCACACGTTTTCATCAGTTCATATCGTAGTTTGCATTCCTAGATCTTTTTGTCTACATACACGACGTTTAGGTTCATAACAGAGGAGTTTTCGATCACAAATCGAGTTATTTTCATCAGATGAACTCCTCCCTGCACTTCGCCATTTTGTTTTGCTGACAGACAACCAGCTGGGTGACGCTTTAAAACATCGTGAAAAACGTTTAAATGTATTATAACTAGTTTTATCAATAAATAAAGACGGGTAACCGGTGACATTTCTGGATTGTGTCCTCACAGAAACTGATTTGTGTTAGTTTACGTTGCTCGGCTGCCGCTTAGCATCAATGCTAATCTGTAAACGCCACCGACCTTCAAAACAGCCAAATAACGGGCCCAAATAATCTTAATTGAGCCCTAAATATGTACTTTATTGTAAAACAACTCCTCTGCATCTTAATTAGGTCGCATTAGATTTAGTTTGGCGGCTATCCGTTGAGCTTTTGAGTTAGTGTCCTTTGTTTGGCAGTGTCAGCTAGCCAGCTAAGGCTAGCTCTCAGTGACTTTTTATGACATATTTCGCACCTTTATACAGTTGTGCGACGGCGGTGGCGGAGTTCTGGAAGAGATGCCAGAGTTTTTGTTGGCTCTGCTCGGTCTCCTCCTCGCTCGGTTCCTCTTGCTCGGCCTCGGCTAGGCACTGCCGCTCCCATTTGGAGAACCAGTGCTCGGGTCCGTGTTCCTGGATCTCCGCTTCCCCCTCCTCCTTCTTCTCCTCCATAGCCACAAAAACACTTAAACCGCTGCTGTAATGCTCTAACGTTCGCTTAAAAAGTTCTCCGCGGTGATTAAACCCGGCCGTGGTCGATTGTCGGCGGCGGCCTCATCGACAGCTGTTAGTTTACGTCTGCATCGCGAACGGTGCTTGCACTTCTCCGCCACACAGTCGATGAAAACAACTTAACGTTGCCGAGACTCAAACCCCGCCTCTTGAATTATGCTCGACGCCGATTGGCTACAGAAACAGAAGGGGCGTGGTTGGGCGTCAACGGCTCAACTGTTTATTAGATGCGTCAACTGTCTGTCATCTGTCACGGAGCGACAGTGAATGAAGACACCGCCCCTGTTTATGTGAACTGCTACACCAAATACTTCAGCCTCAAGTACACTGAATAGGAACGCAAGATTGCGCAAGCCCATAATGAGTCCCTATTCATGCAGCGAGTGTCCTTTACAAAGTCTTTTCCTGTTGCTCTACTGTTCATTACAGTAGGCGTCTGCTAAACAAAGAAAGGGTTTTGATTAAACAGCCTGTTGTGATGACCTTCTGTGGCCTACAGAGGGCGTCATTATACAAGTACACCGATGCATCTTTCGAGCTCACAGCCATTTAAAGTCACAAAGTCTTTACAGTTAGGAAACGAATTCAGAGAAAATACAATTTCACGGTGGCATATTTTAAAACACCTTTCTTTTTATGTGTAAACACAAGACTGTAGATCATTCCCTCTAAAAAAAAAAAAAAAAAAAACATGATAGGGTCATTCTACGATTTTATTTTATTTTTATTTTATTTAATCCTGTAAAAACTGACATATGAAATAATAGTCACACATTTTTACACATAGGCCTAATGCAATACAATGATGATTGAGAGATATAAACGGATCTGGACAGAAGTGAAGTAGTTTTACTTTACTCAAGTAAATTTAAAAAGTATCTGTACTTTATCAGAGTGTTTTTCTTTTACTTCACTACATTCCAAAGCATAATGTCATACTTTTTACTGCACTATATTTCATAAATAAAAGTAGTTTTTTTGTTTTGTTTTGTTTGCCTTAAATAAGGCTACTTAACATTAAAAATGTAGTACTTTCTTGTACTTGAGTAAAACTTTTTTTACTTGAGTAAAAGTAAGAAAGTATTAGATTTCTAATGTAACTAAGTATAAATGATATTTAATATGAAACATAATGCAGTAAAAAGTACAATAGTATGCTTTGGAATGTTGTGAAGTAAAAGCTTTCTAAAGATAAACACTTTGATAAAGTACAGACACTTGAAAAATGTACTTTTAAAGCAGAGTAAAAATACTTTACTACTGTCCACCTCTGAATATAAACGTTAAAAGGGAAATAAATATTCCTCCAAAAAAAATTTCATTTAAAAAAGTATTGATAATCAAGTAAACCTAAGTGGCTTCTGTCCAGTTAATGTTTATTGTTAAAAATAAGTAAATATTTCACAACAAATAGACGTGTGTGCCACAAACTATCAATCACATTATAGAAGGCATGTAGTAGATTGTGGATAATTTAGAAATTTGCATATTAAACATGATATAGTAGTCTTAGTTAAATTAAACTCATCAATGAGCTATACTGAATTAATATTATTTCCACTGACGTTTAAAAAAGGATATTTAAGTAGGTTTTGATTGCATTTTACAAAAAAATTAAGCATGTAGAAAGTCAAAATGTTATGTTACTAGAAAACCATTAACATTAAAATTAGTGTCACTTTTCCTATTGTATAAACATTTAACATATTTTGAACTATGTTGTATGTTGTTTCATAAGTGCAGGAGTTACATAGCAGCAAGTGTTACGTAGAACCAGGGCGTGTGAGGACTTTGACAGGAGACACGCAGTGACCTCTGGTTGTATGGGTAATTCACGTCTGGAGTATAAGGTCCTGAAAGGGTGGAGCGTCAATAGACACTTAAATGTTCATTCCACCTGGAAGCTTGCCACTTTTTCTCTCCTCTTCTCTGCTTCAGTCTCTCTGGCTCCATGGATGTGAGTGAGCTAAAAATGCTGCCTGCCGGGGAAAGCGATGGCACAAAGGCGTGTGTAAAAGTGCCGGGCCCAACTCTGACATACCAGAATATTCACTACTGCGTTAGAGAAAACCGGGGACCGTGCCGAAAGAGAGGACCTGAGCGAGAAATCCTAAAAAACGTCAGGTTAGTGTCTGTGTGTGTTTATGTGCTGTAGAAACAGAGCAAATGCTTCATTAGAATTGACATCTCACACAGACCATATTCAGCAAAACACACTGCTGTGCAGTCAAATTTGATTTCACATCATTTTGATACAGATAACAGTTATCTTTAAGATAAGCATCCCAGATCCATTTGATATGCATGTGTATATTACTGTGTCTCTATGTGTTTTAGTGTTTTTATATCTGGAAAGGAAATGTTTTGTGACCTAATGCTAAAATATTTGTCCAGAGTTTAGATGTTTAGAGATTAAAATAAAAAAGAACTGAAATTGTAATTCTCCATAGTTTTTGTGCGTCAGTGTGTTCTTTCTTTCTTTCTTTCTTTCTTTCTTTCTTTCTTTCTTTCTTTCTTTCTTTCTTTCTTTCTTTCTTTCTTTGTGTGTGTGTGTGTGTGTGTGTGTGTGTGTTTGTGTGTGTGTGTGTGTGCTCTATGCATTTGCTTACTTTGGTTGAGAAACTGTGATGATCATTGTTTTTCTATTGTTTTTATTATATAAATGTTAAACAATACTTTGTATTCCTTTCCATAACAATGCACCATTGTTAATGAGTTAACTGCTCTTTTGTTGCATACATCATAATGAAATCAGATCAAAATCAAAAATATGCCCTATGTAATAGCATTTTATTCAACTGTTAAATAAAAAAAGTGACTTTGTGAAATTAAAAGATATAATTTATAGTAAATTAAACACTACTGTTCAAAATATTTAGTTTTAATTGTCCTCTAGTTTTAATATGTTCAGGCATATTAAAAATATGATTGATTTAATTTAGATGTTGCCATATAGAGCACATTTTTAGGTTATTTGATAAACATTTTTTCAGTGCACTGTTTTGCTGTTTTGACTGTTTTGCTGTTTCCTGTTTTAGTGGAATCATGAAAACCGGCCTGAATGCAATCATGGGAGCAACAGGAAGCGGAAAAACATCGTAAGACGCTCACAGAATCAACAGACTATAGAAAGGTTACAACTGACGAAGAGCTGGCAGCTACACTCAATTTCTAACCTTTATTTTTGCTATGTGAAGGCTGTTAGATGTGATCGCTGGAAGGAAGGATCCTCGTGGTTTGCGTTCAGGTCAAGTTCTGGTTGACAACAAGGTCGTGACCTCTGACCTCCGTCTCATGTCTGCCTATGTCGTACAGGTGAGAATGTAGAATTTTACAGTCAGTAGTATGTCTTTTCGTGAGGAGAAAGGAATATTCTGCTCTGTTGTGTGGCACATGTACGTGTTAATGCAGGGAAGATTATTGTGGAATAGAATTATTTTTGTCTCCTGTTCAAGAGTGTTTTGCTTAGCTCAATATCAAACACATTCATTTAGTTGGTTTAATTCTCAACATTTTCTTTGATCTGTGTCTGTCTGTCTGTCTGTGTCCTTCTGTAGGATGATATCCTGATGGGCACTCTGACTGTGCGGGAGAATCTTTTATTCTCTGGAAATCTGCGGTTGCCAAGGAAACAGTATTCCACTGCTGATAAGAAAAAAAAAGTGGAGAGCATCATTCAGGAGCTGGGATTAGAGGACTGCGCAGACACCAAGGTTAGTCACAAATGCTACTGATGCTTTTTAGGTCCAGCTCTTTTAATGCAGTTAAAAAAAAAACAAAAAAAAAAAACAATTTATATAAACATTGTCTTGAATAAACCACTCATTCATTTTGATAATTTTTGTGGGGCATATACTTAGAAATGTAACTGTCCTGAGATTGCAGGAGAAAAGAAAAAAAATCTTAAAATAAAATAAAATTAAATATTGAAAATGTATTTATTAATTTGGTATAGTCTTGTTTTTAATTTAGTTTTAATTTTTGTTTTAAAATTATTAATTATTAAAATTATTAATAATTGAAAAATGTCTGTTCTGAAAAATAAGTCACAAGGTTACAAATATCTTTTATAAAGATATTTTTATGACCAGGTTTTCATGCTATTAATAATTCAAAAATCTTTTGACCTAAAAAATTAAATAAATAATTAAATTTATCAATTAATTAATTAAATAAATATGGTACATGTCATTTAAATAAAGGCTGTCAAAAATACAGTAACACATTAATTTATGCGATTAATATTTTCTGTTTAACATATAAAAAATATTTAGGCAATTAATGTTTTTCCCTTCCTCAAAATATTACCAAAAGTTTTCACTAGTAAAATAAAGCAAAATAAACTTTGACAGAGACAGAAACATCACTATATTTCTATACAGACAACATGTTATATATAAAAGGCACAGCTAAATGTGACATTTATTATAATGGCTTTATGTTAAGATTGTTTTATGTTCACTTAAATTAAAAGTTAGAATTATCAATTAATTAGAATTATTTAACAGTTTAGGCCTATTAAATGTTACAAATAATGGCACAAGTTTTACTGTAATGTTGAATGGCTATATTTACTCATTGTATCCTCAGACATTGGTACATAATTCCATGCCATAATTCATAGTACTTATCTAAAGATGCTATTAAACAAAAATGTAAAATATACTGTCTTTATATAGTTTCTACATTAACTTGGAGATTCAATGTAAAACTATATTTATGATTAAAAATGTTAATGTTGTGCAAAACTTTTCTTTTGTTATTGATTGACAGCACTTATTGAAATGTGTTAAATAGATATGTCTTTCTTCAAGATTGGTACAGAGTTTATAAGAGGTGTATCAGGAGGAGAAAGAAAGCGCTGTAGCATTGGTATGGAGCTCATTACGTCTCCTACTCTTCTGTTCCTGGATGAGCCGACCACAGGCCTCGACTCCAATACAGCTAACAGCATCATAGCTCTCTTGCACAGGTACAAACTTATTTTAATAACCCTCCATCGCCCAGCTTATTATGTACCTCATATAATGCTTACATTACCTGCTTTGTTTGGTAACCACTTGAAATCTTTATGTTCACGTCATTTTATCTTATTACTTCAACTGTCCTCTTTCTCTCTTCTGGTCATTCAGGTTGTCACGGTGTGGTAGAACTATAATTTTCTCTATCCACCAGCCACGTTACTCAATCTTCAGGCTCTTTGATCACCTGACACTGCTCCATAAGGGAGAAACCGTTTATGCTGGCCCTGCCATCAAAGCCATGGACTACTTCCAGAGTCTGGGTAAAATATATACATATATTTGATATGCTGGTGATATGAATATGAATGAAAGGAAAACTTTATATCTGAGTGATCTCATCCAACTTACAAAAATATCACTGTTTTTGAACATTAGAAAGATGGTATTCTTTGAAATTCCTTGGAGTTCCATATAAACACTGTGATATACAAATATAGTATACAGCATATATAGTATTTATTTATTTTATTCTTTTTATTTATTTATTTATTTATATTTTTTTGATCAACAACAAAGAGAAATGTTCTATTATTTGCTACACTAAACAACATTTAACATAGTTTACATAATGCATTTTTAAAAAAGGTGCCAGGGTTGCCAGAGTTTAATAAAATCAAAACAAAAAGCGAGTAGCCTTTTGCTTCTGCAAACACAAAATACTGCAGTATTCCATAAAATATTCAGTCAGCGACTAGTATCTTCACTACATTTTCTTGCTATATAATAGAAAAAGAATATTTATCTGTCTTGTTTTTACAAGACATTATTAAATTCATTATTCACATTCATTATTATTTTCTCCTCTGTTGATTAGGTTATACGTGTGAGGCTTTCAACAACCCTGCAGATTTCTTTCTGGACATAACAAATGGGGAGGCCCTTTCTTCAATGCCAACAGGTGATACACATACAATACACATATAAATGAAACTAAGGCATTGACTTACATAAAGTAATAAATGTTTTGTGGTATTGTTCAGTCACATGGTTCAGTGGATCAAAAGTTTCTCTCTGTTCCTCAGAGAAGTCATTGGCTGAGCTTTACAGGGAGTCTCACTACTGTGCCGCTGTCAAAGAGGAGCTGAAATGTATCACTGGACCATCAGATCCTTCATCTGAGACCAAGAGGAAGGCAGCATCCTATGCCACATCATTTTTCTACCAGGTTTGTTTCATAAGACAAAAAAAATATTTTTGCATGTGTGTTCAGTAAATGATTAACCAGTACATTATCTTGACCTGCTGTTGAACTTTAGCTGTTATCTGTTATCAGGTCAGTTATGGGTGAAATGAACAGTGAGCTATAAACCTTGTCTTTCAGATAGTTAGTTTTTTTTGTGTGTGTATGTAGTGTGTGCTTACACGAAATCATGTATGTGTGCTTGCATATAGTTAAAGGTGGTATGCTGGAGGACAATGCTGAACGTTGTCAGGAATCCTCAGACCTCATATGCTCAGATGGCAATGAACATTCTCTGTGCTCTGCTGATTGGACTCATCTACTACCAAATGCCTTTAACTCTTCCTGAAGCCTTGCAGAACAGGTACTGATAGATCCATGCATACATCCGTCCATCCATCCATCAATTCATCCATTCTTCATGAAGTTTGTGTGCGTGTGTGTGTGTGTGTTTGTGTGTGTGTGTGTGTGTGTGTGTGTGTGCAGGATCGGAGCGTTCTTCTTTCTTATCATCAACATGGTGTTTGGCAACCTATCAGCAGTTGAACTCTTTATTAATGAAAGAGCAATCTTTGTGTGAGTATAATATTAGCAGTTATGTCAAAACGAGTCACCCTTGTTTATATAACACTTCATACAAAACAGATGGTTTCAAAGCAGCTTTACAGTTCATCCAGTTATGCTTTTAAGTGTGTTTATCTCTCAGTGTTATTTTAGTGTTATTTATGTAATATTATAGTATTTATTAATATTTTTAGTTTTTAGCTTTCATTTTTATATTTAAAAATATATATTATATTTTTATTTTAATTTTAGTTTTTATTAACTTTGCTATGTGCTTATTTTTATTGATTTTTAATATTTAGCTTTAATTTATTTTTATTTCAATATTAGTAGTTTTAATACTTAAACTTATTTTACTTCAGTTTGTTGCAAAGACAAAATTTCTAATTTTCATTTTTAGTACAGTTTTTTTATGTTTAGTCAAAATATTTGTATTTTATTTTATTTCAGATTTATTTCAACTAACAAAAGGGATTTTTAATAGTTTTAGCTTTAGTTTTGGTTAGCAGTAACAACATTGCAATTTATGTGTCCAGGTTCTGTATGTATGAAATTAAACTTCCTTTCATTAATTTTTCTTTTCCAAAAAACCAAGTAAGTCTGTTTATATGCGTGTGTTTTAGGCACGAGAACTCTGGGGGATATTACCGTACATCTGTGTATTTCCTGTCCAAGGTGTTTGTGGATCTGTTACCAAATCGCATTGTGCCGATTTTCATCTTCTCCAGCATTTCTTACTATATGATGGGTTAGCACACATAATACATTATTAGTAAGCTAAACATGTGGCACATCATTAAAACTATCAGCAGCATGTATTCTATACTAAATAAAACATGAATATGCACAGTAAGTGTACATATATATTTGTGAGCAGGGTTGAATCCATCATTCACGGCCTTCCTGTGCTTTGCATTGACCATGTCCATGGTCAGTCTGGCAGGAGTCAGCTTGGCCTTCTTGGTCAGTGCCAGCGTGAGCACATTCGCCATGGCCAACGTCCTCATTGCCTTGCCTTTTGTCTTCATGATGGTCAGAATTCAAACATACACACTAATGTTACCAGTATGTTCTTGTTCCATTCTTGTACCATTCTCTCTTTCTTATTCGCTCGCTCTCTCTCTGTCTCTTTGTTGCAGGTATTTGGAGGGTTCCTGGTGAATCTCAACTCCATGCTCAACTGGCTGTCCTGGCTCAAGTGGGCCAGTATCTTCAAATATGGACTAGATGTAAGGAGGAGGAAAAGAGAAATCAATTTTCAAATGCAAAAAGTGTTATTAAATTAAAAGAGTGCATCATATGGTTTTTAAATGCATCTTTATCAGACTGTTTAAAAAGTGCTGATTATTGTGTTTTGTTCTTTTGTAGGCTGTGACTATAAATGAAATGAAAGGGCAGGTCTTCTACAGTGGCAATGTGACGTAAGTTGCTGTAGCTGTAACTGTAGATAAAGTGTAATGACAGTTCAGTCAAGTTCACAAATTTTATAATCATGACAAACACATACACTACCGTCCAAAAGCTTGGGGTCAGTTAGATTTTTTCTTTGATACTTTTATTCAGCAAGCATGCATTAAATTGATTAATACAGACCCCTAACACAAAACATATTCTTTGAGTCATTCATCAATTAAGTTTTTGACTTACCAGTATTTGATTTCTTTCTCATGGTCAGACTAACAGGAGAGATGTATCTGCAGTCTCAGGGGATCGACTACAGTGTGTGGGGCTTCTGGCAGAACCAGGTGGCTCTTCTGGGCATTATACTGGTGTGCATGACGTTTGCATACATACAGTTGCGCAGGATCAACCGCTGGAAATAATGTGCATGTTCTTCATAACAGATTCACTCGTACACACATTATGTAATTTCATAAAATTCTTATTTTGTTACACCATGTCCATTTGTCCTGTATGTTTCATTCACATTTGTCTATGTAAATGAAACAACATGTACATGTCTATGTACATTTTTGGAAATATGAAATGCTCTGTAAAGTTTAAAAAGGCCATGTTGTGCAACATATCTGTATTTAAAATTCATTATCAGCTATTTAAATGCTTTTCTGCTAAATTTAGTAAAAATTATTAGATAAAAGGATTCACGAAAGGTAAAGTGACTAAATGTTTCTCTTGTAAAATCACTGTTTGTGCAATTGGACTATTAACTCAACTTTATAGTTACTGACATATAACCTTTGTGAAATGTAAATATAAATATTAAATGAAACTTAAGTTCTCAATTCTTTGTGCACATAGAAGGCATGCACTTCAAAAATGTATGGTCATAGATTTTGCTCTATTTAACCAAAATTTCAATATACGTTAAAATTAATTTTTCATATATTTTGATCTATATTTGTTTATCACATTAATAAAATTTAAATGTGTAGCCTAGTAGTGTGCTTAAGTGAATGCATGTTGTTTTCCTTACATAGAACATAAGTAATGTAACCACTAGGCAGCAGCAGTGTTCTGAGTCAAGACCTGCTGTCACTTACATTCTGCACGTTCCTCCATATCTTCCGCTGCCCTGATATTAATTACACACACAACTGTATTTTTAGAAGTAGTTTGATTACTATCTATTATCATAGTAGCTATTAACTGAAATTTGTCATTCTGTCTTTCAGCTACACATGCATACCACTCACACAGACCATCATAAACCATGCAAGGCATTTGTTTACTGGATATTTTCATATTGCGAAAAATGAATTCTCAGCTCATCTCTCTTTGTTTATCTATAACACAATTTAAAGTGAAATCTCTCCATCATATAATTTGTCCTTCAGTTGTTGCTGTAGTCTCTAAAACCCACAGAAAGCAGCTGCAGACATTTCTTTGTTATTGCCACATAGAATTTTCACATCTGTTAGATATTAGTAAATCCTTGTGTGTGTTTTGTGTGTGTGTGTGTGTGTGTGTGTGTGTGTGTGTGTGTGTGTGTGTGTGTGTGTGTAGTGCAGTCTTCTTGAGTTTCATTCAGAGCCACACTGTCAGCGCAAAAAATCTTGGAAAGCCTCCAAAGTCGAGGTGGAGAGAATTCAGAGGAAAATTGTTAAGGAACAGAGGTGCATACGATGGAGAAAGACAAAGAAAGACAAAGAAGAAATGAAATCTACTCACATTTGCTTAGAAAATGTCAAATCCTAGTTAAAATAAAATGTTATCATCGGTTAATTTAGGCTGCTATGTGAGATGAACCTGCTTCTCTAGAAGAACTGGGGGAAAAACAAAGCACACTTTCTAAGTATTTACTTTCCCACATTTTCTTTTTATTTCATTGTCTTGTCCAGTTGCAAATGGCACATAATGAGAATAAAATAACAATGAAGTTCAAAAAACTGCATTTTCACACCTTAGGAGATCTTATCCCACTAAGGAAGGCACAAACACTTTATCTTTTTCTTTCAACACATTCACATGAAAAGCTTTAGCCGAAAAAGTGCAAATCAACATGTTATCATCAATAAGCTAGAGTTACATAAAAAAACACTATTGTTCCAGTAGTCAGAATAATGCTGAATACAAGTCATGTAACCCAAAATGGCCACAAACACCACAAGTAACAATTTGACAAACAAATGATTTCCTTCTGACTGATTTTGTGTGCCTGTGTATGTGAGTGTAAGGAAATCTGAATCTCTCTGATGTGAACAAGCATATTTCTCCACTTTTTCTGAGCCACGGTGCAGCTATTTAAAACCTGGCCTCATTACAGAAGCCAGTTCACTCTAAAAATGTTTTTGGGAGCAGGAACAAACCCTATGGCCGAAGGCTCAGCTTATAAGACACGCCTGTATGCTCATTTTGCATAATCAAATTATTGACCATTATGCAATCGCACATTTAGATTCTAAATTTCCTTGAAACAGATATTATAAGGAGCGAAATAAGGCCATGAAAGCATTTGAGAGGCAATGACAGTGACTTGAACGAGCCTACATGATGTGCATTAAATTGGTTAATGTATTTTTGCAAGATTTCATGACAGAATTTCATCCCATTAATCAGTTATCTTGGTAACACTTTACATGGGGTCACATTTATTAGCATTAGTTGATGTATTCAATAACATGAAATAATTTTATTTAACATTTATTAATCAATGTTAATGGTAGTCATTAAAAAATACAGTTACTGTTCATTTGTTAGTTCACAGTGCATTAACTAATGTTAATACATACAAATTATGATTTAAAAAAAATGTATTAGTAAATGTTGAAACTAACATTAACAAAGATTAATACTGTAGAAGTGTTGTAGTTCATGTTAACTAATGTTAACAAATGAAAGCCTATTGTAAAGTGTTATCTTGAGATTGAGCAAAGAACATCAACAGTTTGTGCGACAATAATCCAGTTTTTTAAAAAATATTTTGTTAGTACACCATCAACTTGTGCTTCTCTTAAAGGAACAGTTCACCCAAAAATGAAAATTATGTCATCATTTATTCTCCCTTATGTTGTTCTAAACTTGTATCCATTTCTTTCTTCTGCTGAACACAAAAGAAGATATTTTGAAGAACACTGATAACCAAACAGTTTTTGCTCCCATTGACTTCAATTGTATTTTTTGTTCATACAATGAACAAAAGGGTCCAGTGCTTTTTTAGGGTTTGCATCCCAGTGTTCTTCAAAATATTGTCTTTTATGCTGCACAGAAAAAAAAGTCGTACAGGTTTCAATAATATGAGGATGAGTAAATGATGTCAGAATTCATATTTTAGTCTGAACTATCTATTTAATTTAATGAATTTTAAAGTTTAAGCTAATTTGTGCATTGTGATAATTTGTGCATTTGTTTATACTTATACATTCAAATGTGTTTTTGTATCTTTATCCATTAGTTTATGTTGAGATATTTTTGTATGTTGTGTGATATGGACTGTATGTTATCATGTGCTTACGCTGTAGAGAATGTGTTATGTTTAAGTATAGGTTTAGAGAACACACGTAAGTTTGTGTGTAGATTGATGAATGTTTCTCAGTATTCCCACAATGTTGCATCAGCAATCCCCTGACCGCTGGCTTTGAGCACCCCAGCATGGTCTCCCTTAAGATACTTGCCCTCCTTTGTCTTAATGGCCACTTTATTATAATCACAGAACTCAAAGTGGAAACAGACAGGTGTGTCACTACTGCTGATCACAGAGCCGTCTGCCTCCACCGTCCAATACTTCCCCACTGAGTCTGACCAGAGAAATTAGAGAAATAGTAAGTAACAGACAACACAGAATTTCTGAACAAATTATAGAATTATAGAATAAATGTTATATCATTAAATTGTTACATTTTTATAATTTCAAGTGATTGTACATGCTTTTGATTATTAGCATTTAAATTAACCATTAAAATGGAATGCAGGAAAAAAAAACAGATTTAAAAAAAGTATGTATGCATGCATGCATGTGTGTGTGTGCAACAAATAAACAAACAATTAAACAATTAAATCAATTAATTAATTTTTGTGGTCAATTCAATGAAAATTGAATGGTTCCAATGTTCTTCAAAATTATTATTTTTTATGTTCCACAGAAGAAATTCATCTAGGTTTCAATTACACGAGAAAACAGAATTTGGGAACACATAAAACAGATTTCAAAGGCTTTTTGATTACCAAAATGTAATTTAAACATTAAAGTAAAATCCAGAAAAATTTAAACAGAAAAATGGAATTTGGGAAAAAATTAAATGCAAAAAAGGGGAAAAAATTGAACAGATTTCATAGGGCGCTAAGTAATTATTTACATCCTATCAACTGTTAGTAAATCTTCATGAATTGTAGTAGCACTATCACTCACCTCTGAGGCTGTAAGCATTGTTGTTGTACTCTAACTGGAAGACATCATAGGATGAGCGGTTGGAATCAAGTGTTCCTGTTCCTTGTTTGCGGCAACCAATAAAGCCGTGTTCCCCACGCAGCACTATCAATGGCCTGTTGATGAGCTTCAACACAAACTCCTCCTGCTCACCTGTTAAACAAAACAACACCGGCTACAACATACTGTACATGTGAAAGATAGCTGTGGTGCTATTCAATTATAATTGCATGACAAAAATTGTAATTAGCCATTCAGACACAAACCTGCAGAGTCCACAGCAGCCGCCAGCTGTCCGTTCTTTTTGGCTGCCAAATATTTACCATTACTGGCCTTCAGTGCGACTTTTGACCCTTTCCACTCAAGGTCAAAGAAACAACTGGGGGATCTGGGATAAACAGTTAGTTTCTTAAAAATCAACATGAAAAATAATCAAATTTAATTTAGTAATGTACATTTCTGGTCTTATTGAGCACAACTGAGCTTGTGCACTTTTTGTGTTCTATATGTACAGTCTTTATATCTATTTTCTAACAACTTGAGTAAAGATGACCATGCAAACAAACATCTACCCAAAGGCAAGCTGTTATATTTGTATTCCCTATTGCCTTTATTAATTCCTCTTGCCATATGGTTCACTCCACAAATATCTTTCAATCTGGCTAATCTACTTTTCTACCCTGCGCCTCTTATGTCTATGTGACATTTTCCTAACTTAAGTACAGTTAATTGTTCTTACTTAGCGGATGCAGAGCATTGGATCGCTCCACTTGGGGTGAGACTCCAGTACTTCCCATTGCAAGATCGGAAGGCACAGCGCTTTGTCTCCCTGTCCATCTCCATCTGAAACACCTCCTGATCGGACTCCTCATCCTGATTGGCTGATAAATCAACCCCTAAAAAACAGTAATTCAATCAGAGTGTGTTTTCAGCCAACAGACTCGGAGAGTGAAGTTAATCAAAATTATGAACACGTACTGTTTATCTTCATAAAGCTGTACTACAAAAGTGAAATGTGCATTTCTTACATTCAGGAGCTCTTAATTTACATTGTCCCACAATACACATTACCCTTCATAAATTTGGGATTAGAAAAACTTTTGATGCTTTTAAAGGTTTATTCTGCTAACCAAGGCTGCATTTATTTGATTAAAAAATACAGTAAAAACAGTAATATTGTGAAATATTATTACAATTTAAAATAATGGTTTTCAATTTTAATATATTTTGAAATATAATTTATTCCAGTGGTGGCAAAACTGAATTTTCATCAGCCATTACTCCAGTCTTCAGAAATCATTATGCTGATTTATTATGAATATTGAAAACAGTTGTACTGCTTAATATTAGAACAGCATTTGTTCAAAACAGATATCATTTGTAGCAATATACTACCACTCAAAAGTTTGGGGTAAAGGTTTTTTTGTTTGTTTGTTTGCTTGTTTTGGAAAGAAATTAATACTTTTATTCTGCAATATGTTAAACTGATTTTAAAAAAAAAAACTTATATTGTTACAAATGATTTCTATTAAATAATATTATTAAAAATAATAATAAAAATTAAAAATCTCCTCTGCATTAAAATTCAAGTCCTAATGATGCTTTTCTGCATGCGCACGTGCGCGCGCGCACACACACACAGATTTCCAGAGTCTTTATGTTAATTTTGAGGCAAAAACTCAGAGCCAATTTAGCCTATAGCATGCATATTTGTCTTGTAAAATAACTGTTTCCCAAGAAGGGCAGGACATCATTTTACAAACACTGAAAAACGGTAACCTAAAAATGGTTACATCTAAGTTAACTTGTTTTAGGTCATATAATATAGCTAAATCCTAATTACATAAATGTATAAAAGCAAATTCCATGGCTTAAATCAGGCAATTTGCAGGTAACAATCAGTTGCAGGTCATCATTTTTTACAGTGAAGGCTGAATCTTAAAATCTTAAGTTGAGCTCCATGCATGCAGTGTTTCACAATGAGCACAAAGAGAGCAGGCTAGAAAATGTCCAGACACATTTAGTAGCTCTACTAAACTCTAAATGATTTACCAAGAAAAAAAAAAAAGTGGCCCATTTCTCTTAAACTCACCATACATTCGCCCAAATGTAGTGCATAACCGTTATTAACAGCATTATGCATGCTGCAGTCACATATCTCACCCTGGCGCATGGAGATGTTTCTCTCGTTGCTGGCGGTAAGCACCACTTGCCCGTGACTTTGCTCGAGGACAAACAGCTCATCTTTGCCGACGCGCGCGCTCTTGCCAGACTTCATGGTCCCGGTGGGGCCCGTGGGCGCGATGTATTTGCCCGTCGCGTCCCGGAAAGCCACCTTCCCCGCGCGAAATTCCAGCGTGAACCCGGTGCCCGTGCCCGGTTTGGCCGTCAGGGAACCGCTGCACGTGAGGAAGCGGTTGTCGGCGGTCTGCAGGTGATACCGGTGATCCAGGTAGACGAGCGTGAGCAGCGAGTCCACGCCCCACGGCACATCGCGGTTCACGGCGAGCTCGCTCCT
Organism: Spinibarbus caldwelli; assembly: GCA_039654775.1. Lineage (NCBI taxonomy): Eukaryota > Metazoa > Chordata > Actinopteri > Cypriniformes > Cyprinidae > Spinibarbus > Spinibarbus caldwelli. The sequence continues at coordinate 8,179,047 of CM077224.1, read as the reverse complement.
CTCGGCGCACAGGTGCGCGTACCGCTTGCGCGCGATGCTGTACACGTTCACCTGAGGATGGACGGCCAGGTGCACGTTCCATTTCTCCGCAGGCGAGATGCTTTGCGCAAAGCACGCGATCCGGTCCTCAGTCCCGCCCAGGTAGCGCGAGTGCGGTTCGGACTGCAGGGACCACCGGCCGTCGTCGTGGGCGATCACGAGGAACCGACAGTCCGGGCCGGGCTGCTCGCTGTCTGCGGTCACGTTGCCGTCCTTGTCGGTGGCGAGGTAGCGACCCAGGTGGCTTTTGATGAACACGGCATTGGAGTCTCCGTGGTCACCGGACTGCTCCAGGGTCCACACCTGCTTTTTCTTCATGGAGCTCGCCGAGGCGTTGATTTTAAAACCGAACGTCTCCGCTGTCAGATATTTGTTGTCGGCGTTTATCAGCCCGAACCGAATCACCAAAGTCTCGCCTAATCCTTCCGAAGACATGCTGGAGCTGTTTGGATGTTACGGTTCGGTGAGAATCGGTGAGCAGCGGTTCCGAGGAGCGGGTGTGACGAGTGTGATGGCGAGAGAGAGAGAGAGAGAGAGAGAGAGAGAGAGAGTGTGTGTGTGTGTGTGTGTGTGAGAGAGAGAGAGAGAGACTGTGTGTGTGTGTGTGTGTGAGAGAGAGAGAGAGAGAGAGATGCTGATATGTAGGTTGTAGGCTATGTAAACTTTTTAGGCGTCTTGCTGTTTTATTTCACTCTCAGAAGCATCATAGATCTTGATAGCTGTGTGCAACACTTGATTTCTTGTCTAATAAAATGCAAAGAGCTTGAACCGCTACCTTCCCACGTCATCCCGCTGCTGTTGCTATGGGAAGAGTAGGGCGATATCCTAAATTAAAGTGCCTTCCCTTGTGAAAAGAAGTACACATTTATGTTATGAGTGTGAACAATGTAATATCTTAGGACACTTGTAATGTGCATTAGAATGGAAATCTGGGTAACACTTTATTTTAAGGTATCCTTAAGTTGTTACACGTTACATGTACTTGCTATTAGTAACACTTAATTAGCCTATACATACAGGCAAGTAACCCTAAACCAAACCCAAATCCTAACCCTAACCATACACGTTTAGGCTATTATTACTCAGTACTTAAATGTATAATTGCACTGTAACAGGACACCTTAAAATAAGGTGTAACCGAAATCTGTTATAGTTTCAGTTTATATTAAATAGGTCTACAATTTGAACTTAAGAGTGTTTTTGAGCAACTAACAGCTCTTAAGTAGCCTATAATTATATGTAATTGGACAGTATTGGGGAGTAGTTACATGTATCAGTGTTTCTTGTCATAGCAAAGATTTGATTTTAAAAACAGTATCATAGCTATTAAACTATATATTTTTTATGGTTTTAAATCTGTATTTAACCTCAGAATGATCTCAAAGTAAAAAGAGGGGTTAAAGTCTGATTTTGTGGTGGCTGTGCTTTAAAATTAAATTATTATAATCATAATTCAAGTGATGAAGGATTTTGACAGTAATAAGTGTTGAGTAGGCTACTGTAAGGTTAACCCTGCCTGTTTTAAATGTTTTAAAATGATTAAAAATTAAGAAACAATTTGAGAAATGAGAACTTTAAATATAGAAATCAAAAAGTAATCAAATGGAATGTAGTTACATTAATAAAGTAATTGAAATAGTTACAATTACATTATAAATAATAGTAATTTGTATAACCTATTACATTTCCAAAGTAACCTTCCCAACACTGTAACTGAATAATTCTATTGTCTTTGAAATACGGTTAAAGTGTACTGCAGTGATGACAAGCATTTATGGTAAACTAAAATTTACATATTTGTAATTATGCATTTGTAATTTTAAAGCACGACAGAAGGTTATAAAAACAAAGATTTAACATTAAAGTGCATTTTTAAAAAGTGTTCATTAAGAATAAGTCATGAAAGTGTACTCATTAAGTACAATGTTTTTTATTTCACTAATATCTTCTGCAAATACAGTTTTTTAATAGTTCTAAGAATTGATACACTACAAGTAGCCTATACATTCAGTACAATTAATGGCCGTTCTTTTCCCACAAGGATTCACTAAAAATAACTTATTGTGAGTTTACTGAATCCTCTCATGGCCATACTTTCTGTGAACTTAATTTAACAGAGTTCAGTGAAATAACAGGTTTTGCCAGCTTTTCTCGATAACTTTACTTGTTTGTTCAGTGTGCATGAGTGAAATCCACAAAAGACAAAGAATGTCCCTTTGTCCACACCATAGCTAAGATGAGCAATATTTAAGACAGCAGTAATGATTACCAGTCTGCATGTAAGGTGTGGTCTTTGAAGTTTAAAACTGTAAAACTATAGATCGGGGTGAAAGAGATACTGAAGAGACCTTCTGCAACAGCTATCAACCTTTAGCTTTCCACTGAGGGCTTGAGCATGGTCAGTATCTGGATGATGATTCTTCTGGGAAAGCTCAGGTTGCTGCAGGATGAAGGCCAGAAGGGGGCGTTCATCATGTGCTCTGTGCAGATTTAACGCCCCCAGTAATGTGATGATGATGATAGGCTATATAGGCCTATGTAAGTCAAGGTCCTAACTCTCTGTGGTCACTAAACCCTATAAGTCTTTTTCAGAAATACTAGGGGTGTGACTCTGTAAAATTAATCACCACATATGAACTTGTTACATCATTCATGTTTCATCCCACTAATAAACAGTTGTTAGTTACAGTGATGCCTCTACTTTTTACAAATTGCTTTGAGTGGAATACCAGATAACCACCAAAAAACTTCAAGATGACAAAATTTATAATTATTATTGTGATTTAGTGATAGGTAATTTGTGAATGAATCATTTAGATTGAACAAATTTTTATGTGACTAACTGGAATAAGAAGTTGTCTCAGTGAGTGAATTTGAGATTTAGGCCTCATAAACTCGTATGTAAAGCATGCTGAGAAGTACAAATCCAGTTTTACATCAACTGAACAAGCAGAAAAATCATTTTTGATTACTGATTTTTCACATTCACCTGAAACATAATTTAATCTGCACATTTTAGAGAATTACAATAATCAAAATCAAAGAAACATAGTAGCCTATTGTTCTGTAGAACACAAATAATATGACAAATCAGCATTTCCCCATTTTTTTCTGTGCATTTAAAATTTTTAAATTACTTATGTTCCTCAAAAATCTTGTTTAGGAGCCTCACCAAAGTCATTCAAGTCTATTTATTTTATTACAATAAGAATATAAAAAATACAAGAGAAAAATGATTATACCTACACCCAGGAAATCTATCTATCAGCAGTTACTTTTAATGTAGAGTATCTATGTCATGGATAACTATGCATTTTTGCCTGCTTGAGAACAGACTGCTCATGCTGTGGATTTATACCATAATAATGCATATGTTCCCCAAACATATCCTCTGCTCAGCTGAAATAAGGAAATGATGAAGGAAGCAGGAACTTGCTCAGGTTATTTTCAGGGCAAACAGCAGCTTTCCTCTTCCTCTTTGTAAAGGACAGGATATTGATTGAGTCCTTTATGCTCTGTTGACTGTTTGATGGAAATTAAATCTCTCCACTCATACGCTCTCCTTTTCATTTCTGCGTATACACACACATAGTGGGTAATCAAGAGATATAATTATTGATTGCATTAATGAAATAATGTATTATTCACTTCAGTTAGGCTATTTTTTATACAGACAGATACTTGATTTCAGAGTTAAAATTCAAGTTCCAAATAGAATCAACTTGAAATGTAAAATTTCAAAATACACTGATAAATAACACTACTATGTTTAGCTTTAGGTTGCATTCATATACAAGGGATTAATCAGGCTTCATTTACTGTCTTAATGAGCTAAACTCCTGTGTGGCCCAGAGCTACACATTGTCAACCTGCTTCCAGGCTTCCAGACTGCTCTGTCAGTTGAAAATCAGCATTGACGGAGATACACCCATAATCACTGTGTGCTAATGAAGTAGCGTAAATGATGCACAATGTGCAAATCTCTGGATTTAATGAGGTTCATCTGTCAAATCCAACTAATGAAACCATTAAGTGAAAATAACTTCCTAAAATATATAATGCTGCAAGCTAGATTTAGTTTTTTTTCTCCCCAATTAACTCAAAAATAAGTAGCAGAAGATATCAGTTGATGTACAATGTGGCATGTTTCCTGATATTTCTCACTTTGAGGTTAAAACTGCTATTGTCGGCTTAACATTTATCAGTTCACGTGACATATGTTGCATCTCCTTTTTTTGTCCAAAGACCTGAAAGACTGAAAGCCAAAAACATGGTAACACCTGGCCTGCTCCATCCTGTTGTCTGTTGGGGATTTGTGACCATGATAAGGCAGGTATTCCAAAAAATCAAGGCATCTTGAACACTTGAAACTAAACCCATCTGTGTGTCATGCAAGTATTACATATCATTGCATAAAATTGTGCATGATCTATGAGTGTTGCTCAGACTCAGCAGCTATCTATGCTGATTTTGCAGTTGTTGAAACTCTTTTTGCAGTTTGTCCCTGTAGAAAATATGATTATAGATTATTTTAATTTGTACATTAAAAACATACTTTTTATGAATTTATAAGGTTTGGTTTGGTGAGATTTTAGGTGAAGTCTGCATTCATTTAATCAAAAACTGTGAAATATTACAACAATTTAAAACACTCATAATCTCTTATTATTTGTGCAGCTTAATATTTTTGTGGAAACAATGATACATTTTTTTGAGATTCTTTGATAAACAAAGTTCAAAAGAACAGTGTTGAAAGAGAAATCTTTTAACATAATGTCCTTGCTGTCACATTTCACCAATTTAATGTCCTTGCTGAATAAAACAATTCATTATTATTATTTATTTATTTTTTTTTAATTACTCCCCTCAAACTTCGGAAAAGTAGTGCATTTTTATTTTAAATATATATTAAATATTAATTAAAATATTTTATAATTAAAATAATGAATCATTTTTAATTATATAAATAAAATTCTGTTCTGCTAAAAAAAACGGTATATACATAACATACTCGTAAGTGCTCAAATGGAGAATCTCTGTGACATGATTGCATTCATATTTGCAGCCATGTGAAAAGAGAAATTTAATCTTTTTTTTTCTTTTTTTTTTTAAATGTGTTTGTGCATGTTCTAACACATATACATTCCTGAAATGACAGCCACTTGAGCGACCACCCTCTTTTCCTTATTTAGTATGTACAATCAGAGAACTTATTCTGAGTATAAATCGTGTTACATTTTATGAGAGTTCCGTATGAGACTTCCTTGCTATTTTGTTACACTCTCCAATTGTATCCTAATTAGGTAACATAAAGTTGGCTTCTACCACGTATCTCAACTAAATGCAAAGCACTGAACTCTGAACTGCTCTGAGAAGGATTATGCTGTACTGACCTATTGCCATACACGGAAAACACCTGGGAAAGGTTTGTACCTGTGGAAAACAAACATTGGGGTTACATCATGGCATATGTAATGTTGTTCACTCACACAACCAATCATGCTTGGATCCTTTCTGTCAACCTTAGTCATTTTGGTTATATTTCCATATTAGGAGTCTACCTGTCTCCATTGCTTAGAGAGTGCAGCATCCATCAGTCCATCCCATCAGATCTTAGCGTGAGTATGTGTTACCTGTCAGTGTTTCCAAATAGGGTACTTTCGGTCTGATGGGTGGAGACAGTCAGTAGGCCACTTATAGTGTTTTCTATTTAATCTTATTGTGTATTTCCATTCTCCATATGTTAAGTACAATAAAGAGGCACAATAATGCTTTAAAAAGAAAATTAATCTTTCTGAATAAATGAAATGACATGAGAAGAGAAGCAGAGACTCCCAATCACTCTAAGTTCTAATTTCCGCTTTAAGGAGTCATGTGACTTTGCCTTGGCTTTCCAAAGTACTATACCATGTGACTCATCCAGAGATTGCCTTATAAGGAGATTGGCTGAATATCTCTTAAAGGGGCCCTGAACATAGTGCCTCTGTAAACAATACACAATACAAAGGTTATTTCATTTCCTTTGTACTGGGCAGCGTGACATGTTTGAACTCTGTATATGGCTATATGGAAGAAAACATTTCATGGTTGCTGTGTGTGTGTTGGTGCACTCCATCACAATAAACATGGCCATATGTCAAAACAGCTGCTTAAACTAATAAATGAATGAACAATCGCCCTTTACAAGTTTACCACACAGTTTATACGCTACACTTATTTCCAAGAGTAGCCTAAATTAAGCTTGGCTTACTTTATATTTCCTTTCTGATACAGGCTCCTGTGACTTCCTCTCAGAACTGTCAATGTGCTGTGGGTGTAAGACTTTAAGTCGTCTATCTCTCTTCCTCTTCCTCTTTCTGTTTGAAACATCCTTATAAGGGCTACAGTATTCTGCTGATGAGAGAAACAATGCGGATTTCAAAACAGATAAAACACCATAAACACGCACATATGTTACAACCAGTGGAGTCACAGACTCTCAAACATCAAACTGATACTCACACACCCCAGAGAGACTGAAAGCTGTACCTATTCCATACATTAGGAATGTGAAGCACTTTGTGAAAAATGATGTAGCAATAGACTGTAACAATGACTCATTTACCTCTGTGACTAAGCTTATCTATTCTTTATGGCTCATTGAGCTATAGGTATAATATTAAGATTACACTGTTGAGTTCTCTGTGGGAACCGGTACATAGATAGTCAAAACTCAATATTAATAACGTTGCATGCCTAGGTACATGTTTGGTTGGGGTGGGCGGGTGTATGGGTGTCACTACTGTTAGAAGAATCATTCCAGCCATCTCTTGATGACAAGCCACTTTCGTCACTAGATAAATCACACACTAGACTGTTGACCAAACACTACACTGCAGTGACACACTGATGCTTCAATATAACCAGCTCCTAAATAGTTCATTAACATAAAGTACAATTTTGTTGTCTTTTCAATTCCTCACTGATAAACCATGTGTCTCAGAGTGCCCATGCTGAAGGCAGCACACATATAACAGGAATTATCACTTATGGAACAAAATATAGCCTATAAACTCATAAAGGATTAACATAGTTTCCAATGTAACATCATAATAAATGAATATGGGGTCTCATTTAAGTAGTATAAGATTTCAGACTGGCATTTTAATTTTTTTTTTCTTTCGATTACGTTTGAGGCTAATTTCACAGTTTTACTTTAAATGCCGAATGTTAACTATAGTTACCCAGGGAAATTTGGGTTTCAAAGCGGCTGCATTTAACATTTAAGAAACACTTCAGATGCATACTGCTATTTGAAATATGAATATTATTATTTATTTATTTACAGTTTTTCTCAGTCGCTTTGGTGCATTTCTCAGATCAGAAATGAAATTTTCAAAACTACTTGTTCAACCTCCACATCATCTAGTCACTTGTGCACATCATAAAAGCAGTTTCTCATTCTTCTGAACAAATTGCGATTGCTTTGGTACATTCATGCATCTGATTAGGTACATTTGTCTGCAGGTTTCCTACATTTTCATTTGCTAATTTCATGTTGCTCAAAATGTATTATATAGTTCTCTGTGCTATATTCTTTCCCCTCAAAACATCTAGTCATTAGTTCATCGTGTAAGTCATTGGATGCAAAATGGTTGATCTAGTTGTCAAGCATATTTTCTACACATTTCTATTAGACTTTTTGTAAATTTGCCATGAATTGTTCAAGTGAATCTTGACTTTCACTAATGAAGAGAATACAGATCAACCGATTATATACCAGTTCTCTGAAATAGCTCAAAGGTGCATCTCATGAACCTTCAATTAGAAAGCATATAGACGGAGGACAACACAAAATTTACAAATTCTGACAACGGATGAACATCCAGAAAACGATCAGGGTCAACAGCCGAGAGGAAGAAGAGGAGTAAGGATGCATGGAAGTGTACAGAGGCAAAACAGAGGAAGAGGCAAGGACATAGGCGCATATCAGATGAAATAAGGGCTACTATTGTGGACTATGTTGTCAATCATGGCCTTACAATGGCTGAAGAGTGCAGCTAAATATTGGGAGATCGACCATATCCTCAAAAATTCAAACATTTCGAAACAGTCTCTTTCAATCAACATCCCACAAACAGTAATGTGTAAATTTGTACTTTTGAAAGGATATATGGCATACATAAGAAGTGCAGCCTTCTGCATTTCAGTACAGTAACTGTCATCCAAACTGTTGGCATAGTTTACATCAGATAATACTAACAGAGTGCAGTGTTATATTGACAACATGACTAAGCATTTTGACCATCTTGTTTGTGAACAATGACACAAGGACTTTTCATTATGATGGCACTCATATGTTCATTGACATAAATACTTACTTTTGAGAGATGAACTAAAGATTTTGAGTACGTTACAGGCTTTTGCAGGTAATCTATTGTGTGGTGCTGTTTGTACGAACGGTTTTGAGAAATGCACATACTTCTTTGCAAATATTAAGGATGATTCGAGAAATGCACCAAAGCGACTGAGAAAAGCATGTAACGTGAGCACTCCCAGTCCCAAGATTTTTCTAATGCATGACAATCATAGACTGTAGATGGCAATGCAGCAGCGTGAAACGTAGTCGGTTATGACGTGTTACGCAAAAGCCGGGTTGACAGGAAGCGTCCGGTTCAGGCGAGCAGCATGCTATTGTTGTGTATCCCCTGCTTTGCAGACAACCCGATAAGCTAAAACATTTCAAAATTAGTTGATCTAATATACTTCCGAGCCACGATGTATACAGGACACAGGTCTGAATAAGAAATCGTCAACATTTCATTCATTTCTGAATGACTCCTGAAGCATCCGCAGCCTGCAAGCTTTACATTCACAGCATTGTGCACAAAAGCGACCTGTGATAACGTGAAACAGTGCAACAGATGACAGATTAATACGTTTTAATACTGATTTACAGTTGATCTTACAATGGTCGTGAGAAATATCTGTACTTTAAATGGGAGCCACGCCCACGTAGTTCATCTAATACAAACTGACCTAATAAGGTGCATAGGCGAACAATAAATGTCCTTTTATGAACTAATGCTGAACGAATCGCTTTGAACTAGATTGACAAAAAAATTGTAAAGTAAGCAGCTCAGTCTATATGATCAAATAATGCTCCTCTGTTTTACCAATAATGATGACTCCCAAATAGACTACTGTCATTTACAGTGCAATGACATACATTAAAATACAAATCATGTATAATGATTAAAAATATATATTAAAACAAGAACAGTATGTCGCAGTAGGCTGCAGTGTTCTGTCTGTCGTCTCTGCAACCTGATTAAAGGCTTATTTAAATGTATTTGATCCATTGCTGGAGGTTTAGTGAACTAGCAAGCGAACTATTCAGTCGCGATATAAAATGTATTACAAAGAAAAAGCCACAACCTAAGCAGTCCAGCTCTCTACACTGAACTGCATGATAGTCACTGCGTCCCGTGCCAAATTAAAATATTTTTACTCAGTAATACATATATATGGCTATGTGGAATTAAATGACTTTTCCTGTCTTTTTTTCAGATAAATATGCCAGCTTGATTAGCCTTGCCAAACATTATTTCAATTCAAAACTTGAATTTCAAGCAACTAGCTTGAAACTCGCCAAGTGGACAACGGCTGGCCAATCAGATTGCTCGATGCCGAAAGTTTACCTTATATGGAAGGAGCCGGCCGCAGCGCCGGGTATAAAAGTGTGACCCACCTCGCGCATAGTATTGTGAGTTTGCAGTGTACGCTGAGAAGGTCTTCACACCCCTTGTTCACAATAACCTACTAATACACAGGTGAGATTGGCGTTGTTTCACTAATAAATGGTTCAGTATTATATTAATATTTGTAATGACGCTGGTTTGAAGTTAATTTATTATTGCTGAAGTTCCGCAGAGTATAATATATTGGTATGTGACTTGAGTTTTAATTCTGGATGGAGTAACAATAAACAGTGTAATTTACTGTGGGTTTTACAGCTCTGAACTTTGAAGGCTAACGTTAAGTTACATTTTCTTTTTTCTATTTTTTTAACATCTCGGTGGTATCAGCCGATAGCTTTTTAGCTTTCTTAGCTGGACGGATTTAACGTTAAAGCTTCTTTCTGTAACCAAAGGGGCTTAATCTATTCTTTTGGGTGTAAAGTGCTTTATTTGATATAATGCGGTTAAATGTGGGTTTAGCGTAGTGTCCTCCGTGTTCAGTTTGAATGGTGGGTGTGGCTACTATAACACAGTAACCGGCATCTCTTCCATCAGAGCCGTTTGATCCGTTCAATAGAGGTCTAAACGTTTAAAACACTGTTTTCAAGTTTCTTATTCAGGACAGTTAAGCTGTAGTGGTATTTCGTAGGCTTGTCGTTCACAGCCAGTAAAATAGGATTGCAGCAATCGTGTGATGAAACACCTGCACTTCATATCATCCTGAGAGATTAATTTTGCAAGCATCAGGGTCATAATGGTGTTCGTCTGGTAAAGCGCTTATCTCGGTCTCTGAAACTGGGAGTGGTCGCGTGTGTTGGTCTGGTTCCACGCGCTGAATCGGCTGCATTGAGCTGCTCGAACTTATTGCCATATAAGGCAATAGTGAGACCGCCTGACCGCTTCCTTTGTCTCAAACTGCTTGGTTTCATCCCTGCGCCTCTGCGCCGCCTACTGGCCGTCATCAAAAGCGTTAGACACCACCACCTACAAGAGAGCTACTGCAGACTGCTTTAACAATTTCGCCTTTTTCTTTTTTTACAGCCATGGATGAGGAAATCGCTGCCCTGGTCGTTGACAACGGCTCCGGTATGTGCAAAGCCGGTTTTGCTGGAGATGATGCCCCTCGTGCTGTCTTCCCCTCCATTGTTGGCCGACCCAGGCATCAGGTATATAACTTAATTTTAATTCCCTGACGACAGTTTAAGTGTTAAAATGTCGTCAAAAGCCTAGAAGAGATTATTATTATTATTATTATTATTACGGTTTATTCTTTTGAATGTCAAGTTATATTTACGTAGTATTTTATACAATACAGATTTGCAAAACCGCTTCACTATAATATACAGCAAGGTGTTAATTTTGAAAAACTTAAACCACAACTTCGTGTACAGTAACTCTACTGCTAAATTTAGTTAAATGTTGATTTTAATTCTGTTCAGTAAGTGTCAGTTTTGCTAGTTCATCAACTATAAAATTGCTTTAAAGAAACCTCTGCAGAAGGCTGTAGCATCACTATTCAGTTCAAGTTTTTCATTGAATACTGTTAATGCAGTGCTAATTGAAGTTTTCTGAAACAATGGTCTTCTAAACCTATTTTGCATATAGATTCTGAATGTGTTCTTTGCATGTCCTCATTGCTGAGTGGCTTGGTGGCTAATCTTTAAGCTCCTCTTTCCTCCAGGGAGTGATGGTTGGCATGGGACAGAAGGACTCGTATGTAGGAGATGAGGCTCAGAGCAAGAGAGGTATCCTGACCCTTAAATATCCTATTGAGCACGGTATTGTGACCAACTGGGATGATATGGAGAAGATCTGGCATCACACTTTCTACAATGAGCTGCGTGTTGCCCCTGAGGAGCACCCTGTCCTGCTGACAGAGGCTCCCCTCAATCCCAAAGCCAACAGGGAGAAGATGACACAGGTGCGTCTTTATCAAATCATCATAGGACTCCTTCTGCTCCTGTCTCTTTCCTCTTTGTTCACTTCCTTTCTATCCATTTCCTCTCAGGCTCTCTGTCCTCTGCCATGATCATCTTATAGGAGGTTCAGAAGGTTTATCCCTTTTTGAAATGTATTTCCTGCATGGTAGCTTCTCAAATTTTTCTTTTCTAACACCATCTTGAGTGTGACGTTTTAGCATGGTGTGCCAAGGATGCTTTGCTCCCTTAACCATGCAGCGCCTTTTGGTTTAGATGTGTATTCACTGGAAAATTCAAGAGATCTGACGCTATAAATGTTTCTACAGATCATGTTTGAGACCTTCAACACCCCTGCCATGTATGTGGCCATCCAGGCTGTGCTCTCCCTGTACGCTTCTGGTCGTACTACTGGTATCGTGATGGACTCTGGTGATGGTGTGACCCACACAGTGCCCATCTACGAGGGTTATGCTCTTCCCCACGCCATCCTGCGTTTGGATCTGGCTGGTCGTGACCTGACAGACTACCTGATGAAGATCCTGACCGAGCGTGGCTACAGCTTCACCACCACGGCCGAGAGAGAAATTGTCCGTGACATCAAGGAGAAGCTGTGCTACGTGGCCCTGGACTTCGAGCAGGAGATGGGAACCGCTGCCTCCTCTTCCTCCCTGGAGAAGAGCTACGAGCTGCCTGACGGGCAGGTCATCACCATCGGCAATGAGCGTTTCCGTTGCCCTGAGGCTCTCTTCCAGCCTTCCTTCCTGGGTGAGTCTTATGCTGTGCATTAAAACGCAAAGGTTTTGTGCTCTGTATTTGCTGAATTTACTGAGACTAACTATTTTTTTTAATACAGGTATGGAATCTTGCGGTATCCATGAGACTACCTTCAACTCCATCATGAAGTGTGACGTGGACATCCGTAAGGACCTGTATGCCAACACAGTGCTGTCTGGAGGTACCACCATGTACCCTGGCATTGCTGACCGTATGCAGAAGGAGATCACCTCCCTTGCTCCTTCCACCATGAAGATCAAGGTGACGCACCTTGGCTGTTTTTGTCTCTCATAGTAGCTTGCGGTTAGTAAGGTGAGCTAACATGTCTCTTCTCTTGTAGATCATTGCTCCCCCTGAGCGCAAATACTCTGTCTGGATCGGTGGCTCCATCCTGGCCTCCCTGTCCACCTTCCAGCAGATGTGGATCAGCAAGCAGGAGTATGATGAGTCTGGCCCATCCATCGTCCACAGGAAGTGCTTCTAAACAGAACTGTTGCCACCATAAATGGCCATGCAGTAGGATTCAATTGAACGACCAACCTAAACCTCTCGAACAAGATGACATCAGCATGGCTTCTGCTCTGTATGGCGCATTGACTCAGGATGCGGAAACTGGAAAGGGAGGTAGTTGTCTTACAGGGGGAGGAGCTTTCCCCGAGAGGACTTCAATGTACATTTCTTCTTTTAGTCATTCCAGAAGCGTCTACCATTTCGCCCTCATCACTGTGGGCATACATGACCTTTGTTATAGCGTTTATGTAAATTATGTACTCTGCATTGTTCTTTTCGTTTTGTTTTTGTACTTCAGCCTTAAACTTGGCCCAGTTTGTTGCAATGATGGGGAAAGCTTTACCTTTTAAACGTGAAGATCTTGCAGGACTCCCCTAGGGTATGTGAATGAGGGACGTCCCTTGCGTATGTAAGCCAGGGTGTCTCTGTACACTGACATGTAAACCCAAATAAAACGTGCACATGTAAAACCACACACTGTCTCTGTCTTCAGTTGATTAAGCACTTTCTCAGGTTTTAAACTTAAGTTAAATCTTAATAGGATAGTATGCTATAATTTTAGCCTCAGTTACCAGCTGGTGTCTGTGGGACTAAATTGACAAAATGGCCTTTGTTCAAACCTGGATCCAGCAGATGCTAATAAATAGACTTGGCATGTTAGTTAATGCCACATTACAATTCCTTTTAATAAGACTATTAGAAACCTGAGGCATGATCTGGGTTGCTACAAATAAGCATTCAAGTCATAAATTTAGGTTTCATAGAATGAAGTCAAATGGCTTTACTAATGGTTTTTGTCAAGTTAAACATTTACAGACACTTTGCACTTTTAAGTGGTCCTGGCTTTGTTTCACGGAGTTAAATGCCTTAATCTAGTTTAACATTTTTGCCTTAAATTACTCTACAATCTACATTGTAAGAAATCATGAGATTATAATGTGTTTGATTTCTCTATGCTTATGAGGTTTTTTTTTTTGGTTTTTTTTTCCTTTGAGGTGAAGGACAAATAACACCTTGTGTACTATAGACTGATATACTCTGCACAAAAGCATGTAGAGTCGTGTCCATTAAACCTGAAGTGAGCAAATTTTTCATTTTATTCCATATGGTGGACAAAAACGTACGTCAACACGTTAATGTTAACTCTTACGTTATTCAAATAACTGATTCCAATTCAGTTTGTGAATGCTCTTTGTATAATACCGAGTCTATTATGCTCCTATATTTTCTCATTCATATTCTTTCTAATCAGCTCCATTAAATTTTCATAATTATCGTTATAAGATTGAATACGAAAATGATATAAATGCATTTTTGTCTATTCAGTGTTTCAAGTTTAGACACACTAGCGTTTGACTTGATGTTAAATGACATCTCTGAAAGTTAAACCAAAATTAAAAAGGCCACACCCGGGGACCTTTTTACTAGTTGCACGGTACCGGAAGTAGGTACGTCTCTCAAACGTTCCGATGGTGCTACAGCTTGCTGCCGCTATATGTCTGCCTACAGCGGCAGTCACATTTTCAATGGATAAATTATATATTTGTTGAGATGGCAACAATTTATTTTTGTATATCACTTAAGTACATATCCAAACAGATTTCCCTAAAGCGTCATGGATAATCAAATTGAAACGGTAAGTCACATCTGAGAGCTGATCATTCATGCTAGTTAGCTTCTGCATTTTGTTGCCTGCAAAGATTATTTTATTCAGCAAACAACGTTTTGAAACGATTAGGATACATTTATTTTTAAATATCTGGACACAAAGATATTCAGTCTTCGTAAGGAACAGATTAGCAGAACATGATAATTATAATTCCTGTCCTAATACTATATTACTGACGTTTTTACTTCTGTAAAATAGTTTTAAATACTGTACACACTACTAACAGGCGTATAGATCGTAGAATGAACTGACTTGCGTTCAGAAAGCTTTCTCTCTTTTTTGGCATTTGTTTTGACAGTAGTGATTACCACATCTGTATTGTAATAACATTACTTAGAAGCTGAGGATGTAGGACTTCACCGTTATATTTTGTAAACAATGAACTCCCTGGTTAATGAACTCTTGGTTAAAAAAAAAAAAAAAAAAAAAAAAAGCTGAGCTGAGTCCAGTCAAATTAGTGTTATATATGATTAACTGTTTCTTCTTGCTACTCTCCAGGCTCTGTGCTGCTCAGACAGCATTTCCCAGACCTCAGTCACTATCTCAGACTTCTCAGATGAGATTTTACTGAATATCCTGCGATTCATTCCAAGCCATGACCTGATGCTCAATGTGAGTCAAGTGTGCCGGAAACTTCAAACTCTCTGTCTGGACAAGAGCTTGAGATCCCATGTACACCTGCATAAAGAATACACAGTAAGCTTGAAACACACACACACACACACACACACACTTTTACTGTCTCTCATGAGCTTAAAAGTATTTCTGAAAAACCACGGTTTGATTAGGGTGAAGGGATACATTTTTCCCAAAAGCATTGTATTCCATTTGAGGTTCCAGAACTTCTGAACAGTTATCCATCTTGTCTATTGTGCATTATAATGTTTTGACGCCTGATCAGGGTTCAACAGTTCTTGCATGTTTGGGCCAGTATTTTTCAGCTTGTCCTGCCAGCATTTTTATTGTTAAATCAAAATCATACATTGATTGCATCATAAATGTATGTTTTTGGTGAATTTAAATGTACACATTTATGTTTACATTTATAATATTGCTTTGCTGATTTTTAAATGTATAATTTGTATGTTTGTTATTTAATATATATTTCAACAGTTAATATATTAGAATAATTAAGAAGTTATTAGTTATTATACAATTCCTAACATTTACTATACAATTAATAAACATTTGAATTATTTTTGTACATTTTTCCACACATAATACATTTTTTTCCATGTACAACAAATGTACTTTGAAAAAAATGCAATAATTACTAGGAATTATACTGTTATCATATATTATAATTTTACAATTATATAGGAAAGTATAATTAAGACTTCATAAGTTCATAAACACTTTTGCTGGAAAATGATGGCATACCTGGCATTTATCCCATTCATATGCCACCAATATCATCAATTAATTACTGCAATTAAAAAAGAAAAAAAAACTCATCTATTTTAGCTAGTTAGATCATTTTACCTGTCTGACAGGTTTTAAAAGGTTGACGAACAGAATTGGGAACCAAGACCTGGAAATTTTACCTTTGCATTGCTTCCTATTCACAGGCAAACGACGATGCTGTGAAGCAGCTCTTAAAGAACCTTTCCGGCGACATCCAGACTTTAAACTTGAGCGGCTGCTACTGGTTGGCCAGCTCTATGGTGGATCAGGTCACCCGCTGTAAGGCTCTGGTCAGCCTGGACCTTTCAGGCTGTCGTTTGACTTCAGTTCGCCTCTCGCATCTGCTGACCTCTCTTCGTTCTCTACGCTCATTGGCATTGGATGTGGGACCGGGGTTTGACCTCCATCAGCTGAGCGCCGAGGGCAAGTCTGCTTTGGCACGACTGCAGGAGCTCAAGCAGACATTGTTGACTCCCTCGTACGGTGTGGTGCCGTGCTGTAGTGCCCTACGCCGCCTGCACCTTTATCTAGAGGCCAGCGAGGGCTGGAGGGAAGCGGGCGGATGCGCACAGCTGATGGTGGGCCAGAGCAGCGTGCCACACTATCAGAACCTGCGTTGGTTCTCTGCACGCCTGGCGCCTGGTGAGGTCAATCGCACTCTGTTGGCGCTCTACTTGGCTGTTTTCAGTATGAGAGTCCCGGAGGGTCTTACAGGACTGGTACTGTTTGTGCCGGGCCCCGCGCCGCCAAGGCCGGTTGCAATGACGGCGCTAATGGAGAGTATGGCGTCGACGGTGGGAAACACCGTCAGCGCTCTCCAGCTTCCACGTACGTGGTTGGATGGTGCTATACTTGGGCGGGTCTTGGCGCATGGCTGCCCCTCTTACCTAAATGTTTCACGCTGTTCATCTCCAGGGTTCAACCCTCTACATGTGCTCCTTAGTGCGGGTCGTGACCTCAAACCCTTAAAGAGTCTCAACTTGCGTGGATGTGGCCGAGGTCCTCTCGCCGAGAGCTGTGGGAAGGGTGAGGAGGAGATGGATGCAGAGAGTGTCAAAGCGCTTACTGAATGTTGCCCGCATCTTATTCACCTTAATTTATCTGCCACGCACTACCACCATGCTCTTCCCGCTGGGCAGGATGGTCACTTGTGTGGCGCTTTAGGGCGTCTCGCTGCCTTGTGCTCTTTGGCACTTCCGGTGTGTGCCCTGGCACAGTCCCCTCCAGCACCTGTGAACATTCAAAACTCCCACACAGATCTCTCCTCAAGATCACTACTTCTCGGGCTTAAAAAGAGCAGCCGCATCGGTGTGCCCACATATCGACCAACAACCGAGGTCACCGTGGGTCAGGGCGAAGAGCGGCAGGATAGAGGCTTGTGCATTCAGCCTCTGCTTCAAGGTTGCCCGCATCTAGTAGAGCTGGAGCTGATTGGCGCAGGGTTTTCCTCTGCCATGCCACGCAATGAGCCAGCCATCCGCAAGGATCCTGCCGCTTGCCCCTGGTCCTACAATGTTGGAGATGGTGAGTTAGCTGCTTTGGGAGGGATGAAATTTTTGCGCAAGCTTACCCTCGCTCACTTACCTGGAGTTCTGAAGGGGACGGGACTGATAGAGCTGGTTCAGGGGTGCAAGGACCTTTGTTCGTTATCGCTGGCAAATCTTGGATCTTTAAAGACTATGAACTACACGCAGGCTCTGCTGGAGGCTCTTTCCTACTGTACACAACTCAGGGACTTAAGGTAAACACATATGCCTACACACTCCATGCACAAAATATAGTCAACAATCTAATTGTAGACTTGTTGCAATATATATACAGGTGCATCTCAATAAATTAGAATGTCGTGGAAAAGTTCATTTATTTCAGTAATTCAACTCAAATTGTGAAACTCGTGTATTAAATAAATTCAGTGCACACAGACTGAAATAGTTTAAGTCTTTGGTTCTTTTAATTGTGATGATTTTGGCTCACATTTAACAAAAACCCACCAATTCACTATCTCAACAAATTAGAATATGGTGACATGCCAATCAGCTAATCAACTCAAAACACCTGCAAAGGTTTTCTGAGCCTTCAAAATAGTCTCTCAGTTTGGTTCATTAGGCTACACAATCATGGGGAAGACTGCTGATCTGACAGTTGTCCAGAAGACAATCATTGACACCCTTCACAAGGAGGGTAAGCCACAAACATTCATTGGCAAAGAAGCTGGCTGTTCACAGAGTGCTGTATCCAAGCATGTTAACAGAAAGTTGAGTGGAAGGAAAAAGTGTGGAAGAAAAAGTTGCACAACCAACCGAGAGAACCGCAGCCTTATGAGGATTGTCAAGCAAAATCGATTCCAGAATTTGGGTGAACTTAACAAGGAATGGACTGAGGCTGGGGTCAAGGCATCAAGAGCCACCACACACAGACGTGTCAAGGAATTTGGCTACAGTTGTCGTATTCCTCTTGTTAAGCCACTCCTGAACCACAGACAACGTCAGAGGCGTCTTACCTGGGCTAAGGAGACGAAGAACTGGACTGTTGCCCAGTGGTCCTAAGTCCTTTTCAGATGAGAGCAAGTTTTGTATTTCATTTGGAAACCAAGGTCCTAGAGTCTGGAGGAAGGGTGGAGAAGCTCATAGCCCAAGTTGCTTGAAGTCCAGTGTTAAGTTTCCACAGTCTGTGATGATTTGGGGTGCAATGTCATCTGCTGGTGTTGGTCCATTGTGTTTTTTGAAAACCAAAGTCATTGCACCCGTTTACCAAGAAATTTTGGAGCACTTCATGCTTCCTTCTGCTGACCAGCTTTTTAAAGATGCTGATTTAATTTTCCAGCAGGATTTGGCACCTGCCCACACTGCCAAAAGCACCAAAAGTTGGTTAAATGACCATAGTGTTGGTGTGCTTGACTGGCCAGCAAACTCACCAGACCTGAACCCCATAGAGAATCAGGTAAGACGCATCTGATGTTGTCTGTGGTTCAGGAGTGGCTTGACAAGAGGAATACGACAACTGTAGCCAAATTTCTTGACACGTCTGTGTGTGGTGGCTCTTGATGCCTTGACCCCAGCCTCAGTCCATTCCTTGTGAAGTTCACCCAAATTCTGGAATTGATTTTGCTAGACAATCCTCATAAAGCTGCGGTTCTCTCAGTTGGTTGTGCATCTTTTTCTTCCACACTTTTTCCTTTCACTCAACTTTCTGTTAACATGCTTGGATACAGCACTCTGTGAACAGGCAGCTTCTTTGGCAATGAATGTTTGTGGCTTACCCTCCTTGTGAAGGGTGTCAATGATTGTCTTCTGGACAACTGTCAGATCAGCAGTCTTCCCCATGATTGTGTAGCCTAGTGAACCAAACTGAGAGACCATTTTGAAGTCTCAGGAAACCTTTGCAGGTGTTTTGAGTTGATTAGCTGATTGGCATGTCACCATATTCTAATTTGTTGAGATAGTGAATTGGTGGGTTTTTGTGAGCCAAAATCATCACAATTAAAAGAACCAAAGACTTAAACTATTTCAGTCTGTGTGCATTGAATTTATTTAATACACAAGTTTCACAATTTGAGTTGAATTAATGAAGTAAATTAACTTTTCCACGACATTCACTAACCATGCCACAAATAATTTCATGTTAAAACTGTAACTCACCAGTAGGGAGCAGCATCATAATGACAGAATTGCTGTACATCCTGTATGTTTAAGTGGTTACATTTAATTTTTGCATTAATGTATGCTAAACAATAAACATAAATATACATAAACATAAATGTATTGCTAAATAAAAGTATTAATTTCTATTTTTTCTTCTATTCAGAGAATCCTGAAAAAATGTACTCAACTGTTTTAAATATTGACAACAACAATAATAATAATAATAATAAAATTGTTTCTTGAACAGCAAATCAGCATATTAGAATGATTTCTGAAGGATCATGTGACACTGAAGACTCGAGTAATGATGCTAAAAATTTAGTTTTGTTCACAGGAATAAAATACATTTTAAAATGTATTCAAACAGAAAGCTGTTATTTTAAATAGTAAAAATATTCCACAATATTACTGCTTTGGCTGTATTTTGGATCAAATAAATGCAGGCTTGGTGAGTAAAAGAGAATTCTTTAAAAAAACATTACAAACCTTACTGTTCAAAAATTTTTGACTGTTAGTGTAAGCAATAATAATAATAATACATTTATTATTAATAATTTTTAGTAGACTATTTTAGCCCTATAACTCCTGCTTTTATTTACTGTTTGTATATGTGTGAAACTGCAGGCTGGAGCAGCCCTACTTTAATGCGAACGCTGCGTTTTTTGAAGCACTCAGTCAGTGTCACCAACTGCAGCGTCTGTGTTTGGTTTCTCGACATGGGACCTTCCAGCCTGCCGCTGTGGCGTCCTTCATGCAGAGCTGCGCTGACATCATCATGTGCCACATGTTCATGGGTGGTACCCTGGTGGCCTGTAAAACACTGCAGAAAACCCTGCTGGACAGGTTAGTTGCTTTAATGAATTCTTAATAATAAAGACTTTCTTAATGAGTGAATAATTTCAGGAAGTAACCTGGTGTATGTCAAATATTTACCGGTCCTTTCTCTTCCTCCTGCAGTTTTTCAATATCTCGTCCAGCCCTCAGTGTGGTGATTTACCCTTTACTGCACGAGGATCTGGCCCATGTGATCAGAGGTATGCCGCTTTGCCATCTGGACGAGATCACACTTTTCAAAAGCCGCGTCGCTGAGGAACCCATGAAACCGTGACATGAGGTGAAATCAGAAAATGGAAATCATGTGTTGGATAAACCTGGGTAATGCTTGACCTGTTCTATTTTGTGTGAGAGAGGTCAGAATTATGCATTGTAGGGATTCTCCTTTTGTTTATTTAATTAAAAAAAATATATATATATTAGCAATCTGGTGAAAGGATTCCAGGAAAACCATTTGTTTGGACTTAAAAGATCATCGAGCTAAATGGACAATCGCAACATTTAATAAGGTCATTGTTTCCCAGTAAAGATGCAGTGTAAACAAACTCTTTACCAGGTTGAAATGTCATCTCTGTAAATGTGCCAAAATAAAACCTTGTTCATATCTTCATTCTTTGTGTTCACTGAGATATTCTCTGTCTCTTAGTTTGAGAGTGCTATAGCCACAGTTTAGGCACAGGCCATCTGAACCTAATGAGTTCAGCTTTTACAACCACATTGTTGGACCTTTAGATTATAAGATATCTGTTGTTTCTCACAGGTAAGAAGAGTGAGAGTTCATTAGAGAATTTGAGATGTCTGATTGGTGAGCATAATGTTCTTTTGAGTCATCTTTACAGTGAATAGGTTAATATGGTTCACAAAACTGGTTTCAATGTGTTGCTTCTCTCATGAACACATCAAGGAAAGACAAACAAAAGTGAGTTGTAATTTGGTGACTGATTGTTTATAGTTTCAAACAAACTTTTGATATAAAGATTAAATCTTACAAATAAAGCATTCACAGATTAATATTGTTAAATATTGTGAAATTTTATAAATTACTCACCCTCATGTCGTTCCAAACCCGTAAGACCTTCGTTCATCTTCATAACACAAATTAAGATATTTTTGATTAAATCCGAGAGCTTTCTGACCCTGCATAGACAGCAACACAACTACCACGTTCAAGGCCCAAAAAGCTTGTAAGGACATCGTCAAAATAGTGCATGTGACATCAGTGGTTCAACCGTAATTTTATGAAGCCATGACAATACTTTTTGTGTACAAAGAAAACAAAAATAAAAATCTTCTTTTCCATGTCAGTCTTCGATGCACATTCATGAGAGTACCATGATGCAAAAATTTGACAAAATGTTCGTTTTTGGGTGAACTATCCCTTTAAAGCCGTTCACCATATCATTTCTCAGTAACATTAGTTTTTCTTGGTTGCTAACACGCAATTCATGAAATGATTTACCATTTTCTCACAACTTTAAACAATCTCAAAACAACATACCTCAAACTTCTAAGTCAAAATCAAATATTTTAGTCGAAAAACATATTCACTTTTAACTTAAACTTTCAAATACTTATACTATACTTATAAAAGTTTTCTTCTTCTTGCAAGACCGTAACGCTGATAAATATTGGATGTTGACTAATGCTTGTGTCTTCAGCTGTTGTGATGGTCTCAGCAGATCAACTGGAGATTGTCTCATTACAGTGAAGTGAAGTGACACCATAGTGTAACACACCTTCTCATTGGTTGAAGACCAGACACAGTGCTACGTTGTGGCTCGTCTGAAAAAGCCTGGTCATGCTGGCTGAACACTGGCCAAAAGAGCACTGCAGTTTTCCAGCCTTCAAATGATAGGAAGTAGCAGATTTTCCTGTTGATGTTAAGCGCAAACCTCCATGACCATGAATTTTATTCTTTATTGTTTAGTGGTTTAAGATAAGATTCCAGTATTATATTAGTTCCAGTGTTTAATTACTAAACTGAAGGTGTTATGTTATTTACATTGTCACATTATTTTCTCTTCATTGAATAGGTTAACAGCTACTTGCTCTTGCTCTAAATTTTGAGGTAAGTACAGTTATGCTATTTATATGCAATTTAAATATTGCAAAATATATGCTATATGTAAAATATGTATTATGTCTCGTGATCTTGCAGAGAACTTGATCCATCATCACATCCTCTTCATCATGCTGCTTCTTCATGTGCTGATGCTGTCGCTTCTCTCCGGTGGTTCAGCCAGAGTTGTGCAGGATTTTGAGAGTGAATGTGGTCAATTTTTTGCAAATAGAAAATCACCAACAAGATTTTCTGAATCACAATATGAGCAGATCTGCCAAACTCTAGATAATGTTTATTATGCCACATTCTATGACACTGACAAGAAGATCCCCGTGTACTCAGCCTACAAGTTTGAAGGGTTAATGGGCTGCACAAGAATAAACAAGTGGTATATTGAACCTCAAGTAAGTGAAATATGACTCTAAACAAGTTGTAGTAATTGTTGTGCCATATTACTGTTAAGGTTATACTGTTTAAATTAGATGCTTCTAGGGATGTTTTTTTTTTTTTTTTTTTTTGTGGTGTGGGTGCAGTCATTTTAAATTTACTGATAACACTAATGTCTTTGCCATTTATCCTTTTAATCTTTCATTGAAAATATTCACAGTTAAACTTTAAACAAAATTAATTGTAAAAATATACATTTTTTTAAATAATATTTTTTTCTCATTTAAATGTGTGTGCCACACTTACTGGCACCCTCATGTAGTACTTTGTGCAACCTCCTTTTGCTATGATAACAGCTCTTAGTCTTATATTATATTGTGTAATAAGCTTGAAGAAAACACAACTTAGGATCTGAGATCTTTCCAACTAGATCCATCGGATTCTGAGGTCCACGTCTCTAGCAAAATAGGATCACACATTCTTCAAAATAATTCAAGATCATTCTGTATGAGCACCAAATAATGTGTCTTTAAAGAAACATGAGGATACTGCATATATATAACGCAATTTTACAACATAGCAACGTACAATAAAAGTGAATAGAGAATCAGATAAATGCTGCTAACATAAAAGAGATTGCTAATATATGTGTAGCATATTGCAAAGCTGAATAGCAGAAGGAGCTGTATGAACAAGGTTTTGAGTTTGTAATGTGTGTTTTTGGGAAGACGAACAATAGATTTGGCCTAAAGTGATTGCCGTGCTTACTTTACGCTTCATCCAACAGAGTGGGTGTCGCATGTTAACTCCTATGATTTTGTTTTTCCTTTAACATGAACTGTTCTCAAGCCCATGTTTTAAACTGATTCACTATTGCAGCTTGACAATAATAATGCATCACCAAACATGCAATTGGAGAATGATGTGAACATACAAGGAATTGGAGACCGTCAAGCTCTCAATGAAGACTATGAGAAGTCTCGTTTTGACAAAGGTCATCTGGCACCAGTCCTCCAGGCAAACTCACAGAGGTGTGCTGATGCCACCTTCACTCTCACCAATGCTGCTCCACAAAACCCCTCTTTTAACCGAGGTCAGTGGAGAGTACTAGAAAGAAACATTGCAAAAGAACTGTCCGATCAGTGTCTACCACATAAGTATTCTGTTTACATTGTGACAGGGGTGGTACCCGGTAATAATAACATAAGCAATAACGTGACAGTGCCTAGTCATTTCTGGACTGCATACTGCTGCTTAGACAACAATAATAAATGTCAGATCTCAAGAGGGTTTATTGGAGAGAATATGAACATTCCTCCCAAAGAAAAAACTGTGAATGGTTTAAAGAATGAGTTGGCAACGCTTTATAATGTTAAATCATTTGAATTGTTTGATAAATCTACAGATCCCCCAACGAAAAAAACAAAGCGATTCAGAAAATGAATTAAAGCTATTTGAAAATAAAGCGCCAGCAAGCTATTGTCTGCAAAAAAAAAACTTTACAGAATGTTTTCTTTGGTGTTATTGTTATTTCTGACTAAATTATTATGATTGTTAGCAGAATCATGAAGAAAATCCTGCTCATGCTTCGAAAAGGTGTACTAACATGTCTGTGAAAACCCTTAAGAACTCCAGTTTTCCAAAAAATCTTTCAATTCTTAGATGTTCGACTGTAATTAATAATTGAAACAATTACAATATGTATAAATGGATTGCATCATATATTAAACTAATATGAAATAAAGATTGATTTTTTTATTTATTTAATTTTTTGATTGATTGTGAAAGAAACCTTTTTTTGGCCCCTTTGCCTTTTTATTGAACAGACATCCATTAGATTATAACTCTAACTACTAAGCCACAACTCTGACACAGATTCAGTCTCGATTTACTCAAACTTTGAGATCATTGTAAGATCATACAGTTACATTATTACAAATATTTCCATTGAAAAAAAATTGCCAGCTAGGCACGTGACACATGTGAAACTCGTCCACTAAGTCAGTGTGAGTTTAATCCAAATTAATGCATTTACACTGAAATCAATGTAAATACATTAAAACACACACACACACACACACACACACACACACAAACATTAGATACTCAACAAGTAATAAAGAACAAAATGTAAAAGGCCAAAGTCAGCTCTACAAAAGGCAAGGACACACTGGTGTTGCAGAGAGATGGGCGAGTATTTCTAACCCCCTGCTTTGTCATTCAGCAGTGCTGTAAGTCACACTGAAATTTACAACTTGACAAGAAACTTTAAAAATAAATAAATAAAAAGACACTACTTAATTTAGAAAACCACACACATAAACAGTTCATTTAATAAACAGAATATTAAACACAGAGAAATAGATTAATGTTTACTAAGTCAAAGGGAGACTGCTAGTCTGTTCTCACACAAATAAATGTGTTGTGTGGCAGGAAAAACTGAAAGATAAATTCTGCATGTGAACATGGATGTACATTTGTTTATGTTTTTTCTTCTATCCAGCACTCAAGTTTATCTTTTTTCTTATGTTTAATATTATATTTCAGATTGATGATAATAATAAAGGAGCACATGTGGCATGTGAGGGGACTGAATATACAAATATGTGGAGGCTGTCAAGCTCTTAATGGAGACAGTAACCGCTCTGGATGCCACAAAGGTCACCTGCACCAGTCTACCAGGCAAACTCTCAGAGGTGTGCTGATACCACCTTCACTCTCACCAATGCTGCTCCACAAAACCCCTCTTTTAACCGAGGTCAGTGGAGGGTACTAGAAAAAAAACATTGTCCGATCAGTGTCTATCAAAAAACTATAATGTTTACATTGTGATAGGGGTGGTACCCGGTGCAAGTAAAATAAAAAATAGAGTGAATGTGCCAAGTCGTTTCTGGACCTCATACTGCTGCTTAGACAACAATAACAAATGTCAGACCTCAAGAGGATTTATTGGAGAGAATGAGAACATTCCTCCCAAAAACAAAACTGTGAAGGATTTAGAGGCAGAGTTGGCAAAGCATTACAATTTTACATCATTTGTGTTGTTTGATAGATCTACAGAACCCCCAGCAAAGAAACTGAGAACAATGAATCAGAAAACAATGAAGATAAGCTCTTTCAAAATAAAGTGCCAGTGAGCTATTGTCTGAAAGAGAAACTTTATCAAATGTTTTCTTTGGTGTTCTGGTTATTTCTGACTAAATGATTATAATTATTATAGCTGAATCATAAAGAAAATCATTACGAAGTCTCTAACTTTAATTAATTCTCTAACTCTTTCAATTCTTAGATCAGATGTTTGACTGTAATAATAATTGAAACAATTATAATGTGGATAAATGGAGTGCATCATATATTACACTAATATGAAATAAAGTTTGATTTTTCAGTTTGTCTTATTCAAAAGATGTTTGGCCCCTTTGCCTCTTTATTGAACAGACATTCATTAGATTATATCTTGTTTCACACATTTCCGCTATGGGTAACTGCTAAGCCACAACCCTGACACAGATTGAATCTTGATTTACCCAAAATTTGAGATCATTTTAAAATCATAAAGTTATATTATTACAAAAATTTTCACTGAAAAAATATGCCAGACACGTGACACGAGTGAAAACTTTTACACACATTTGGTGTTTATAAATTTGTCCCACTCAGTCAATGTGAGTTTAATGTAAAATTAATGTATTTACACTGAAAACATTGTAAATACATAACAAAAACTCTGGAAACATTGTATCACAACTCAAAATCTGATGTTGATTTTTCCAGTCAGGTGACAGAAAACAACAACACGCACACAGATTGACAGCTGTGAATTTGGTAAACCTCCAAATTTAAACTTTTTAAATATAAATGCAGCAAGATACAATGAGACACAGCAGAGAGAAATATTTAAAATTATGTTCATTTATTTGCATTGATTCCTTTAGGAAAATTGCCAGTAGATCTCATTGGAGTGAAAAACAAAATTAAGCACAATTTCTATGGGATTCAATCTCTGCCACAATTCGGCGTGCGAAAGATCATATTTTGAGCACGCAAAAGTGTGTTTTGCACGCGTGTAGACTGAGTTTTGTGGAGAAAATATTTGTTTTCGCAAAGAAGAAAGTATTTTGAGCACACGAAATTCAATTTTGCATTTAAAATAAGTTTTTGGATGTGTTCCAGCCAATCAGAGACGAGGCTGCTAAATTCTGATTGGCTGCTTTGACAACCAATCACAACATTCCTTGCATTACCGACTACGGCAGAAGATGAAAAATACAGTGCATGCATAATTATTATGCAAGTTGATATTCTAATCATATTTTTTTCCAAGCACATTTTACCAATTCCAAACAACATCAATCTTAATAACTACTATTAAACTTGTATTTAATCATTTATAACTGATATAGAATTATTCATGAAGGCTGGAAGTGAAAAAATTCTTATATTCAGGTGTGCAGAATTATTAAGCAGTTTTTCTTTTACAGATAAAATGATCCAAAATAGAGATTTAACTCAGACTGAAAGTCAAAAGTTATTAAATGCCCATGAGAAATATTCAAAACTAATGCAATACTAGAAATTGCAAAGTTAATGCATGACCATTGGACAGCAAAATGTTCAGTGGGTCAGCAGGATCAGTCAAAAACATGTGGAGAAGGAAAGATGCATGTTAACTGCAAAAGAATTAGGAATTAAGGTGAAGAATACAAGAGAACAAGCCTATACCTCTAAATCAGGTATGACATCCAGCACAAGGTTTGTAGTATTATAAGTATTAGAAATGATTATTGTTTTAAAATTCTGACAGGAAATATTATAGTGATTATAAGTGTAATGAAATGATAATAATCTGCACAAAACATCACTCAAAATAGGTTCCCTCAAAAATGGTTGCAAAGTGAGGCTTTATTTTGAAGCAACCCCTGTCTGCTTTTGTTATTATTATTGAAACAACTGAAATGCTCTTCCATAAAGGTTTCCCAACTATGTCTCTAAAGCAGCCATACTCTGTTTCATAATATTGGAGTCATTTTCATTGGTTCCAATAATTCCTCCTGAGATTGAACATCTGTTATTCTGCAGAATGCAGTCCAGAAATGACTAGGCACATAACATATTGTTTATGTTATTAGTGCCTGGTACCATTTTCTATTTATTAATCAATTAGAATGACAATTGTCTATAAAATTATAATGAAAATTATTTAATTTTAAATTTTATAATTATAATGTAACAACTGTAAATCTATTAATGTCTAAAAATACCTCTAATAAAAATCATTAATACTTCAAACCTTGCACTGGATACTTCTAGAAAAAATATATGTGCTTTTGCACTTGATTACATACCCAGATTTTGTTATTTTATATGGTATCTGACTGACAGTTGTCACATGTGTGTTCCCATTTAGTTCCTGTTTGTCCATATTTGGTTCTTCCGTTCCTGTTTCCATTTGTGTTGATTTGATTCCAGGTGTTTCTTGTCAATCAGTCTCGTTTAGTCCTTGTGTGTAGTGTATTTAAAGAGCGTTCTGTTTAGTTACCTTTGTCCGCTGTTATATGAGCAATATCACATGAGTAGAAGTGCGGTATGGCTGTATATCGCACGGCTGTGATTCGGCTGTAGGCCATCACAGCTGTGCTTCTACAAGTGTGACGAGTGTGTAAATAAATTAGAAACAACAACGAAGTGTCTTTAAAAGCCCTCTTTTTTGCAGAACTACTTCCTTCCGCCACAGATTTAAATCTAAAGTTGACAGTTTAACAGCTGAGACCCAGTCCCTGTTACTAATTCCAAAACATCACTTTAGAAATAGTAACGAAGGAACGTTGAGTTGCTTCATTGAAAACTTATTGTATTAACGTAGTAAAAGCTTGTATTATGTAGAGTATTATGAGAGAGAGATGGATTAAGCGACTGTGATTACCTGCATCTGATACAGCATCTCCTACAGACAATAAAACATAAGTCTAAATGTCCACTGAGGAAAGCGTTATCTTTGTCTTATCGTCAATATCCTTTCATCCATTAAGCATGATTTGTGATGACAGCACTGCTCATTTGTTAGCCGTGTTGTTGTTGAAAATAAAAAATAACTTCTGTTCACAAAAGCATTTATTTTTCAAAGTAAAAGTCTTTACTGCAGCGCTGACTCATAAAAACAGTCTCTTGTCACCATCTAATGGCGAAACAATAACCAGGTTTCCATCCAAGGATTTTTTTGCGAAAAAATATTTAGCGCTTTAAAATATTTACGATATAGCTGATGGAAATGCCAATTATCAATTAAATTTCTCATGTGTCCACACAATCTTTTTCTGTTTAACTTTAGCGCATATATTTTCCATATCGACACTTCAAATGTCGCAAAAATTTGTTTGGAAACACTTTTTGTTGAGAAAAGGGGCTTTGACGCAAATAAATGTGGTGTCACATGACAGAATTAGCCTATAGGCAACGTCCGTGTTCATGTTACCCACTGTGCAAAGTTACGTCCAGTGGACGTCTTTTTATGTCTTTGCAGACGTTGAAAGACGTCCACTGAGGATCCAGAATGAAAGTTTTTATGACGTCTTTTTTTGACGTGTTCTGCACATTCGATATAGACGTTCATGAACCTCTGTACAAGGTTAAAAACTAGTTCAAATATGGTCAGTGGACATATTTTCAACATCATTAAAGATTCTTTCAGACATAATTTATACTGTTTCTGGACCAAATAAACACTCTCAGGATGTTATTTCAATGTAATTTCCATTTATAATTGCAATATAAAGCAACTCACAGACACTGTGTTTGTCCAAAATCATGAAAATAAAAGAATCTTCACTGAAACAGGGTTGAAGTTTATGAGGTAATTAAATGATCAAATAACAGATGATTGAGCATTTGGTAAAATCAGCTGCAAATCAAAGACATTAAATCTCTGAAGATCTCAGCAGAGGAGGATCAAAGATCTCCACAAACAGCATCACCAGCTTCACTCATCACTTACCAAACTCACTTTATTTCTGTCAGACATCTATAGCTTTTATTGATAATTACCAGAGGTTTAGATGTTGATATGTTTCATTTGAAGTCACCATTGTGGTGGACAGTGTTTGCTTTAGTTGGGATCTTGAACCTCGTACTTCTTGTGTTATCTTGTCTTTGGCTGCTTTAACAGTGTGTTTGTGAAACACAATTGTTGTGGCAGAGAAAGCTGAAATCAAGTGTTAACATCTTTCTGTAAATGATGACAAAGTCATAACAAAAAAAGAACAAACTGTTGCGTTTATATTTACAGATAAAAAGCATGTACACAAAATCACATCCTGCGTATTAGGAGGTAACATGTGGAGATTACACATATGGACTGGCCAAGGGCAGTGCTACATATGGAAGTCTCTGAGGTAGACTCAGGCAGCCTGGGGTGAGATCAATACACAGCAGAGACGGCAGAAGGTCTCTGCCAGGGAAAGACACGGGCTCATCATGAGGGGAGCCGTACCATGGAAGAATACACATGTGGGTTCACCCGAAAGGGGAATCACTACACACGGGCCCAGCACAAGGGCTGACCTTGGGCATACACACATGAGTGCTGGACCTGGTGTCTGGCGCTCCGCCATGCCTGACTGCCGAGGGTGCGGAGGAACTTCAACAGGGTTCGCCAAGAGGAACTGAACTGAGAAGCAATAAAAGCGCATGTATCTGGTCCGTAGAGGGGAATGGCGCAGCAAGCGTTATTGACACCGAGCAGGTTCCAGTGTTACTGGCCATCTGAGGCAAGTACATGGGAGGACCCGGGCTCTACAAGGAGAAAATAGAATCTTGCAAAGGTGTTAAGTGTCGCCCAGCCGGCAGCTCTACAGATGTCTGCTATCGAATCGCCCTGCGCCAATGCCCAGGAAGACGCCACACCTCTCGTAGAGTGTGCTCTTACACCGAGGGGGCACGGTAAGCGCCGGGCCTGGTATGCCAAGACTATAGCCTCCACTATCCAGTGGGCAAGTCTCTGTTTGGAGACAGCCTTTCCCTTCTGCTGTCCTCCGAAGCAGACAAAGAGCTGGTCTGAGGTGCTGAAGCTCTGCGTGTGGTCCACGTAAATGCACAAGGCACAGACGGGTCAGAGCAGAGCAAGGCTGGTTCTGCCTCCTCCCAGGGCAGCACTTGCAAGTTCACCACCTGATCCCTAAAGGGCGTGGTGGGAATTTTGGGCACACATCCAGGCCGGGGTCTCAAGACAACGTGAGAGTTACCTGGTCCGAATTCTAGGCATGAATCGTCAACCGAAAATGCCTGCAGGTCCCCTACCCTCTTGACCGAGGCCAATGCAGTGAGGAGCACTGTCTTTAACGGCAGAAACTTAAGCTCTACTGACTGCAGAGGCTCGAAGGGCTCCCCTTCAAGGCCATCAGGACCGAGGGGAGATCCAAGAGGGTACCAGATGAGGGCGTAGAGGATTTAACCTTTTCAGTGGTGAGTTTAAAATATTCTAGCGGTCCCCCCAGAGTGAGTTTTTTTAAGGCGACCGTTATTTTAGAACGTTTGCCCTTACTATTTCAATGGCGATGCGTCATGATTGTCACGTGACACACCGCGGCCACAATAACACTGTATGACAGATGGATCGCTTTTATTTCGTTTTTCCTTTTTTATTTAACATATTCACAAACTTGCTTACCATGGCATGGACAATCTGATATTCCGATTCACAAATATGCATAAATGAGTGTGTTTTGTCCTTTAAACACCTTTATAAATGATCTTGCTCGTGATCTGTAACGTGAGATGGGCGCCGCCATGTTTGTTCGCGCCGCAGTTCAGAGAGTCCTGTCAGTCAGATTTACAGCACATGAATTCATCAATTTCTCCAGAAATACATGCAAGTACAAGTAAGTGGCCGGTGAACTGGGTGAAGAATAGAGTGAACTTTATAGGTACATACACTATGTGTATCTGATATGAATAAAACCCATCGGCAAATTAAATTGGAATGGATTGTTATTGTTGCTTCCATAGACATCTGTGTGTATTTTACAAGCTCTAAATGTATTGTTTTACTAGTACTTATGTGTATTTAAATGTCTGAAACCTAAAATATGCATTATGCGGTTAAGAACACTGCATAGTTGTGATATTACAGTCGCAGTGCACGTCTCTCTCTGGTTCAGTACCAGTAAACGCGCGAAACCACAGTTTGAATTTGGCAGTTGTGTGACGTCATCGAATGTTCTAAATCCCATATGTGGGACCGTACTCCCAGGGGCATGGAAATAAGAATCCCATATGTGGGACCGTACCGCTCAAAAGGTTAACCTCCTCGCCCCTCCGAGGAACCTGATGACCAAGTCGTGCTTCCCCACATACTTACCGTCTACTGCATCGTGATGTGCGGCAATAGCGGCGACATACACTTTGAGGGTGGAGGGAGACAGCCTTCGCTCCAACCCATCTTGCAGGAAAGAGAGCACAACCCTGACCGGGCATCTACGGGGGTCTTCCTGGCGGGAAGAACACCAATCGACGAACAGGTTCCACCTCAGCCTGTAAGCGTGTCTTGTAGACGGGGCCCTAGCTGAAGTGATGGTGTTTACTACCGCTGGAGGTAGCGCACCTAGAACCTCCGCGTCCCATGCAGGGACCACACGTGGAGATTCCACAAGTCTGGACGCGGGTGCTAGAGGGTGCCCCCTCTCTGAGAAAGGAGATCCCTCCTCAGAGGAATTTGCCAAGGAGGGGCTGTCGCAAGGAGCATCAGTTCGGGGAGCCAAGTCCGATTGGGCCAGTATGGTGCCACCAAGAGGACCTGCTCCTCGTCCTCCCTGACCTTGCACAGGGTCTGTGCGAGAAGGCTCACTGGGGGAAACGCATATTTGCGTAGGCCCCGAGGCCAACTGTGTGCCAGCGCGTCCGTGCCGAGGGTCCCCTCGGACAGGGAATAAAACAGCTGGCAGTGGGATGTGTCCGGGGAGGCAAACAGGTCTACCTGAGCGTCCCTGAAGCGTCTCCAAATCAGCTGGACTGTTTCAGGGTGGAGTCGCCATTCTCCCGGAAGGGTAGGCTAACGTGAGAGCTCGACGGCTGCACAATTGAGCTTGCCTGGGACATGAACGGCACGAAGCGACCTCAGATGCTTCTGACTCCAAAGGAGGAGATGGCGGGCGAGTTGTGACATGCGACGGGAGCGTAGACCGCCTTGATGGTCGATGTACGCAATGGTCGCAGTGTTGTCCGTACGGACCAGTACTGCTTGTCGTGTAGCAGTGATTTGAAGCGGCGCAGAGCAAGCCATACTTCTAGCAACTCGAGGCAGTTGATATGCCACTGCAGTTGGGGCCCCGTCCAGAGCCCCACAGCTGCATGCTCATTGCACATGGCACCCCAGCCCATGGCAGAGGCATCTGTTGATACAACAACATGCCTGGACACTTGCATTAGGGGAACTCCTGCCCAAAGAAAAGCAAGATCCGACCACGGGCTGAAGATCTGATGGCAGGATGGGGTGACAGAGACTCGGTACGTGCCCCATTGCCATGCCCATCTCGGGACCCGGTCGTGAAGCCAACACTGAAGCGGTCTCATATGAAGCAATCCGAGCGGCGTGATCGCGGCTGCGGATGCCATATGCCCCAGGAGCCTCTGAAACTGTTTCAGTGGAACCGCCCTCTTGCACTGGAAAGACTCCAGGCAGCTCAGCATCGACTGAGCACGCTCTACTGAGAGACGTGCTGTGAGGTTGACCGAGTCCTACTCCATGCTGAGAAAAGAGATCCTCTGCACAGGGGAGAGTTTGCTCTTTTCCCAGTTGACCCGAAGCCCCAGTCGGCTGAGGTGCTCGAAGGGGAGGACCTGGTACTGAAATTCTCGCCCCTTGAACACGAAGCAGAGAAACGGCCTATGTTGAGGGAGGCTCGAGACATGAAAGTATGCATCCTTCAGGTCAATCGCTCCAAACCAATCGTAAGAACGGATGCATTAAAAAATCCATTTCTGCATCAACATCTTGAACGGGAGCTTGTAAAGGGCCCGATTCAGGACGCGCAGGTCCAAGATTGGTCATAACCCACCGCCTTTCTTGGGTACAATGAAGTAAGGGCAGTAACACCCCGACTCCAAATCGGCTGGAGGGACCGGCTCTATCGCATCCTTCGCCAGTAGGACCGCGATCTCCACCTGCCAGACAGAAGCACCCTGGTTCAGCACAGTAGTGAACCGAATGCCCCTGAACTTGGGAGGACGCTGGGCAAACTGAATCACATAGCCGAGTCTGACAGTTCTCGTGAGCCAACGAGACGGTCTGGGGAGCGCTAGCCAAGCCCCCGGAGACCGAACAAGCGGGACTAGGGGAACCACCGACGTACCCGCAGTGGGGAAGCGAAGTGGAGCACAGGGACCTGACCCGGAAGGCAGTGCGTCCCGGAGTGGGGTCTGAGTGCGCAGTGCGACACTTACCTGGCTCCACGGTTGGGCAGGGGACGCGTGAGGAGGCATCGCGTCCCCGAACCGGGCCCTGCTGCCCACTGGCGAAAGGAGAGTGGGATGGGGGTGTCGAGACTGTGTCCTGTGCACTGGCGTCCTCGCCCTCTTGGGAACCGGAGACATAGGAAACTGCCCTTTTGAAAGTTTGGGTACCACTGGTCGAAGAGAACAACAAAAACAAAACAACAAAAACGAACAACAAAAACAGGGAACAAAAGATTTTCCACCCGACCCTCCACCAGGGGAAGCAGCGGACTCACTATCTCCTGAAGAGCAGAATCCAGTGCCTCGGGTTCACCGTCCCAGGGATGCCGCTTGCTCTGGCGCTTCATGGGCCTGGCAGGGGCAGAGACGGGCTGTGCCGCTTCCCTGCTGCCCGCTCCAAGCTGCGGCCGGTATTCTGGGCTGGAGCGCTGGAGCGGAGGTGGAGGTAGCAGGAGGGTACCCTCGGCGACGAGCGAGCGAAGGGGCTGCAGCTGGTGGTGGGATGCGACAGCAGCGGGCTGCCAGGGCAGAATGCCCTCCATCTGCTTCTGTGCGGCGGAGAATTGGGCCAGGCTCTCCACTGGACTCCCTCATATCTGCCAGGTGCTCCTGGATCACCAGAGTGAACATCGTCTAACCGAGGGACCGTGCCGTGACTTTCGTCGCCCGAACGGCAAGGTCCGTCACCGTGCGCAGCTCCTGAATCAAACCTGCTTCAACACCTTGGCCTGGTAGGCTTGCAGGAGGGCCATGGCGTGCAGGGCAGAGGCAGCCTGTCCAGCAGCTTTGTAAGCCTCGTCCATGGAAACGGACGAGAACCCACGGGCCCTGGACGGGAGACATTACATTACATTTACATTTACATTTAGCAGACGCTTTTATCCAAAGCGACTTACGTAGCATTCACGTTACAGTTTTTACATTTTTGATCAACTCTTGCTTTCCCTGGGAATCGAACCCATGATCTTGGCATTGCTAGTGCCATGCTCTACTATTTGAGCTACAGGAAAGCTCGTGGAAAGAGACGTGGATTACCCCACCAGGCGGAAGCGCTCCACGGGCAAAGCTGCACCGCAATAGCGCGCTCTACTGGGGGGGGATCTCCACATACCAGGTGAGGACTGAAGAAGCACTAGCTCTGTTTTGGGCAGAAAACGGTGCCCTTCAAGACCTAGTCGCCTCCTCATGCACTTCCAGGAAGAATGAAACTGGAGGCAGCTGCCGGCCAGCGGCGTGCGCCCCCAGGAACCAATCGTCCAGTCTCGAGCGTTTGGGAGAAGGAGGAGGCCTCCAGTGCAACCCGACGCTCTTGGCGGCCCGGGAAAGCATAGCAGTCAGCTCTGGATCCAACTCGGGCAATGGCACTCTTCCTGACGGAGGCAGCGCAGCCGAATCGTCATCTCCAGAGCCTAGCTCGCCTTCTGATGCAGCAATCAACATCCTGTCATCCGCTGGCGCTCCGAACGAGATGCTGGGCCCCGCCCTGTCCGAAGATCCAGCGAACTCATCCGGAAACATCAGATGGTGCGATGTGCTGGAGGAATGAGAAGAATCCCAGCGGAGACGCACTCGACGGGGAAGCTCTCACCGTGATCCTCAGATCACCCTGACCATGAGCCGAAGTAGCCCTCCGAGAGATGGAAGAACTAGAACGGGGCATGGCAAGGGGAATACCCCCTCGTTTGACAAGGAGGTATCTGGACCGCAACATTGCGATGGTCATGTTCCCGCAATGAGATCATGACTCATCCACGAGCGCTGCTTCAGCATGCTGAAAGACCAAGCATGAGATGCAACTATCGTGACCGTCAGATGAAGCCAGGAAGCGACCACATCCAGAAACACACAGGCGGGATGCATGGGATGTATTCTCCGCGACCTTCAATCACCCACAATCCTTTGTACCCATTCCATTTCATGAAAATAAACTGACGAAGAATGAGTCAGTACTGAGCTTGTCTGAATTTATTATGAAATCTAAGACAAAAATAATGTTTTCAGATATGAAAGGATAGATGTTATATATTGTTTTGGTGTAAATTACTTACTAAAAGCTAAACTACCAATAATTTAAGCCACAGGGAGATTGTAGACGGCTGTGATTCGTTGTATTGCATTAATAGAAAGCCAAATAATATAATAATTTGTAATACAAAGTATTTTTCCAAAACTAAGTTTTATTAGTGTTTTTGTGCCGTGACGGCGAGGGCGGGAACATATATGACGTAGCCACGTGCACTTACTAGAGCGTCTCATTCTAGCGCAGGGCTCCTCAAATCTGGACCTCGAGATCCACTTTCCTGCAGAGTTTAGCTGTAACCCTAATCAAACACACCTGAACATGCTAATCAATGTCTTCAGGATCATTAGAAAATCACAGACAGGTGAGTTTGATCATGGTTGGAGCTAAACTCTGCAGTGGATTGGACCTCCAGGGTAAGATTTGAGGAACCCTGTTCTAGCGTTTAATGCCGAGGAGGAGTCTAGCCTACAAGACTCTGAAGGACTGAACTAGAAAGGACACAGCCTCGGTAGGATGCAGCCTTCCTTTTGAGAAACACCCTACATCGGTTGTACACTCGTTTTTGCGGTGCATTGTGGGATTGAACGAGTGCACTCGAGAACGTCCACTATGGTTTCGAACACCACTTAAAATGGCTGTCCCCTCAAATAGTGCACTATTTGAGGAGATAGGGGGTGATTTCGGATACAGCCACTCTCTTCCGTGATTGCACATGCAGGATGGCTCGGCTCCGAAGTGAAAAGATGATGTGCATTTGCACGCGCTCTCCTTTTGTGTCCGCGTTGCGGGGCGGGGTGCGCGTGGCGAAACACGCACGCCAACTGTCATTGGCTTGTTTTAACACTCAAAGGTGATTGGGCTCTCGGGCAAGATCCCATTTACCTCAGTCACTTGACGTTACGTCGAACGTGACTGACTGAAAGGGAACTCTTCATTTGATAAATATGCATTAGCAATCTGGTGAAAAGAAAACCATTTGTTTTGACATGAGAGATCACTGAGCTAAATGGACAATCACAACTTTTACTTAGGTCATCATTTCCCAGTAAAGTGTGAACAAACTCGTTTCCAAGTTGAAATGCCATCTTTGAATATTCAAATAAACTCCAAACCTTAAAAAATAAAGCATCCATAAATACATTTTTTTGTTTTTGAATCAAAGATTCGATTTATGGTAAATGATACATGATACATATTGTCTTCATGTTTTAGCTACAGTTTTAGTAGCTAGTGTATTTAGAGTAAACACTTCAGAATATCATACTGTATAATTTGAGAATATATCAAGAATTCATTAAATCAGTGGTTGTGGCATTATGCTCATAAAATATGCAATGTCTGATTGTGGGAAAAAAGGAAGTCTAAGTAATAATCCACAGAAAACTTCATTAAAAATATCCACTCTGTTCAGTTTTTTCCTTCCTTTTTTAATTACTGAGAAGCAGTGTTCTGCACTGGTTCAGGGAATGAAAACAAAAAAAAAATTCACAGAAACAACAAAAGATCAAGTTGAATTGTTCTGAACAGAAATGCTTATTTGAAATTACTTTTAATTGGTTAACAACATTTTTTATTGGTCTCTTTGTCTGTTTTTAATATGAATTCAAATAGTATAACATACGCAAATGTGATGTTGACACATTCAGCCCTCTCCAAGAATTGAAATGCCCTCTCTCAGCCAGCAAGAGAGCAAAATTAAGAGCTCCAACCCCTTTTCTGTGGCCAAATTGAAAAGAGTAAATGCCTTTGCATTGACTTGGACTTTAAAGTGAACTCAAACCTCATTATGTTGTGTTAGTGTCTCAGTTCACATTACATTTATTAGTAGTAGTAGCTTATTCAGGGAACTGCTAAATAGAAAAATAACATGCAATTTTTTTCCCATCTCTCTTAGTTTTTAAAAGTATTAACATCTTGCATATTCTGCAAGGCATATGACTTATAAGCAGAAGTGTATGACATCGAACCACGTAATGTTAATTAATGCATTAACTAACGCATGAGAAACTTTTATGAAAAAGAGAAGCTGGGGTTTTAGTTCCCTATGTATTTTAGCTAAATCACAAAAAAAATGAAATTGTTGAGAAAGCACATTTCACTAAATGGAGAGGGTATATAGATGTGAGTGAAGGGAGGAAAATTTTAGAAGGATGGGTGAAAACAAGCTTCTTTTGAAGAACAACTAATAGTGGTGAGTATAGGCATCTTTAATTTCAATTGTTATTTTTATACTTATACTATTTTAATTTTTTATTATTAAATTTTTTTGAGAGAGAGAGTAATATCATTTGTTAGATCTGTGTTATGTGATCTTCCTTATTGCTACCACTATTTTAATGCTAATGCTGTATTTTAATAATGCATTTTGCCTGCAATCGGGCTGTAACAAAAAGTTAAAAGTTAAATGCGTGTTGATTTCATATTATTTTTTCTGGTTGCTAACAATGTATATTTTATAAATATATAATAATATATATATATATATATATATATATACACACATATATATTCATTATTTTATTTTATTTTATTTTATTCATTTATTTTATTTGTGAGAGTGACTTTTTTCCATATCGTTTACAAGGCCTCCTTTTTGGGGGGACTACATAAAGCATCAACAACACTTTAAGCTAAATACAAAACTATTGCTAGAGCTAAATACGGAGAATCATATATTGTACACTCTTTTTTTTTTGTTTGTTTTACCACCAAATGTATTATTTTTTTAAATGTCAGAAATCCATAAAAATATATTGAGGCAAAGCAGAGAGAAATAGCAAACTTACGTTTACATGTGTACATTTCTTTGCATTCAATCCATGTAGAAAATTATCAGTAGACCTAGTTATAAGATCTTGCACAGCAGTATTGTTTATGCACAATATCTGACTGGAACAACCAGATAACATTTAACCTCACGTTATCAAAATATTAAGTTTGTGTCCCTAATACCTTATCAGAGTTGAATGCATGAATGTTAGAAATACTGGCCCAGTTCAGTGCAACACCAGTGTATCTTTGCCTTTGGTGCCAGTATAGAATTTGTAGAGCTACCTTTTGCCTTTTACATTTTATTTAGGGCTGTCAAGTGATTCAATTTTTTAATCAAATTAATTAGCCTACATGATGTGCCGATTAATTAATATAATTAATTGCAAATTAATCACACATCACTTTAGGATCATTTAAAGCCATTATTGTATAATGTGTATTTTAATATGTACTTTAATAGCTTGATCTTTGACTTTTACTGCTATATATTTGAGGTAAGTATTCATATGTTATTTATCTATAGCCTATTGCACAATATAAGGTGTTGTAGTAGTTATAAAAACAATCACAGGTGTTTGTTGTTTTTGCAGAGTTGATAATCCAGCATCTCTTCATCATGCTGCTTCTTCATGTGCTGATGCTGTCGCTTCTCTCCAGTGGTTCAACCAGAGTTGTGGAGGATTTTGAAAGTGAATGTGGTCAATTTTTTGCAAATAGAACATCACCTACAAGATTTCCTGAACTACGTTATAAGCAGATCTGCCAAACTCTAGATAATGCTGTTTATTATGCCACATTCTATGACACTGACAACAAGATCCCCGTGTACTCAGCCTACAAGTTTGAAGGGCAAAAGGGCTGCAAAAGACAAAAATGTTGGTACATTGAACCTCAAGTAAGTGAAATATTACTTTATCTAAAATGTTAAATGTTATACATTCTATATCATTAATACAAAATTTCAGCTAAAAGACTTGAAATAGTACATGGTGACATGCATAGTAAGCTATGATGAAGTATTTTATTATCCACTATACAAAAAAATGACGATGCACCCTGATAATACCATAACAATGTTGGAGTAGTGCTGTAGTGCAGTTAATTACTTCTGTAAAGTCACATTGACATTTAAGACTTGACAAGAAATCTTCTGTGTTCTCACACAATAACCAAGTGCATTCACACAAGTGTGTTGTGTAGCAGGAGAAATTAATATATATGCTGCAGGTGAAAATGGATGTACATTTGTTTTTTCTTATTTCACACTTTCTCAAGTGTATCTTTTTTTCTTATGTTTATATAATATTATATTATGTAACATTGCAGATTGATGATGATGATAATACAGAACCAAACATGGCATCTCAGGGGACTGTGGATAGACATAAACGTGGAAAACGTCAAGCTCTCAATGGAGACTATGAGAACTCTGGCTATGACAAAGGTCATCTGGCACCAGTCTACCAGGCAAACTCACAGAGCTGTGCTTATGCCACCTTCACTCTCACCAATGCTGCTCCACAAGAACGCTCTTTTAACCGAGATAAATGGAGGATACTAGAAAGAGACATTGGAAAAGAACTGTCCGAGCAATGTCTACCAAAAAAATATGTTTACATTGTGACAGGGGTGGTACCAGGTACTAATAGCATAAACAATAAAGTGAACGTGCCTAGTCATTTCTGGACTGCATACTGCTGCTTGGACCAGAATAACAGATGTTCAATCTCAAAAGGAGTCATTGGAACCAATGACAATAACTCCAATATTAGGAAAATGAGTGTGGCTGCTTTAGAGGAAGAGTTGAGAAACCTTTATGGAAGAACATTTCAGTTGTTTCGATAATAATAACAAAAGCAGACAGAGGTTGCTTCAAAACAAAGCCTCACCGAGTGAGTGATTATTAGGAAAACATTTTTTGAGGGAATCTATTTTGAGTGATGTTTTATGCAGATTATTATATTTTCATTACAATTATAATCACTATAATATTTCCTCTCAGAATTATAAATCAATCATTTCTACATTTCTAAGTGTGTTCAATTTCTAACACACTTACAATAACGTGTGCTGGATGTCAGCTGATTCAGAGGCAGACTTTTTATTTTTATTTTTTTTACATTGTTTCAATTTTAAGTTTTATCAACAAATTTAAGTTGTTTCATTAAAAAAAAGTTTACATACATTTTTAGGGAATTTTTGGGAATCTATATAGTATAACGTGTTGCATTTCTTAATTGGAATGACAGTTGTCTGTAAAATTATAATGAAAAGGATTTCATTGTAACTATTATCATTACAATGTCTCAACTGTAAAACTATTAACCTCTAATAAAAATCATTAATACTGCAAACCTCACACTGGATTTGTGCATTTGCACTTGATTACATACCCAGATTTTGTTAAATTGGCAGATGCTTTTATGGCATCTGTCAGTATCAGACAACACTGTAAAAAAAAAAATCTGAAAATGTACTAGTAATTTTCTGCCAGGACATTGTCCTTACAGACATTTCCTTTACCCCTAAAACACAATGCAATGAGGTACAACACCTGTAAAAAAGAATAATAATAATAAAAAATAAAACTGAATTAACACTTTATGTTAATTCCTTTATATTTACACATACATACATACATTTATTTATTTTTATTTTACAGTGGATCAAATAAATTGTACCAAGCTGTCAGCGACAATTACAGAGGCTCTATACTTTAACCAATGTCAATTGAGGAAAACAAACAACAACAAAAAAGTGAGAATTTAGAGTTTATTAGAGAAAATCAGTAAAGATTTTATTATAATGTATTTTGGATTGTATCTGGATTTTATTTAATTAAACTGGTCTCTTGGCTCTGAAATGGGACATACTGCAATTTCTAAACAACCCAAAAACCTACAAGCATAGACATTCTCAAAATGACAACCTCTTTTTCTACGACAGTAAATGACAGGATGATGAGGGAGGAAGGGCTCCACAACTCGTCCCCAACACAAGCACTGCAGCTTCCCAGGCTGCTACAGTAGTAACAGTATTTGGCAAAGTTTGTAAGATCCGTGGCATCAAATCTTAGACTCTTAGGGGCCATTTGCACATGTTTTTCCATTACACTGCTTGTTGTTTTTCTATTTAAACTGCCTAGACTGATTTGACTGCTGCACCTGCGTAAAAACACGCCACTAAAAATAAAAGTTCAACTTTTAAAAAACACGATTTTCCCCATTCCACTGGCCAAGTCTGACATGATCTGTGTGAACTGTAAATCTTTCCACTTTCAGATTTACCTGCCCATAACATCAAAAAGCAAACAGTATAGTATAGTCAATTTCACGTCAGTCAAACAACACTATTTGTTAACTTGGTTTAAGATGAAGGTGGAAGGGTTATAATTTGAAACAAGACACCAACACAACTATATCAACCACTCATAAAGTAGAACTATAAAGCATACCTTACAGTAAATTACACATGGTGGCCATACATTTAAACATGACAGGAACAGTTATACATCAATTTATTTAACAAGGCAATGGTTATTCAGACAGTCTTGTATAATACTCTAATGAATATCCAACACATTTTATATGAGCCAACATCCCTGATGAACAAATCAGCATATGTAGCTGCTCGCCAGCATATGTTGTGTTTTGGATGCTGGTCCCCACAATTAAATTCTAACATGCTGGCATCCCAAACTGGGATTCTTCATTTGCTTAACCAGCAGACTTTCCTTGCATAAACCAGACTGGACCAGTATGCAAACTCCGGCCTAAGCTGGTGTTTTCAGCAGGGACAGTCTCTGGAAATGTTCTTTATTCTTACATTAACAACTACATTAACAAAACAGTGTACATGTGAGAGACACTCAGTGGCCGGGCATATAGCTGTGTAATGTGAGTGTGTTGTTGAATTTCAGCGTGTGAGTCGAATGTGCCTGTGAGGTCAGGCTGTATGTTGAGTAAGACACTGCAGAGCCGAGCATCAGTC
This sequence comes from Spinibarbus caldwelli, assembly GCA_039654775.1. NCBI lineage: Eukaryota > Metazoa > Chordata > Actinopteri > Cypriniformes > Cyprinidae > Spinibarbus > Spinibarbus caldwelli. The sequence goes on along the minus strand of CM077224.1, from coordinate 8,135,859 downwards.
CCGCCATATATGATACAGTCATGGTGTTCCCTGTATTTAAAAAAAAAAAAAAAAAGCAAAAAAAGAGCAAAATTACAATAAAATTTCAATATATCAGTTGCTTCTCCTAGACAGAAATGAGATTAGATGGTAAGCAATTGGAGAATCTTCTCCAATTATTCTCATGAAAAATAATCCAATAATAATGAGAAGCCTCCAACAATTTGCCAACAGTCAGAGATTCCGATATGAACTCAAAAAGCCTACATGCTCATCAAATGTTTTAACAAATTATTAGAGCTATGCTATCCACATGAATTTTATCTCACTGATTTGTTCAGTCCTAGGAGTCAGGGAACTGCAAACAAACAAACAAATAAATAAATGTATGTCATAAAATTCCTTATTAAAGTTACAGTGCATCTGGAAAGTATTTACAGCGCTTCACTTTTTCCACATTTTGTTACATTACAGCCTTATTCCAAAATGGATTAAATAAATTATTTTCCTCAAAATTCTACAATCTATACCCCGTAATGACAACGTGAAAGAAATTAGTTTGAAATCTTTGCAAATTTATTAAAAATAAAATAAAAAAAAAATAAAAAAATGACGTACATAAGGATTCACAGCCTTTGCTCAATACTTTGTTGAAGCATCTTTGGCACCAATTACAGCCTCAAGTCTTTTTGGGTATGATGCGACAAGCTTTGATCTTCGTCATTTGGCAATTATCTGCCATTCTCCTCATCTCTTCACCTCTCAAACTCTGTCAGGTTGGTCGGGGGCAGATGCACATTTTCAGGTTTCTCCAGAAATTTCACTTTCAAATATTTGATTGGGGTCAAGCTCAGGTTGTGGCTGGGCCACTCAAAGACATTCACAGAGTTGTCTATAAGCCACTCTTGCTGTGTGTTATAGGTTCATTGTCCTGTTGGAAGCTGAACCTTCTGCCCAGTCTGAGGTTCTGAATGCTCTGGACTGGGTTTTCATTAAGGCCATCTCAATATTTTGGTGCATTGAACTTTTCTTCTACTCTGACGAGTCCCTCAGTCCCTGCCGCTGAAAAACAGTCCCACAGCATGAGGCTGCTACCAGCACACTTTACTTTAGGATGGTACTCTGCACGTGATGAGCAGAGCTGCTTTCCTTCAAACATGATGCTTGGAATTGAGGTTCATCAAACCAGAGAATCTTGTTTCTTAGAGTCTGAGGGTCCTTTAGGTGCTGTTTTGCAAATTCCAAGTGTGTTTTCATGTGTCTTCACTGAGGAGAGGACTGAGTCTTGCTACATCGCCATGAAGCCCAGATCTGTGGAGTGTTGCAGTGATGTTTGTCCTTCTCTAGGTTTCTCCTATCTCCACATATGATCATGGAGCTCAACTAGAGTGACCATCAGCTTCTTGGTCACCAGTCTAGACAAGGCCCTTCTCCGTCAATTGCTCAGTTTGGCCAGGAGGCCAGCTCTAGGAAGAGTCCTGGGTTGATCGTAGCTCCATTTGTTTCAATGGGCCTACGATGTACTTAAGCTTACGATGCTTTTGGGAAATGCAGCCCTGGTTGTTTCAAACTTCTTCCATTAAGGGCAACAGAGACTACATGCTTCTGTGAACCTTCAATGCTGCATAAATTTTTCTGTACCCTTCCCCAGATCTGTGCCTCGATAATACTGTCTCGGAGGTCTACAGACAATTCCTTGGACTTCATGGCTTGGTTTGTGCTCTGACATGCACTGTTAACTGTGGAACCTTATATAGACAGGTGTGTGCCTTTCCAAATCATGTCCAATCAACTGAATTTACCACAGGTGGACTCCAATCAAGTTGTAGAAATGTCTCAAGGATGATCAGTGGAAACAGGATGCACCTGAGCTCAATTTTGACTGTCATGGCAAAGGCTGTGAATACTTATGTACATCTGATTTTTTCGTTTTTTATTTTTAATAAATTTGGAAATATTTCAAACAAACTTCTTTCACGTTGTCATTTTGGGGTACTGTTTGTAGAATTTTGAGGAAAATAATGAATTTTATCCATTTTGGAATAAGGCTGTAACCTAACAAAACGTGGAAAAACTGAAGCGCTGTGAAAACTTTCCAGATGTAACTGCCTTCTAGAGGTTGAAAAGTAAAACTGTCAGTTGCTTGCAGAGGATGGGCTTTCGGCTCTGCTCTACAGTGTGGATGGATCTGATGATATGAGACGTACACATCTACCTAGGTAATCATCTTATCAGAGGGAATGTCACTAATGATATCAAAACTATGCAAATAAATGTATAAATTAACTACGAAAAAAGGTGTATATTTTAACAATAGGCCATGGTTTTTTGGGTGATGAGGGACTTAAAATAAGGGGAAATATCTAAAACCATAAACAGCGGATTTATTTACATATGAAACTTTGTTGACTTTTGTGGCGATTGTGACAGAAAATACAGGCACAATTACTTAATATGATTAAAAACTAAAAAAAAAAAAAAAAAATTCAAAATTCAAAAACAGGTGAAATATGAAAAAAGGACCTTTAGGAAATTGACTTTAAATTTGTATTTCTGACAGTGTTACCAAAATATTAGGTATTTATTTATGATCTGAGGATAGGTGGTTTTAACTTTAAACTTAAAGACAGCATCAAAAGAAATAGTGTATTTGTATTAAGAAAATTCTAGTGATTATCTCAAACTAATTTCAGTGTTTGATGTTTTGAAACTCAAACCTAAAAATTTTAAATTAAACAAATCTTTACTACAGTAATTCAACACTTGCATTCACATTTTCCTCAAAGCATAACATAACACTTACAGCCCTAAATCTCCTGAGTAACAAATGTTTTGTCTAGATAATAACTTGTCTGTCAGCCATACTCACCTGCTACTTCTCGCTGCTGAAGTGGCACCTTGCCGGCCGCCTGTATCATTGGTACAGAGCCAAGGTATCCATTACTGACTCCCAGCATCAAGGACAGACCGCAGGGCCAGGCTGGGTGTGCCAGCAGGGGGTGCTGCACGGGTGACACACACATCACAAACAGGGGCAGGAAGAGAATGCGCAAACACGAACACACCAGCAGCTGCACACTACCCCACTCATACGGACACGCTGCCAAGATCTAAAGAGAGAAATAAAGAGCTTTGAACATTTGCCATTTTTAAATCATAATATATGCTTGTACAAGAAATCAAACTATTTGATTACACCTTGCCCACAAAGTCTGCCATGTTGAACAGAGCCATGGTGAGAATAGGCAGCCATTCTCCCAGTGTATCGTTGCGTAACTCTGACTCCAAACCAGGGAACAGACACAGGGTGATGAAATATGTCACCAAAATTGAGAGCATATAGGGCCAGATCACCTGGGCAACAGCACACCTTCGACCCAGCAGCTCTGTAAGAAAGTCATCATATGTTATGTCAAAAACACTTAAAATGTCCTAAAATTAAATGTTTGTCAAAAATGAAAATTTGCTTAACTTTTGGCCACCCAAGATGTAAATGAATTTGTTTCTTCATCAGAACAGATTTGGAGAAATGTAGCATTGCATCACTCGCTCACCAATGGATGTGAATGGGTGCCGTCAGAATGAGAGTCCAAACAGCTGATTAAAACATCAATAATACACACAACTCCAGTCCTTCAATTAATGTCTTAAGTGAAAAGCTGCATATTTGTAAGAAACAATTAGATTATTGAGGTGTTATCTTTGAACCGTCGCCTCTGAAAATATTTAGTCCATAATTGATAATAATCATAACTTATAATCATTGCTTGTAAACGGTGCTTGATCTGTGCATTTTTCTCTCCTGATTCTTTTCACTGGAGACAGCAATATTACAGAGGACTCAAATTTAAAAACGCCTTAATGATTGATTTGTTTCTTACAAACATGCAGTTTTTCACAGTATGTTAGTGGCGTGGATTACTTGTGGATTATTGTGATGTTTTTATCAGCTCTTTGGACTCTCATTCTAACGGCACCCATTCACTGCAGAGGATCCATTGATCCAAGTGATATAATGCTAAATTTCTCCAAATTTTCTGATGAAAAAAAACAAACTCATATACAGGTGCATCTCAATAAATTAGAATGGCGTGGAAAAGTTCATTTATTTCAGTAATTCAACTCAAATTGTGAAACTCGTGTATTAAATAAATTCAATGCACACAGACTGAAGTGGTTTAAGTCTTTGGTTCTTTTAATTGTGATGATTTTGGCTCACGTTTAACAAAAACCCACCAATTCACTATCTCAACAAATTAGAATACTTCATAAGACCAATAAAAAAAAAAAAACATTTTTAGTGAATTGTTGGCCTTCTGGAAAGTATGTTCATTTACTGTATATGTACTCAATACTTGGTAGGGGCTCCTTTTGCTTTAATTACTGCCTCAATTCGGCGTGGCATGGAGGTGATCAGTTTGTGGCACTGCTGAGGTGGTATGGAAGCCCAGGTTTCTTTGACAGTGGCCTTCAGCTCATCTGCATTTTTTGGTCTCTTGTTTCTCATTTTCCTCTTGACAATACCCCATAGATTCTCTATGTGGTTCAGGTCTGGTGAGTTTGCTGGCCAGTCAAGCACACCAACACCATGGTCATTTAACCAACTTTTGGCAGTGTGGGCAGGTGCCAAATCCTGCTGGAAAATGAAATCAGCATCTTTAAAAAGCTAGTCAGCAGAAGGAAGCATGAAGTGCTCCAAAATTTCTTGGTAAACGTGTGCAGTGACTTTAGTTTTCAAAAAACACAATGGACCAACACCAGCAGATGACATTGCACCCCAAATCATCACAGACTGTGGAAACTTAACACTGCACTTCAAGCAACTTGGGCTATGAGCTTCTCCACCCTTCCTCCAGACTCTAGGACCTTGGTTTCCAAATGAAATACAAAACTTGCTCACATCTAAAAAGAGAACTTTGGACCACTGGGCAACAGTCCAGTTCTTCTTCTCCTTAGCCCAGGTAAGACGCCTCTGACGTTGTCTGTGGTTCAGGAGTGGCTTAACAAGAGGAATACGACAACTGTAGCCAAATTCCTTGACACATCTGTGTGTGGTGGCTCTTGATGCCTTGACCCCAGCCTCAGTCCATTCCTTGTGAAGTTCACCCAAATTCTTGAATCGATTTTGCTTGACAATCCTCATAAGGCTGCGGTTCTCTCGGTTGGTTGTGCATCTTTTTCTTCCACACTTTTTCCTTCCACTCAACTTTCTGTTAACATGCTTGGATACAGCACTCTGTGAACAGCCAGCTTCTTTGGCAATGAATGTTTGTGGCTTACCCTCCTTGTGAAGGGTGTCAATGATTGTCTTCTGGACAACTGTCAGATCAGCAGTCTTCCTCATGATTGTGTAGCCTAGTGAACCAAACTGAGAGACCATTTTGAAGGCTCAGGAAACCTTTGCAGGTGTTTTGAGTTGATTAGCTGATTGGCATGTCACCATATTCTAATTTGTTGAGATAGTGAATTGGTGGGTTTTTGTTAAATGTGAGCCAAAATCATCACAATTAAAAGAACCAAAGACTTAAACTACTTCAGTCTGTGTGCATTGAATTTATTTAATACACGAGTTTCACAATTTGAGTTGAATTACTGAAATAAATGAACTTTTCTTTTTTATTTTATATTTATATTTTATCTTTTTCTTTTCTTTTTTATTTTGTAGTATGTTCACTGAAGGGCTACAGGCGTTTGTGATTAAATCTATAGCTCACCCTTCACGCTCATCCAACTCCTTTTGGTGTCTGGTTTGGGCACATCAAATCTGACGTATATTCCATCTCCATGGGAATCGCTACCCAGATTAACTGCATCAGCTTCGTCAACTGTGCTTGACGCCACTCCATCCTAATTTGTGGAAAAGCCAAGAGTCAATGTCAGTTTTATCTTTGAGCAAATCATCCTAAACAATGGCTGTCTAAAAATCAGTTTGAGCTGTCTACTGCTTACAACAAATTTGTAAAACATTTTACATTGATATGGAACCATTTCCTACCAAAATGTTTTAGAAATTAATAAAAAAAATATTAATAATAAACATTTCCCTTGGACTACCCTTAATAAAAAGCATTTTAAAGTACACTTTAGCATATATATATTTTTTTAAAAAGAGTACTTATGGAAATAAAATACTTAAAGGTATTGCAATTTTCCATTTTTTAATTTTTCATTTACTTCAGATGTGCTTTAGTGGTTTAGCAGATTTAGTCACGCATGACAAAAAGTTATTAAAACAATGTTTTAAAATATACTTGAGTAAAACTTTTAATTTGACATTATTACAAAGTGCACTTTTTAAAAGTGTACTTACGTGTGTTAAGAAACATACCCAATAAAGTGTACTAGTTTATTTAATTAATAATATATTCTCTCCAAGTGCAGAAATGTACTTTTAAGATTTCAAGTACACTACAAGTGCACATTCAGTACAATTAAGCACACTTCTTTTTAACAAGGGTATGTCTATGACCTTGGATAAAGTGTTTTTGCTAAGGTTTGTAACAGTGCATTGTAGGGTTGCCTTGTGTCAGAAGTGTGTATACATCCAAAAGCTCTATTTATGTAGGAAGCTTAAGTTTTGAAAAACAAATTTTTTACACCCATTTTGTTGCCATGGTTAACAGATACCTTTTCCTGCAATATAAGAAGGAAAATAGTTAGCCACAGACCCACAGAAACTTTTCAAAACCTGTCAGTAACATATGGATAAAGAACCCACACCCAAAAAGTCACAAAAGTCAAGTGGAAACCATTATTTCAATGTGTGAAATTACCTCTTCCTCTGCGCTGCTGTCGTAATGTATCTGATAGCCACTGTGCTTTTTGGTCATAACATTATTAATCTGTCCTTTGAGCCAGCTGTGGCGAGCTCTGTCAGTGTGATAACGGACAAAGTGTGTCCGTCGCACCACCACGTGTAACAGAAAACAGAGCGTCTCTATTGAGACAGAGAACAGGAAGAAGATGATTGTGTTGTTCTTCTCATCTTCCACCAGCAGCTTTGTAAAAATGCGACTCAGAGAGACAATAACTCCTGCAGTGCCTGAAACAACCATAATTGACAGAAAAAAACAACATCAAACAAACATTACTTATGATGAATAAAAACTGGGTGAATTCATATTTTGGAAAAAAAAACAAAAACAAATCACTAATTACCTAATTACCATACATAACCATAATGTGAAAAATACAATTCTCATTACTGTAATGTGAAATTGTTACTTAAATTATATCTATATGTATCATTTATTAATAAAATTTAATAATAAAATAGTATTTTTTAAAGAATCTGTATTTGTTGTACTGCCTTTAATTTTCACTCAAAAATTTAATTTGCCCTCTATTCATAATATTGCTTTCTCCAATGAAAAAAATTCAGTGTCATCTGAATCAGGAGAGAAATATGCACCGATCAAGCACTGTTTAGAAGTCAAAACAGTCCAAAACAGTTCTAAGCAAATATGTTATTGGATTTTGATGTGGAAAGACAACAGGGGATGGACTTTGCCGCTGGAGGAACTGTTATTATGGATTATGGTATTTTGGTCAGAAGTGATGGTTTAAAGTTAAAATGCCTTGATAGATTGTTTCTTACAAAAATACAGCTTTTGGATTCACAAGACGTTAATTGATGGACTGGAGTGGTGTGGATTACTTGTGGATTATTGTGATGTTTTTTTATCAGCTGTTTGGACTCCCATTCTGACGGCACCCATTCACTGCAAAGGATCCACTGATCCAAGTAATGTCATGAAAATTTCTCCAAATTCTCCAAACTCATATATATCTTGGATGGCCTGAGGGTGAGTAAATTCTCAGTAAATTTTCATTTTTGTGTGAACTATAACTTTATTTTGTGGATACCTGTAGATTATTGTGATGTTTTTATCAGCTGTTTATTCTCTAATTCTGACGGCACCCATTCACTGCAGACGATCCAAATCTGTTCCAATGAAGAAATAAACTCATCTACATCTTAGATGTCCTGTGGATAAGTACATTTTTAGCAAACTTTAATTTTTGGCCGAACTATTCCTTTAATTACTATATTAATTACTATTACTAAATTACTGAGAAGCTTCTATGAATTTAAAAAATGCATTACGGTAATGAGAATGGGATACAATAATGTGAAGTGAATATTAGATTTATTCTAATATAATGGTTATAATTTCAGTCATGTGGTGAAGTTCAGGCTCACTCTCTCCAGTCATCACGCCCTGTGTGTACCTCTTGGGCAGCATCCCAGTGTAACCATAGAAACTGGACTGCTGCACTGTAAAGGTCAAAAGGACAATGTTTACACATCCCAAAAGCACAATGTAGGCCAATGGAAAGAGCATGATTGCTTGTATATATTCACCTGTGCATCCAAATGCAACAATGGCAATTGCAGCCAGAGTAAGAGCATAGGACTGCTGAGTGTCAAACAGCTCCAACCAGACATCAAATACACTCACAAACACCAAAGGTCCCAATGCAAATAGATATCCTATTCATGCAACACAGGATATTTAGTGATTTTGCAATTGAATAATAAGAATATGTGTGCGTATACATAGAAAATGGTGTGAAAGAGCTTGTGAATTTTATTATTATTTTGAGCCAGTTTTTGCATGTTCTCACCCACACAGATGCGAGTGTTTAAGCTCAGTCTCTCCACAAGAGCATTGTTCACAATGACAGCACTGAGAGCCACCAGAATATACGTCAAACTCATGTCGAACACAATAGAGGTGCCTGACAATGGAAGAGAAGTATTTTGACTGTGCAATGCATAGTTGTCACTTATCCACCTACAGCTCTGTGAATTTAATTTAGTCTTTCCTGTGATGTGCGACAGGTTAGTTGCATCACACCTGTGAATTTGCGGTGAAGGTAGTCCACATCGGTGATGAAACTATTGTATGGCAGCAGAAAGCCGACACCAGCCAACAGCATGGCAAAGTAGATGCCATGGTAGCGATCATCAGGAATGGATTCCTCGGAGTCTGAAAATAAGACATGAGCTTATATGAATAGCAACCAGAATGACAGAGCAGCTAAGGCCTGTTATCTATAAATAAAAATCATCTCTTTTGTGTTGTGCATGATGCTGTCTTACACTAATGCAGGGTTTCCCAAAACAGGATTTGCAAACCCCAGGGGGTTTGTAAGGAAACTGCATGGAATTTGTGACTTGACAAAAAAGCAAATAATGTGAAAAATAAAATTAAAATTAATTATTTTAAAATTCAAACAATTGAAATAAAAGTGACCAAAAATATTTCTATTGTTGATTATAAATTACCAACCAGCATCGGAGAACCATGAATGTATGTGCTGTTGACTAATTGAAATATTCACTTAAAATCTCAGAGGGAACTTTAAGTACATTTTTGATGTCAAAGGGATTCGGCTGACAAAAATTTTGAGAATCCCTGGGAATTTAATTGAATTTTGGGAAATTCAAGCATCATATCCACATCCATATCAATGATAACCTCATGCATGCATCATCAACATATACGCTCTCACCGCATTTTGTAAGTGCAATTTAATGCATTATTATGTATGTGCAATTTATTTATTTTATTTATTGCAATTTATTTATTTATTGCCCTGATTAGTATATTCGGTTATTGCTTGATATTAACTGTGTTGTACATATCTGTAACTCACCCTGAGCACTGTGAGGTTTTATCCTACCCGTCTTCTCCTCGTCTGGCAGCTGACTAAAGCTGAAATTCGTGATCACAGACTTCTCTCTACCCTGCCGATTCCTGCTCCACTCCTCGGAGTACATATCTGGGAAAAAATGTCAGAATTCACACATGGGAAAATTCATGCAGTCAAGAGACAGATTAATTCATTGGGGTTGTCATGTAGCCTAAGCTTATAACATAACTAATAATAACAAACATAAATAATCACATAATAAATATGTGTGTGTATAGATGCTAGAGGACTTACAAACGTTTTTCTCTATCAGATCTAAATAATTCATTCATATTTCATGTTGCACATTATAATCTACAGATATCTAAATTCACTTGAATATTGACATTAAAAAAACACCTAACCTGAGAAATATTAACTGGAGTAAAAAGTGTGACAACTTGCCCCAGTGTCTCCACAATGCTTTAGCTGTGCAGGAAAATTCAGTTCTTTTGTTTTATGCAACCAAGCATTGCAGTGCTGATGTATTTGTTCCTACACCTGTTTTCCTTTGAAGCATCTGGGCATGAATGTGTTGTTTCTCTCCTACCAGTTGACTTTGTACGCGCGCGGTTTAAATTTTACTGCATGTTATGAAACACTGAGTCAGTTTAGTCTAGATGATAAACGCGAGATTAACATTGACACGTCGAGGTCACCTGACAGATCCACCAAAGCTATTTTTAGGAATATGGAGCCTCAACGTCAAGCATGTAGTGTAATTTTTACGGCGGGAAAATAAAATTGAGATACTATATCACATTGCTGTTGGAAAGACGTATCATTTGTCTTGTGGTTATTTGGCATGTCTCTATACATATTCGCAATTAAATGCAATCGACACGTACAGTATGAGCATAACTGAGCATCAATCAGAGCTGTCGCGCGCTCTCGTGAAAGGATAACAGGTCTCTTACCTGATGTGCCAATCTCATTCACTTCCTCACACGCGAATAATCTGAATAATTACGATCCAGGGTCTCGTTTTCAAGCGGTGTTATTTGAGGATGCTCGTTTTCTGCTCCTTCATTCCGTCTCGAGGCTCCCCGCCCTCCTGCGCAAGTCACGGAACCATCACACGCTTAACAATTCATTACCGGGGCTAGTTGTCACACTTTCTAAGGTTCATTTCTATAAACGCATACCTCACGTCGTATAAAATAAAAAATATGTATATGTTTTTTATTCACAATTCAGTCTACATTGCTGCATGGTGTAAGTTGTCACAATGTATGGAGTAATAAAGTTGTCACAATAAAAACCTGCTTTTTATCACTGATTCGAGATTAATTTAATGAATGAATGAATTTAAAATGCATTTATTTGAAAAGTTACATTCTTAAAAATAACTATTCTTTATTGTTATCCATGGTTCCATGAAGAAGCTTCAATATCCATGAAAACGTTCCATGGTGCAAAAGGTTCATGCTGGAGACCCCACATGATCATCTTTGTGAGCGACCTCCATAAAATGCATAATGTATAAAGATCTCATTTATACTGTGGTATATTATAATTGTATAAATGTTATAATATATTATATTGGAAAATATTTGGTTTTATTATTTTTTTCCCCCTATAGTACTGTACTGTTGGATGTATTTATTTACTTGGATAAATTTTTTTAATTAATTGTTATCCACTTTTTATTAATTTATTTAATAACTTTTTATTAATTAGTTTAATTTATATATATATGACCTGTACGTCATCATTAGAGTATCATTTCATTAAAAAAAAAAAAAAATAAAAATAAAAAGACTGAAAAAGAAGACTGTTGGTAACTAAGCTGTTTTGGACTTTCATTGTATGAACGAAAAATACTGAGATGTTTCTCAAATTATCTTCCATAGTTTATGTTAGGCCATTGTAGCCTAAGCGTTTATAATAAATTTTAATAAATTTTATGTAGAATCAAATAAAGTATTTCTTTCTAGTCTAGAGCTACTATTTGTAATGTCTACTTGATATTTTCTCATTTAACACAATAATGGATTTAAATGATCTTTTGGGTAATTTCACAATCAAATTTAATTTGCGATTAATTAAATTAATTACTCATGTAATTAATTAGATTAAAACTTGTAATTGACTGACAGCCCTACATATGCACACATGCATGCATACACACACTCACACTTCAGTTTGATCTTGGTATTATTTTTTAAATTTTATTTTTATTTAATTTATTTATTTATTTAAAAAAAATCACTGTTTTCTGTAATCTTTCCACGGAACCCATAGCACTCTTTTGTGGCCCCCTCAAAGTCCCCAAACCAGAGTTTTGAAAACCCCTGATTTAGGTTATTAAAATGTTTTTCACACTATGAAAAAATGGTTCCTTTAAGAAATGTTCACTGAACTGTTATTTGTGGAAACAAAAACACTTCTTCTTTGGCATCACTTTGATATTGTGAAATCTTTATTTTTAAGAGTGTAAGGTTAGGCTTGAACTAGGTTTGAAATTCACATCCAAAACCACACTGGTAGAGAAAACACATTTGTGTAAACGGATTTTTGACAATTGAAGTTACTGAGATCCAACCACTGTGGCAAGCCACGGTCTCTACTATTTAATGCAAATCATGACTGGAAAATCATTTCAGCTAATCATATGCAGATTACCCACCACCAGCTTGATACGGTGCGTTTACATTTCAAGGAATGGTGTTAAACGGTTTTCTTTCCTTCAAAAAGTAACATTTCTCTTCTTTTGTCGTTTGAAGTTCTGTTTTCACATTCTGATTTCTTGCTCTGGGGCAGAAAGACCTCGGAAGATTTTGGAAGAAATGCAAAGCTGAACCCTTAAATTATCTATTACCCTCATTTAGGTCATATAGTTATCATCCTAGTTATCAAACACATGTGCACACAGATATAAAAGCAATTTTGGATGCATTAGAAGATACTTTTAGAAACATGACTGTCTGTGAGAACAAGTGAGATTGTGTCTTTTATTCCTACATGCTCAACACGAAAGAACCATAAAGTGTCATCTCCATGGAAACATTGTGTGTGAGATCTCTCAGGAGATGCTGAGGAAACAAAACCCTTCGTCCTCATCTTCTCTGCAGTATGTGGGTGGGTGCGCTCAGCAGTCTTTGGGGGTTACACACAGTTAGCAATCCTGCACTGCAGTCTGTCATAGAAGATAAAGAGAGAAAAATCTACTGACACGATACACACATACACACAGCTCAGTATCTCACTATTACATTTGTCTTGTTTTGAAATGTACTTACATAAGCAGCAGTGGGGAAAGCCAGAGAAGTTAACCAGAAGTGAATTTAAATGTCATGAATAATCATTTCACATACTGCAGCAAAGTGTCTCCATTTATACATGTCTGTGTACTTAAAATCCAAAATGTATATTTTTAAGAAATTGTACATGCAGATTATACTTATATAAAAAGTGTACTTAAACAAAGTACACTTTCATGTGACATAATTATTATTATTTTTTTTACTTGGAAGTACATTTTAATCATTATGGTTTTTTTTTTAAACATTTGTTGTGTTTTAAAGGACTACACTTAATTTGATGTTGAATGACATAAAGCATATTTTAATTGGTTATAATTTTAACTGTAGAGTTATTTTATATTTCATTTTAGGATATTTTAAGTAAATGATTAAATTTTATCTTCATCATTACAAATATGTTTAAATACATAACATGCAATTTCAATAGAAATTATGTTTAACATATTTTATTTTAATTTATCATTTACATCAATTTATATATCAGAAATTATAAAGACATACTTACGAGGGTCAGAAAAGCATTCTTACATAATTAGATTATATTCTTGTAATTGTTTTTCTTATTCTTTATTATTTGTGTGAGAAGTATATGTTTTAAAAGTTTAAAAGAACATCAGACAGCTATTCTTTTTAAATTCTTTGTATGTGGGGAGAAAGATCGATACATTTTTGAATGAATTTTAAATTTGAGGAATTAAATTTAGGGGATTTTTGAGATTATAAAGACTGAAAATACAGAACAAAGATCTAAATGTGCCTTGATCCGAATGAGTTTTATTTTTATGGCAATTAACCCATATTTTCACTAATATAACACTCAAGATAATAAAAAGGGTCTAATATTGATACAGGAACATTGTGGGAATACAAATGTGTTTACTGGAATAGTCTTGGACACTATATGGCCTGTTTTGTGACATTATCAAAGCATTTTGCAGCAATGTAGTGAAATAATTTGTTTTATCTTCAGATTTGCCAATATAGGCCAGCCTTATTTTATTATTTTTATTAAAATGTGCAAATCGGCCTCACAGTAACGCTTATAGAAACTGTTTAAGTTTGGAAGAGTGGGATTTTTCTTGCAAAGCTTGTATGTATTAACGTGCGTATCTAAAATCTCTTGTCATTGTCAAGTGAAGTTAATTCCAAAACATAATTTCAGTATTACTCACTAGATGGCAGTTCTATGATAGCGGTGACATTGCTGCAGTTTTTATTATGTCTATGGTTTCAGCAGCGTCAAGACGAACACATGATAAGTCCTACTAATCGATCCCGCGCATCTTCTTTTTTATTTTTATTTTGTTTGGTAAAATTTAGAATTGTTTAATTAAATTGTACGATTAGATCAAAATAATTCTTATTATAAAAGCTTATATTATTATATTGAATAGAGTAAATAAATAACTCGATCATAAGATTATCTATTATTAATGTCTTCCGGTAGCATCATGGCGACTTCCAGTAGAAACATCGTGTGAGGAATTCTAGCAACTCTTTCTACTCCAGTTTATGTTTTGAAAGGGTGATACGAATGGACTAATTAGTTTTTAATTCAATATTGATGGCCAAAATGTTGCGTTCTGCACTTCTGAGGGGTATTTTCACACGGAACTCCAGTGTTAGTGCTATAAAGTGCGCATCCTCAAATGCGCGCAGATCAGCTGTCTGTCCTTCTGAGCTGCATCAAGGACCCTTGAGATTCTTTAGCGGATCAGCTACTTTAACAACTTCAAGGTGGACTGACAGCAACAATACCAAGCCAAACGCATCCGAGCACGTGCACGAGGAGGAAGATACAAGTGTTGTGTTTGGTGATTATTCCAGAAAGTTCTCCTCCAGACGAACCTTCCGCAAAACATCCCCAGAGCAGCAGCTGGATCTGAAATACAGAGATGCGGATGAGGACGATGCGCAGCTGGTGCAAAAGTTCAAGTCCAAAACGGGTCGGAAAAATACGACATACTGGTATTTCCTCCAGTGCAAACGGCACATCAAAGAGGACAAAGTACGTTGTCAAAAATATCTGATTTAATAACTAATTGGTAATGATGCAGTGATGGGATCAGACTTAGCAGCGCACTTATTGTATTCAGTGCACTTCAGTCTTAAAAGTATATTAAAACTGCATTTGCAGATAATAGAATATCAATTAAAAGGCCACTTAAATGCACTTCAAGAGAGACAACACTTTTATCAGTTTCTTAAAACTAAACTTAAGTACAATTAAAAAGTTTGCATCACATTACAGTAGTGTCAAATTACGAGTTTTAATTTAAAGTATATTTAAAATGTTTAATAATCTTTCGTTGAGATTTAAAGTACACTTATTTTGATGTGCTGACTAACATACTGATGTTATGATTTAAGTGTAGTGTGTTGTTCAATGTTATATTTAAATTTGATATATTTTACTAAACCGTAACTTTGTCATTATAAAAGTATAATTACAAATATGTTAAAATACATAATTTACAAGGTTCAATACAAGTATTTTAGTTTACTATAAGTGCCTGTCATTACATTTGGCAGTACACTTTAAACATATTTCAAAGATAATGTAAGTAATTATGTAATAACATATGTAATTGCATATGTACTCAAGTCCTACTTAAGTGGGTTGAAAAAAAATGTTAATCTAATTGCATTTAATATAGCCTACATTTAAACTAGAATACATTTTCACTTAATTTCAATGAACATGCAATTGTCAAAAAATTATATATTAGTATATACTGTACACACTTAAGTATGCACAAAAGTATATTATTTTAGTAATAAGTACTCTATTGTGCTATTACCATTTTTTTTGTATACAAGTGCCATATAAATGAAAGTGTATATCAAAATATGTATCTCTGGTCCATATAAACTAATACACATTTTAATTAATTAATTAATTTTGTGTGTGCGTGTAGCTGGCCGAGGCGTTGGTTCTCTTTGAGGCTGATATGCTCAAAGGTGAAAGGTTACAACCTGAGGAGTACAATTACACTGTGCTCATCGGCGGATGTGGACGTGTCGGCTACCTAAAGAAAGCATTCCAGCTCTACAATAATGTAAGATGCATTTTCACATGTCATTATTTATATTAGGTGCTGCTGCTAATGACACACTTGATCTTTGAATAACCCTCCTTGTATGTTATATTATCTTTCAGATGAAGAAGCGAGGGATCGAGCCATCCGATGCTACATATACCGCGCTGTTCAACGCTTGTGCGGAGTCACCATGGAAGCAGTCAGGGCTGGAACAGGCGTTGAAGCTCAAGCAAGAACTTCTCAAGAAGAACATCCCTCTCAGTGCTATTTCCCACCATGCTTTGCTCAAAACAGTTGCTTTTGCTGGAGATCTGAAGTCCTGCTTTCAAATTCTGCGGGTATTAACTAATGTCAGAATACCCAGTGATGTGATGATGTATTGTATTTTTATGCTTTTTGCACTAATGCCACAGCAACATCATTTGGTTTGTGTGTAAATGCACGTATAGGAGATGCTTCAAAATGGACAACCCATCACACAAGAGACATTTCATTATCTGCTGATGAGCTGTGTGAAGGACAAGCAGCATGGATTCAGACTGGCTTTACAGGTACTTATACATACTGACTAGAAACACATTAATAATGATACACCAACATTAATTTAAAAAGTTTAATTTAGCAGAAAACTGAAACCTACAATAAAGTTTCAGTAAATAAATTTTGGTAATTTAACTCTTTGTTGTTTTTCTAAGGTGCTAAATAAACCAGTTCTTTGAGAGTCAACAAACTGCCTATCGATATTTCAGCTAAACAAATTTTGCATATTGCTACTCTTGCATCATTTTTGGTGACGTGCTAAGTAATATGGATATGAATTTCAGCAATTGTAAATATTTGTCTGGAAAAAAACAAATACCATTTCAACCATAATTGGTATTTAATTAGCTCTTCTCTGATGTTAGTGTGTATTTCGTGAAATTTTATTATCGAAATAGACACTATTTCATTTTCATCCAAAATATTTTCAGTTGCCAAAATTTATATCCGTATTACTCACACACACACACACACACACACACACACACACCATCTTTCTTACTTACTTATTAGCACAGTTTTTAAGTTTTTAAAGGGATCGTTAACCCCAAAATGAAAAAAATCTGCATGCATGTTTGAGTTTCCTTGTTTAACAAATGTAAATCTGTTCTCAAGACTTCTCAAGACTTGGTTTAAAAATCACTTGATTCATATGAATTCATGTAATAATGCCTTTATGACTTTTTTGTATCTTTTAAATTTGGGTTACCTGGACTTTCAATGAATGGACAGGAACCTCTCAGCTTTCATCAAGAAAATATCTTAATTTTGTTTAGAAGATTAACATTATGGTTCTTACTTGTTTGGAATGACATGAGGGTGAGGGAATGGTGACAAATTTTCATTTTTGAGTGAACAATCCCTTGAAGTATTTCTTTTATTGTCATTTGTTCTGTAGGTGTGGCACCAGATGCTTAGGATTGGAATAAAACCAGACACTCAGAATTACAACATACTCCTGCGGGTGGCACGGGATTGTGGGATAGGTGATCCTGGTTTGGCTTCTGCGCTACTACTGAAGAGAACAGAGGAAGTGACCCCAAAGCTCACAAGTGGAAGGAAAAGCCGTAGGACAAAAGTCAAAGAGGAGATGTCGTGTCAGCCCTTAGATATGGATGCATTTGAGAGTGAGCTGTTTGTCGACACGCACACACAGAACCATGGACAAGTCAAAGAGACTGATTTCTGCCTTCCAAAGGAAAAAGATCAGCACAAAATAGACACATCTCAAAATGAGACTCAAATGCTGCCTGTATCACCAAGTGGCTCTCTGACCTGTCAGTCACAAAGTTCCCATCTCCCAAACCTTCTGGACCCCAGCACTTGCCACTCAGGTGTGGTTGCCTTGGGAGCTGTGAACAGTGCTTCGGATAGACTTGCTCTGATTGGAAACCTTGAAGGTTTTTTGGAGAAAATGGCCAAAGATGGACTGGAGCCCAACATCAAAACCATCACACTATTGGCTGATGTCATGGAACCCGGCAGCCAATCAGTGCAGAGTTTGATTAATGTGGCCAAAAAGAGTGCTGTCACGCTGGATGAGACATTCTTTAACATTATGATCAGAAGGGTGGCCAAAGCTGGAGACTTGGACGGGGCTAAGGTTAGAAATGCATTTAATCATCTGTTCATAAAGTTCCAGTAAGTTCCAGTTCCAGTTTGATTCCCAGGGAATCTCTCTGGACTGGACTTTCATCAGCCCTAATTCAATGAGCATAACTACACCACACACTAAAATTTCATTATCATATTGATAAAGAAAGATCTGCATTAAGTATTGGTGATCACTAACAATGACAACAAAGAATGGGCAAATGAGCAGAGGCGCCATCATAGAGAAAAAGTGATTCTCTCAGTTGACATAGGACATGGGATCAGCGGATGTTAAACAGTTTAAGTGGTGAAAGCATCTGCCAAATGCATAAATAAATGCAATTACATAAAGTGTCTGCCAAATGCATAAATGTAAATATGTAAAAATAATAACTGATTTCTTTCTTTTTAGGCTGTAAAAGTCCTTATGGTTAATAAAGGGCTGGTTGCAAATGCTCAGACGTTCTGTAGTATTGCTCTGGCTTGCCGTAGACAAAAAGATGCAATGCAACTGCTTACTGAAATGGAGGTATGAAAACCAATCCTTTTATTATTCATTTTCACTATTAATATACTTATGGTTTCCTCTTATTACAATTATCAACTATTTCCAACTTTCTTCTAAATATTGCTTTTTTTTTTTTTCGCTTTTTTTTTTTTTCAGTCTTGTGGACTTGTGCCGAACACTCATGTTTACAGTGCCCTGATCAGCAAGGCAGTTAAGCGTTTGGACTATGCTTATCTGCACGAACTTCTTCAGCACATGCACAAACTGCAAGTGCCGCCCAATGATGTCATCATCAGACAGCTGGAGTTTGCAGCTCAGTATCCTTCTTCCTATGACAAGGTTAGAAACTGAAAATATGAGACAATGTCAAGCAAGATGTAAGGTTCAAGATTTGTATTTGTCACATACACAGTTATATACAGAATACAAAGTGAAATATAAACCTGATCAGCTACTTCGGCTGTGCAGTAAATATAAATAATAGATAAAATAGTAAGGTAAAAAGAAATAATGTAAGAAAAGTGAAATATAATGAATTAATAAAATAATAAGAAATTTTAATTAAATTATAAGGAGTTTTAAGGAGTGTAATTATTAAATTTAATTATTATTTATTCACTTAATTTAAAAGCACATCTAGGTTCAGTAAAATCAAATGCACGTACTTTGTGAGTGTTTTTCACGTTATTGCGCTATGAGCAGGATTGTAATGGACTACTATGGATTAATTATGCCTTTTATCTTTCTTTCTTCAGTTAAAATCACGAAACACATACCTGGACAAGATTGACGGCTTCCGTGGTTTTTACAAACAATGGCTGGAGTTCATGCCTGGCCAGGAAACACCACACCCCTGGGAAAAATATCGATCCCCAAAACCAGAAACAGAAAAAGATGGAGTCACCTCACAACATCAAGTTTCTGAATAAATCAAATTCCTGTATTTTGTACTAGTAAATTTGTGTGCCACGGTTTCTTGAGCTTAACTGTGAATTTTGAGGCATATTTTGCATATGTCTTGTAACAAATGCTTTATATATATATATATATATATATATATATATATATATATATATATATATATATATATTAAATGTTTGTATTTATTTTTGTCTTGTCTCATTCTTTAAAAAATAAAATTCCAAAATTACCAATTGATACAATGACACAAACCTTTATTTATGCTACACAAATTTGCGAATTAGCAAGATATTTCAGTTGGGTTTGCTTCCTACCTTTGAAAGGAATAAAGGAAACATTAGACATCAGGTTGCTCTGTTGTATTTTATCTGAATTACAATAAACAGCTGTAGAAGTAGTTATTAGAATGATATAAGACTAAATAATTAATTTAAAACTGCAAATCTAGGTCATTTCCGTTTGAACAGTAACTACATACAGGTATTTTTTCATCAAACATGATTATAACAAAGCAGTTTGTTTATTTATAAAACTACCATCAGAATGTCTAACATGTATGTCCCCTGGGAATGTTTGACCCTCAGAAAAGACTGAATTAAAGGTCATTTTTAAAAATAGACCACCTGGCGGGATTCCACAATTAGGATAAAAACAAGTGCAAGTGTTCTTTAATTGTGGCCAATAGGTCTGGTGAAACTTACAAGAAATTGGAGTTGCATGGTCACTGGTCAAGAGCTGATAAGAATGATGTATAAAAACTGAGACCTGATCACCAGAGACAGATCAGAAGAAACGGCTGTCATCTTGACTTTGTTGGTTTGCTCAATAAAGTCTGGAACTCTGCCTCTTCATTCACAAGACAGAAAAGATTTTTCTCAGTACATTGTGTGACCCTGCATGTTTCACTTCAGCGGTTCTGTGAAAACAAGCAAAGCACAAGCTTGCCCTTATCATTTTGTAGTACAATTAAAAATGTGATGTTTTGACATGTTTTTAAAAATAGACTAGTTGGCAGTCCGCCATTCTTACAAAGCAAGCAAGTGAAATAACTGTAGCAAGTGTTTGAAGGTGAGCCAAAAAGAACATCTGTAACTGACATAATTGGTTATGAACTGTGTAAGAGTGGAAGCTGCGACTGGGTTTATCAGAAGTTCAGCTGCTATCTCGGCTTTGCAGTCATCTGGAACTCTGTGACTTGAGTGATTTTTTCAAAAGAAGAGACTTTTTCCATGGCAGCCACCATTAAAGAGAAACCAAATAGTTTGGTGGAGAAAAGTCTTCCTTGTCTTCAGAGTGCAGTATTCCGAAAGTCAAAATAAGACATTATTTAACAAAGCCGAGATGACAGTTGTCCCATCTGAATCTCCTCAGTTCAAACCTCCATGCATTTTTGTTATCAGTTGTTGACCAATTATCATATAGCTAAATTTTTCCACGTTTCACCTCTCCTGCTTTCCACAATTAAATATCACTCCTCTTAGCCTTTTTTTTCTAATAGGGGAGTTTTGCCAGTTGGTCTGTTTATAAAAATAGCATTTTATTTAACCCTGGTGTATATATATTTAATATAACCACACTGCGGTTTAGATTTCTTTTACTTCCACATCCTCATCACCCATCTGTTCTTGTGTGCAAATCATCTTTAAATCACAGTCACTGGCTCCAAGGCCTTCAAAATGCTTCTGGCTTTAACCCAAACTACTACTAATACCTTGAACAAAAATATTCCAACACTTCTACAATTGTTTATTATTGGATGTTAGACAAAAACATTCCATCAATAATTGTGAGATAAATGGCGGATGATTTTTTAAGAAATTGGGAAGCACCCAGATTTACGCTCATTGGTTATACAGGTTGAAAAGAAATGTATAAAAAGAGAGTTGCAAGTGTGATTGTTAGATGTCGGCTTTGTTGTTTTGACCAATAAACTTGTTGACTTGAAAGATTCTTTTGAAAAAGAGAGAAGATTTTCTACAACAGGAAAAAAGATTTTCTCTGAACTGAGATGTGAAAATTTTCACATGATAAATCTCACTATATGTGCATTTTGGTTGGAGTGGATATATATTATTGAATAGGTCTACTTTTTTCTTAATTAAATTAAACATTAAATAAATTACTTTTTGTAATGGTGTATTTGCAGAGAGTCATATTTTTAATTTTTTTTTTCACAAATACATTACAAGATACTGTAGATATCACAGAAAGATAAATGTTGTACTTAATCAGTGCTACTGGTGCCAATTGTGTATTTTTGTATTGATGATTTTGTAATAAATTTTGCATAAAATGAAATGAATTATAATTGAACTCAGGAACAGCAGACAGTCTTGACACATTAGGTGGATTTGAATTTTATTGTGTGTGTCAAAAACTGGTTTGAGCGGGTGGACAAACTTTGGTCTGGTTTTTGCGGTTTTCAAACATTTTTAGGCTAATTAATTAACAAACCAATCCCAAGTGTGCAGGATCAGATTTTAAACTTGTATAGTTTTAGAAATACATTTTAGCACCGGAAATAAGAAAAATTAGTTTGCACTAAAACAACTTCTGTAAGCTAATATATCACTGGACATGTACCGGACATGTATGTGTCTCCCTATATTGCTATCTTATTGATAAGATATCATTAAGGAGTAAAGTGTTATATGTCTGGTCTGGTAAATGTCCAGTGTGTTAAATGTGAGACAGAGAGTGAAAAACCAGTCAAAAGATTTGTATTTGTTCTTTTAATTCTTGCAAGAACTGTCAATCCAACACACAGAAGCTCTGTAGTGAGAAAGACAGAAGGCAATTCAGTACAATGTTTTTTTATACTGATAACGGCTGTCCAAGGATCGACTTTGACCTTCATCTTCTCAGATTTGTTCTAACCAGTCATAGCTATTCCTCTGTTCCTATGCAAATGGAACGTATTGAAAATAGAGAATATACAATATGGATAATAGAATATAAAGAAAAATATAGAAATTTCCATAACACGAGTTCTTTTTTTACAAGATTTTCTACAATTATATTATGAAATCTTGAAGTATAATATTATATTAATAATAAAATAAATAAAATGAAAAAATAATAATAATAGTTCTATTATTCAAGAGTTCGAGGATGAGCCACAAAAAAAAAAAAAATAAAATAAAAAAATAAATAAAAAAGGAGGAGACACCTTTGAATGAGGTCATTAACTGTATAAACCAAAGAGCTGCAGTTGAGATTATAGTCTAATGTTCTGCAGCCATCTCGGCTTTGTTGTCTTGTCCTTAAAGTCTGATTTGGATTGCTCTGTTTTGAGTTATAGTGCAACACGAAGGTAAGTGCATTTTTACCACGAAAGACACATTTTCTGTTAATGTTGTCAACCCAAAAAGTTTGCTGGTTGCACTAACGTTGCTTATCCTGATCACGTATACTGGGCAATTTTATCTGCAGTTGAATTGGTTTGTTTTTGCTGTTGAAACTGTAAACGATGCATGTTGTGTTTCCGATGAAGACTGTCTGGGTCTGTTAATTTCTTGACTGCTGTTAACAAATATTTGACATAGCCTCATATAGCCCAGGCAGATGGTGAACGAACTCCAGGGTGAAAGTTAGTGTATTATCCATAAACCAGATGAGTGGCATGTCATAAAATATTTTTAATACGACTGAATTTGTATTAAGTGTGATCACAAGAACGAATATATTATATACAGCAAGCAAGCAAAGAACATTTACATGATCAAAGAACATTATCACTGACTTTAGTCTTGCGCCAGTTTAAAACCACTTTAAATAAATCCCGTTATAATGAAGCTGTCTAGAATTTGTGAGAGTGCAAGATTCAGGCTGCGAGCGAGCGCACTGAACAAAACTCATTTCAGCGAATCTAAACGCCTCTGATTGGCTATTGCGTTCATAAGCTCAACACAGTCGTGTGTGATTGGTTATAATGCTGGACGCTGTAAAAACGAGTATAAAGAAAAACTGTGGCAAATTGAGCAGATTATTCAATGCCGCAATCGACACTTTTCACTACATTTTATTTTCACTTTTATTCGCAACAGCCGTAATATATTTACTTTAATTGTGTTAAATTGTTGTCCAATTTTGTACCATTTTTGGCCCAGCACACGCTCCGCCTATGCATAGCTTACTTAGTCTTTTTCTAATAGTCTTTTTTTTTCTGTATTTGCCATGATTTGATGCGTTTTCCTGTTGTATTATTCTCCTGTCTGGGAAGTTGATTCATTTTTATAATTTTATTTTGTCACTATTTCTTTGTCATGTATGTTCCCCGCCAGCGTTTTTAAAAAAAGTTGCCAGCCACCGCCAGCATTTTTGATGATTTTCACCTAAATTTGACGGCCCTCAGAATATTTTCTGCTATGAATATAAGAACATATTATATATCAAAATAAAGAACCAAGCCTCTGCTTTAAAAAATAAAAAATAAAAAAAATTATTCTATCTTCATGTGTTCATGTTTTATCACCATTTGAATGCAAATAGGTTTCATCAAAAATACAACATTTTGGACAAAAAACTGAGAAAAATGCATTTTTATCAAAGTAGTGCATTTTCAAGCAAAATACATTCAGATGTCATATTCTTTCACCTGTAAATAATTATAGGAATAATTGAAATTGCATTCAATAAACAGAACAAACAGACACACACACACACACACACACACACA
Organism: Spinibarbus caldwelli; assembly: GCA_039654775.1. Lineage (NCBI taxonomy): Eukaryota > Metazoa > Chordata > Actinopteri > Cypriniformes > Cyprinidae > Spinibarbus > Spinibarbus caldwelli. The sequence continues at coordinate 8,111,634 of CM077224.1, read as the reverse complement.
AACATATGATTATACACACACACATAGGCTACATACATATGCATACATATACTGTACACGCACGCGCGCGCACACACACAGATGTTTCTGTGTCTGTAAAGGCATCTCTCTCACTGACTACTTCGTCCCGATCAGATTCAAAATGGTCAAAATATGATCTACATACATGATCTATATATGACCTACATTTTCTCTGATCCTTCCGTTTATGCCAATCGTCTTCTATTCTCACCCTAAAGACCCGGAAGTCTCGTAACTCATTCAGGACATGCGCTAGCCTTTCCTTACCGTAATACACCTAGAACACGGATTACCGTAAAAACTCCTCAATGGCGGGGAAAGAGTTAATACTATCACATTCTTTTGGCAGTGAACGTTTTGGGTGGATTTTTCTTGGAGGGGCGTGTTTTGAAGAGCTTTTGGCTGGAAATCTGGCAACGCTGACATTGACAACATTTCCGATTTCGTCAGAGTCACGTGATCCAGCTAAAGCGCCAAACTTTGAACGCGCGCGTTCACCGACGGTTCATTCGATAAAACATGTAAGTTTTCTGACTAAGTAACAAAATAATTCGGACTAACTTAATTTGAAAGATTTTCATATGAAACGTACACAATGCCAGCTGAGTTAGTTTGATATTAGAGGTTGTTTCTTCTCATTGTCATGTTTTGTAGGACGGAGCACAACATACCTATAATCATTTTGAGCGATGAAGATGATGATGAAGGTGACTTTTTGAGCTCCCACAACGATTCCTCTGTGCTTATCGTTGAAAATGAGAGGAACGAAGCAGGTAATCTGCGTTATATTTGTAACTGAACATGACACGAACAAAACTAAATGTTACCATGGTGCACATTAACATGTAGCGTTAAGTTACCATGAAAGAGCCACGTTTTTGGACCATATGTATCATATGGCAATACCATATTGTCTTTTACATGTGCTATAGAAATGCCGTGTGTGTGTTTTGTGTGTGTGACTATGGTAATAACATTTTTTTTTTTCTTATATCATGGTAGTACCTCTTTAAAGTTCATCAGAGTACCATGGTGTACCATAAATACTATGGTATATGAATATAGTAATCCTTCAGTAGCACTGTCATATCTCTGTTTCTCTTTGTTGTTCTCAGATATATCTAAACATATTGAAGAGTTGGATGAAGACTTGGCCATCACATACTCCCAAACTGCAACAGTGCTTCCACACGCAAGATATGACTGCACCCTGGCATTCTGGTCAGTAAAACAGTGCGACCACTCTTGTGTAAAGGACTTGTGTTGTGTCTGTGAGTGTTTATGTGTCTTTGTGTGCTTGCTTGTTCTAGTCGAGCAGAGCAGGACGTTTCAGGACCTCTACAAGATAATGCAAAGCACTGTGATCAGTGTTTCTGCTACATCTGTGACAAACTGGCATCCATGGTGAGTTCACTGGCTTCTAACCTAGGGTTTACGTTAGTGGAAGCTTATATGCAAATGTCAGGTTGATACGAGACATCACAAAGGAAAAAAGCTAATTACATTTTTGCATAGAAGAGGTGAATAATATTTGGGACCATTAGGATGTTTTGTGACTTACTTTAAAAATCAACAAAGAAACTTCTCGCTTACTGTTTTATGTATATTGTGAATTCGGCATACTACTCTTTTGGCGTACTGTTTTTTGTATACTATTTATAGTAGGGAAGTATTTAATTTCGGACACAGTGCCAGTTGCAGCTTCCACTGTTATGCAGTTTATCTTCTTGTTTTCTTTGTAAGGGTGACAGACTGCAAACTAGTAATATATAACTTTTAATTGTACCACAAAGTGACTGGTGCAACCTTGTGCTCTGATAGATTCTTATTATTAAGGAACTACTGAAATGAAACTGGAAATTCACTTGTAAAATTTAAAGTCAGCCCACACAATGGTAAGGTTATCAAAAAAGATTGATCTGAGGTCGTGATCCAAGGTAGTATCTCACAACTGAAACATGCCTCAGAGAGCTACAAAAATGAGCTTTAAAGTAAAACAGTATTAACATACTGTCATATGGCCTCCTACATTTATTATATATGTACACTTTCCAGTTAAACTTTATCCACTTTGATCTTTCTCAACATCTCATAATAGACTTATCTAAAATATGTGAATAATTTTTAATTGAAAACATTGTATCTGACTCCCTAGACTCTCCCCAGGACTACTGACCTTGACTACAGAAAGAAGCATTGTTTACACAGCGTTTGCTGATTAAACTTGAAACATGAGAGAGACAGAAGAGAGATAAAAAGAACAAAATATCTTCTTCTACAAAGTGTGTGATAAAACGAAGGGGCCTGTGCTCATAAGTTATCTGAGGCCTTGCATTTGAGTGACTGAGTGATTAATTTCTCCAAGCTTAAAAATCTAACCCTTACATGTACTCCATGACCTCTGTTGGGCAGCGACCTTCTTGAAACCATTGTCCTCCACTAATTCCTCTGTCATAAGCATCATATATTCAGTAGCAATAAAGCTAAAGAGTATATACAATAAAAATATTGATTAATGCATATGTCAAAAGCAAAATGTATCTTTCATGATTAAAAAAATTATGTAAGAATCTGCGTAAAATTAGTGTAAAATTAGGTTTTAGTTGCCTATAACCCTGATTTTATTTTTTATTTTTCTCCCCAAGCTAAGTTTGCCTAACATGCACATAGATTTTCTTGAACTAATTTTTCCTGAAGACAGTTTCTTCACATGGTGTGAAGTCTTGGTTTGTTTTATTTTGGCCATACTTACTGATTTAATACATACCAGGCTAAAAACAAGCCCACATTTGTGTTTGTATTTAACAGTGCGAGCTCTGGATCATCCCTGGGATTTGCCACTGTAATGCCCATAAGCACAGCGTCTACTGGAAAGCCCTCCGTGACAAGAGTCTAATGGGATTTCTGCATGAGTTGAACTTCACCTTTGACCCACTGGATATGGATTCAGACCTACGACGTGCAGGTATGTTTTCTCACTTGACTAAACTGCAGATTTATTGTCTCTTAGTCCCTTTGCCAGCCTAAATTTTTGACTCATTTGTGTGTTTATCTGATAGAAACTTCACTGCAGAAATTTGCTGGTAGTTTGGCAATGAAGTATGCAACTTTTTTGTTGGGGTTTGAGAGTCCCAACCATTCAGCGAGCTGTCGGTGCAGCTGTCACCGCAACATTAACAGCACTACACAGAGTCAAACCATCGGATGTAAAGGATGCTATAAACATCACTTTAAGATGCTGGAGTATGAGTGAGTGGTTCTCCTTTTACATTATTTTCAAAAGTTGCCATTTGTATTTTGCTAGTTAAATTATCATAAAATAAAGTAAATTGTGTGAAAAAAAAAAAAAAAACTATTTTATTTCTTAAATTGGAAATTGTCACAGTTTGTTTTATTTTAATTATGTGGGTGGAATTGAGGAAATTGGTTTAAGGATTGTAATTTAGGTAGGAAATAAACATGTTTTAAATTAAGGTAGCAAGATTTTATCTAAGTATGGTCAATATTAGGTGTGTGCGATATCATGATTTTTGATCGTGGACTATTAAAATGTCTCCACGATCTGCTTTTGAGGAAATATCATAGTTTTGTGCTACAGCGCTCATTCTATCAGTTGCAGTTCTGGCGTCTCTGTCTCAATATACTGTATAACACGACATACATTCACATCAAATGTTAACTAAGTGGTAGTGTTACACTAATGGGACACTGCACTTATTTTGCAGTCACAAAAGCACATTATTTGCATGTGCTTAAGCCTTGCCAGTTAAACATTTGCGTGCTGTTCTGATTCGCACTTTCTGAGCGCGTGCAGACTAAAGTCAAAAATTTTATTAGTAGCAGAAAAAAAAATCCACAGGAAGTGGTGAGGTCATGCACTCCGTGACGGACAGGTCGTTAACGACGAGTCTTTGTGGTAATATAGTGAATCGGGCAGGACATCCAAACGCTCACCTATCATTCATCGACTTCAAATATGGCTTTTCATCTGAAAAAGATATGTAGTAGCAACTTTACATGGCCGCTCAATCTAATGTTAACCTAGAAAAAGTGCGCTATTGAAGTGTCTGTACGGAATGTGGAAGCTGAACAGTAGCTCATTGCAGGACAGATGGAGGCACTGGTGTGCTCACTTACTCTTAAAATACTCCGTCATTTTTGCTCATACAGATTAGAGTAATGCATCTTTTGAATCTGTAAAGACTCTACGTTTATTTGTGTGCACTCACAATAACAACGAAATGTTGTGCTTTTGTAAAATAATGAACGTAAACCTATGCTCTTTCTGCCGTCTGGGTATATTTTGTTACCTAAGGCTTTGTTTTTAAAATGGGGAAATTAGTTTGGCTGTACTGCTCAGACAACTAGCAAAATAGTAAAACCAACATGAAAAAGAATCATAAGATTGTGAATCATGATTTTCCTGAAAAAAAAAAAAAAAAGATATTTTTGCCATGTCGCCCGCCTCAAATCAATAATAATAGTGATTCTTGCCAAACACCACTAATTATAATTAACAAATTCTGTAATCAGTGCATAAAACCTGAGTACTTGATATGCTAAAATTGTTCTTTATTGATTTTGCAGTTACACTGTTGTGAGTCAACATATCAAAATGTTTTTGAATGAAGCAAAGAAAGGGAATCCAAAGGCTCGTGTTGTGATGCTGCTAGGGGCTATTAAGCTTTTCGTCAACCACACGACTCCTGGGTAATGTATTTTACGCTATTGCGCATTCTGACCAGTCTTTACAATGCAATGTATATTTACAGCCCTTATTGTGTTAAATCTCCCTTGCAGAAATATACATGCTGCTAACACTGTATCTGAAACCGTGTCAATGCTCCTGTGGAGGTAATGCTACAAACAAAAGTTCTTTTGTGTGTTTACTTGGGGTTTGCGTTTTCTTAAACTGTGTTTGTCTTCCAGATTTATGACAAAGGTGTGGACACTTTTAGTTGGCTTTGATTTTTCTGGCTCTTTTATAAAGCAGCTGGAGTCTTTCTACCAGAAGCTTCCTCTTCCTTCAAACTGCACATTGCCAAAAAGGTAACACCACAACATCACTTGCATTTGGAAAAGCTTCTAGAAGAATTTCATCCAAAAAGGAAGTTCTAATCATCATTGGCTCCCCTTATGTTGTTTCCTAGTTTAAAGAATTTGCTTGCTAATACACTGATTCAGTTGTGACCTGCAATTGATTATTTTTTTTTATTATTATTTTATTTTGGCTGCAGTCTGAGTGTGCTACCTTGGGATGATCCCTTGCTCTCTGCTGTGATGAAAGGTCAAAACATCACCGGAGAGAGGCAGGCCAAAGGTCGAAGGCATCAAGTCTTGTGTGAACCTCTGGTCGTGATTCAAGCGAGAGTCTGTAAACTTCAACAGCAAAACAAGTAATGCTCCTTCCTTAGTGAACTTTTAATGCTTTTGTTTACTATTTATTAAAGTGCTCTTCATTTACTTAAATGATATGTGCAATAAATCATACAGGCCTGCAAAGAATCCGCACATCCAAAGCTCAGCAGTTGTTGTATTCAAATTTTGGTAATTCACAAAGTTCTGTGCATATTTAAAACAAAAGTATTTTTTCTCTAGGAATAATTAAAAAAATATTTCAATGACCAAATAATAGTTTACCAATATATTTTATACATTCTACCCTATTTAAATCCATTCCTGAGAGTTTCCCTTGTAAACAGCACAGAAAAATAGTTTGGAGTTTCTGTGTGGACTAGTGATTATTATTTTAGTTATTTTGTAAGTGTCATTGCTGTAGCCCTTATAAATTATAATCTACTCTTAGATTATTAAAATTACATTTAAAATTATAATCTACATGTTTGATAGGTACCGTGAGCTGGCTCGGTATCTCAAAGTTGTCAAAAGCATCAATAATCCCACGTGAGTTACAGCTGCATGTCATGAATATACATTGTATTGTATACTCAGGTTATTATTACTATTTATGGTCCTATCTTTCATTGTATTTCTGTCTGTCTGGGATTTAGGCTGCAGAGAATGAAAGACTTAGTTCCCCTCTACCTGTGCAAGGTAAATTGAAATAAAGTAATTTCCTTCAATTACTTTTTACATTAATACATTGCATTTTCACAATCCTACACACCTTTTCAGGCATTTAAAAAATATGCCCAAAAATGAAAATTTGGTTAATTTACTCACCCTCAGGGCATCCAAGATGTAGATGAATTTTTTTATTTCCATTGGAATGTGGAGATATTTAGCAGTCTAAACAGCTGATAAAAAGATCACAACAATCCACAAGTGATCCACATCAGTCCAGCCCATCAATGAACCTCATATTAAGTGTAAAACTGTAGTAAAACAATGTTTTTAACTTTAAACTGTTGCTTCCAGCTCTAAAGCTATCTTGTCTGATTCATGAGAGAAATATGAGAGATCATGCATTATTTGCAAGCAAAAACAGTCCAAAACTGTTCTAAATACGTGTCTGTGGAGTTGGTTGTGAGAGGACAACAGGAGATGGACTCTTTCACTGGAGTGTTGTTATGGATTATTGACTTGAAGTGATGGTTTAAAGTTAAAACGTCATAATGGATTTGTTTCTTAGAAGCATGCAGCTTTTTACTTCGTAAGATGTTTATTAATGGACTGGAGTGGTGTGGATTACTTGTGGATTATTGTTAAGTTTTTATTAGCTTTTTAGACTCTTATTCTGACAGCACTCATTCACTGCAGAAAATCCATTGATGTAATACTGAATTTCTCCAAATCTGTTGCGATTAAGAAAAACTCATCTACATTTTGGATGTCTTGAAGGTGAGTATGTTCTCAGCCAACTTTAATTTGAGTAAACTATTGAAGTTATGACTCCATGGAGTTTTCTAATTTATTGATGCAAGGGATTTGTGGCCAGTATGCAAGGACCTGTTTCCTAAAATATAGGGCCAGATTTACTATGAGCTTGTGCCAGTGCAAACCCTCATTCGGCGTTAAAAAACTACTGTCAGGATTTACTAAAGACACACAGTGGGAAATTAGCGTTGAAAAGGCGTGGACAGTTATTTTTGCGACTCACCTTATTGAGTTTCCCTTTCGACTGATAAATTTATGGGAGAAGAGCATTTAAATGAATCGCGCAACCTGATTTACTAAGATTTGCACTTGTCAATTCACTGGTATTTGCAGCATTATTTATCGCCCCAAAAAAAGCATGTCTTAAAGCAGGTGGTAATTTGCGCTGGTCATTATGGAAATTAGATGTTGTGTCTGTGTTCTTTAATGTGCACTTTGTCAATAAATCACCCACAGAATTTTCCCCTCCCATCGGTGCTTTTATGGAATTGCGCTCTAACGCTAATTTGCCCTGTTTAGTAAATCTGTCCCATAATCTTTATTAAAAAAAATACATTTATTTTCCTTTCAAAAAAAAAGAGGAAATGCAGTGGTTGTGGTCCCCAGGTTAAAAACTCCTTTGTGTGTTAAATTATGCATAATGTTTGCATATAATCAGTCAATGGAAAAGTTAATGAAAGTGATTGTGAAAATGCCACTTTTTGAATGTTATGTTTGTTTGTTTAGGATGGTGACTACAGTGGTGCAGTCTGCCACATGTTATCACTAATGCCCGGTGCCACGTGCCTTGCCTCCCGTCTCACACCTCAACAGTTCAGAGCTTATCTCAGAATTCTCACATCAGGCCACGCCCCTGATGTAGCACAAGAATTTGATGCAGGAAATGGCCATATGATCATACCTGATCCTTTACTGAGCACTAAGTGGACACCGATCGAAGGTAGAGAATTGACAGCACTCTTATCCTCTTATCAGAAACATACACAGAAATAAAGTCTGATTACGGCCAGTAGGATCAGATCATATGAGCTAATCACCATTGTGTTGCAAAGGCACTTACAGGAATAGTTTGTTTTTTAATATTGTAGGGCTATTTTTTTTACAAAGTAGGAAAAGCCAGAGAAACTTAAAAGGTCTGCTATCTTTGTTAATATCAACCCATATAAGGAAAAACATGGCCATTTAATATAGAAAGGCTGTTTGACATAAATATATTTTTCCTGTGTTTAATCCTTAATCCTATTCAAAGAGGAAAATTCAGTTGTACCTTTGCACACTCGTTTCTCAGATCAGTAGTGAGTGCAGAAAGAACTTCAGGATTGAAAGTGCTGCTGATTTGCAGCTTGACAGTCACGGATCACGTAACTTTCAGATGAACATTTTTTTTTTTATTTTTTTTTTTTAAATGAGCGGTGGCATTCAAATGTAATGTTTATTGTGTGATTTGTTTATGTACTTTCATTGAAGGTTCAAATTCATTCAGGATGATGGAAGTACTGAAGTTTGCACTGAGGGTTCTGGACTGTAACAGCATTGTTTTTGCTGATGTAGGTAAAATGGTGTATAATGTTATTTTATGTAACTTAATATTTCATGTGCAAATGCTCAGTTGACTTTTGTGTCACATCTGAATTCAATACTTTTACCTTACCATTTTATTTATTTATTGCTGACCACCAAAATATTTTTATTTGGTTTATTAACCAAAACATCAATTTGTCAATTCCTGTATTTAGCTTTTTCCCTTGCGTACTGAATGTGTGGCAAACAACTCGGGTCATTGTGATACAGTATCAAACACCAGTTAGACGCTACCTATCATAAAGTCATTGTGATTTGTTTTTTTCTTAACTCTTCATGTGTGTTGGCTTAGTACTCACTTGCAACTAGAGTGTGCAGTATGTGCTGTCAGTGTCTTTTCAAGGTCTGGCTGCTTTTATAATGGATGTCTCTGTTTTTAGTCAGAAACGTGGGTGTATCTGCTCAGCGTAGTCAGTTCCAGTTTTACTGCTCCAGATGGTGTTCCTGTTGGTGCATTCTATGCTGAGCCTGACGTCACTTATCAAATGGTGGGAGGAGTGTGTTTATTTAGTGTCTGTCTGGATGGGGAGAGGATTGGAAAACATACTGAGATGTTATGGAGACTGATAGTTGTTTGTTTCTGCTCAGGTGACCAGAGATGCTGCCAGTGTAATTCTTGAGGAGCTGACAACGACTTCCCGTATACAGATCCCCAAAACTTTTGAGAGTGTGAGTTTTAATGAATTAAATCTTTGCAATTTTTTTTTTGGTCTAAACCTTGGGTTTTTAATGACTAATATTTATGTGGGAAATGACAATATCCAGGGTTCATACGGTCATGGAAATCCTGGCAAAGTCATGGAATTATAAAACCGCAATTTCCAGGCTGAGAAAAGTTTTGGAAAAAATAAATAAAACCATAAAGTTTTGGAAAAGTCATGGAAATCTATTTCACAAACCTCTGTATGATAGAATTATGTTTAATCAGGTCCTGGATTATGCAGGGTTGCGCATATATTTCATAAAATGAGGGAAATTCCTGCAAACATTTATTCAATTTAGCATGTAGGTTAGATGAGTTAATAAATCCACACAGACTGTCTCGAGTGATTCAGCTGTACTGCGTCTTCTCTCTTTGACTTTCTCTTAAAGCGGTGTCACATCGGCACATCTTGTCTGCACTACAAGAGCTGCTGCACGCTGCGATACAACATTTTCGCTTGCGTTTTGGTACAGTTCACAATCGTCACTTGCCTAATCGAGTCATTGTTGCATCGTCACAAAAGTGTATTATTTGCATGTCTTTTTAAGCCAGTTGGTAGTTGGGCACTCCAGAGGCAGCTTTTTTGTGCACACATCCAAAGCATGCGTATAAAGCCGAAACAGCTTCCAAAACTAAATTCAGGTCCCGAGTTTAACTGAATTAAATAAGTAACAATATTCAGTGATCTGATATGTTCTCTGCGTGGAGTAATGTCTGGCACAATCGCATCTTTTATTTATTACTAAAATAAATAGAAAGCAAACTGGCAGCATTAATAGTCATTTGAGTTAACACATGCTATGGTAATTTGAACAGATTTTTATTCTTATTGTAAAATAATGGGACATTAAGTCATCAATATTGTGCCAAAAGTCATGGAAATTTCTTGGTAAAAATGTGTAAGAACCCTGAATATCTATAAAGCAGGGTGTCTAATGCCTATTATAATTCCAATGTCTGTCTGTGTCATGTTTCATTTTATGTTACAATGTCCTTAGTTTTCTTGATAGTGTTTATTTAATATGAAAAATGTGCCAACATTGAGACACTTTGCCTTATTTCAGAACACCATTGCACGCCATGGGTATGTGTGCATGTATATAATTATATAGGGTGGCCATATGTGCCATTTATAAGGGACACGTCCTGGCCAGGATTTTTATATTGACCTAAAACATCCAAAGTAGTTTGACCAATAACATGCAGGCATTGTACATAATCGATCAATTGTGGCACGTGAGAAGGCGAGATCTACAGAAAACGATCAAAGCGATGCAGATCCGCGCATGTTAGGCGTTTGTTCGTTCATTCGACGTGAAGCGGCGCTGCACAGACCGATCATTGTATGACGGCAAAGAAGCGCGAGAGCGATTCGAAACCACAAGGAGCTGTCTGCTCTGCTCTCTATTAATGCTGGGCGATATGAGCAAAAATTCATATCTCCGTATTTTTTGGCTGATTTGCGATACTGTTATATATCTCGGTATTTTTGTTTTTGTATTTGAAAAAAATCTGTATTTAATATATTTCACTTGCCGCCCAATGTTTTCCAATAAAATACATATTAAAGGCTATGAAAACAAATTGGCTAACGTGAATGTAACCATGTAAGCCTTTATATTATGTGCAAAAAAGGGTTAAAATCACATTTTATTTTAACATTGTAACACTACAATCTAAAAGCAAAAATAAGGCTTTTAAAGCGGAAGTTAAATTCACTAAACTAAAAATGAAAAGAACAAAAGCACAGAGTTGTGTAAGGCTATTTTGAATACCCCATTAGTCACTTTACAGTTAGTGCTATCATAAAAATAGACTTATTTGTATGTTTAAAATTTTACATGTCACATTTATTGTCCAACTACAAATATTTCCGCGAAATGTATATTTTAGTCAGAATTATTGCGCTCCTATTTAATTGAGCTCCGTCTGTTTGGATCGCGTGCGCGCGCCGGCGCTCGTCCACTGAAGTCTGAAGTTTAGCAGAGAATCGCAAAGCAGAAGGCTCATGCACTCCTGACAGCAAAATGGAAATATTTTCATGACTTTCTAACATTTACAGACGGACAGTATACCTGTGAAATGCAAGTTATGCATTAAGGGAAACAGCACATCTCAAACACATTAAACAGCGTGAGTAGCGTCTCTGTCAGCGGCACACGCAGCCTTTCTGTCAGAGCATCTGAAGGGCCGAGCCGCTTAAACTATGTCAAACTATAAACTATACTATGTCTTACCAGTTTTTAAAGGCCTTAATATAAAGCTTGTCACATGTTTAGAACAAAATTGGATTATGCACTTTCTCCGCAGCAGCTCAGCCAGTGTCCTCCGCAATATTTTTCAGATGCGCTCGTATTAAACTACTGTATAAATCGATATAAACGGTGTTGCCTCATATCGTATCGCTTATAAAGAAATTATCGATAAATCGTACAAACTTGATATACCGCCCAGCCCTACAGTCTCTATAGCTCTTGCGAATGTCATACAATGATCGATCTGCACTGTGCAAACAGCCAATACCTGCATATTTTAGGCAATATAGAAATCCTGGGAAGGACGTATCTCGTAAAATGGCCCGTATGGTCACACAAAATGCACAAACATCCCCCCCCCATTCATATTTTTTGGTCTTTGGTGTAGCAATGTAATGTTGATTTACTCTCTTCTCATTAGGGTTATCCTTACCAGGCTAGGCTGATGTTGGCCACTCAGGCTTTGGTACTGCGCATTTTCCACTCACAGCTCAAGCCCATCCTCAGCGTCATCATGTCTTTCAGGGTGCTTATTTTCTCTAGTTTTTAGTCAACGTGGGCAAGTTCAAACTTTCTATTTACAGCTATAAACAAAAATAAGTAATGCTGAAGTGTTAGTATTGTATCATCTCATGTTAAATTCAGTAGTCCTGATTATGCACAGGCTCTTTTGTGTAATTGTTTGTACGTTTGCCTTCAGTTCAACCACTGGGCGCTCCGTTGGTTCTTCTACAGTCTGCTGGTGAGGCCAGATGTGCTGCACTACCTCCTTTGCTGTCTTCTGGAGGAACTCTCTGATGAGCGATACCAGGTCATACAGAGGTAAGGGTGTGTGCTTGCACACATTAACCAAAACAAAGAACTTTGTGTTAAGCATGTACATGCTCTATATCTGTTTCAGAAAATGGAGTGAAACCGAACATTCCCTGGTTGCGTACTTCCTCTGCTTGTACTTCTGGGAAAACAGCGTGGTTCTGGATCTGAATACCTATCCCACCAATAGCTTGCTTGCCACTTGGAATGAGTAAGAAGCAGCAGTTCATCACTATAGCATAGTCATAAGTCATGTAATTCATGCTCTTTATTACACAATCATCTAGATATCTCAAACATATTTTAGAAAAGAGAGTTATAGATACATGAATATTAACAGGCGATTTCTAATATAATGTTGGGTTGCACTGGATGTTTTGGATATTCCTGATTTACATTGTCCAGAGGGATATCAAAAGAATGATTGGGGATAAAATAGAATTGCTACTATAAAGCAATTTATCAAATGGATAATTTTAAGTACATATTATATAAAAATGAATATGTCAGTGATTTGCGAATGCACTCTTTTTGATTTCAGATCGCACAACCCTTGGCAACTAAGCTTGAAACTGTATCTTGAGCGTAATGTAAGAATCTTTTCCATTAATTCATGTCTTGGTGTGATGTAAATTTACAAAGAAATATTTGATTAAATTTTAACTTGTGATTTAAAGGTGAGCTGCTCTTCTCTCTCTTGCAGGTGGCCAAACTTACTCCAGAAAAACGTAAAATCCTGCATCTAATCCAACAGCAAGGAAAATAAGTCTGACCAACATCCTGTTTTAAAAACAAATTGTTTTAATGTACATACAGAGTGGATTTAATGTTTTCATAGATTATAAATGGCATGACAGTTGTTTTTTTTTTTTGTTTTTTTTTTTTCCCCCTCTTTGTCCAGGCTTTTGTTTTCCTATGTCTGGGAATTTACCGGTATTTTGCAATATTATGTGCAATTACAGGACTATCATCAATATCTGGTGGATGTTAAATACAAACAATTATATTCCGCAACAGACCAATATACAGCTTTTTTGACCATCAGCCGTGTTGTGAATAAATGACAATTTCAAATGCAACACTGATATAAAGCTGTTCAATTTTGCTTTGTTGTAGATAATTTAAGGCTGTAAAGTAACATTTCTCTGGAATCTTTGCACACGAGATTAGACCACAATATTACTGTAAATATTCACTTCAACTTCCTTTGTCAACACGATATCAAAGCATGTGGATAATGTAAATATACTGATATTGCTGGGCAAAAGCAAATTTTCATTTTAAGGCAATAAAATCTAAGCATAACTACTGTATAGAATGGGTTTTCAAACCTGTCCTGGAGGACCCCTGTTCTGCACATTTTGTATGTCTCCCTCATCTAACACACCTGATTCCACTCATCAGCTCATTAGTAGAGACTGCAAGAAATAAATTGGGTGTGTCTGATTAGGGAGACATACAAAATGTGCAGGACAGGGGGTCCTCCAGGACAGGTTTGGGAACCACTGATATAGAACACAAATCATTGGCTAGTTTGTGTGAATGACACTTTCAGAGTTTGAAAATAGAGTTTGTGGCGTAGCTGAATCTGAGGCAATTGGGTGGAACCTCCATGAAATGCAGCTTAATGAGTTCAGATAAATAATTTAGGATTTTCTTATCGTCTCTGTGAATTTCAGAATGAAAACATTGTGTCCATGTACTTTCCCGAGGCCTTCTGGGTGTATGGAAACCTTGTGAAAATGTTAAAAGGAATGCTGTGGTGACAAGCTTGCTTTGCACACTTTGAGCAAACATGAAGTAGGTGTTTCCACGTTTAAAGTGACTTCTTGGTTCCACCAGCGGGTTGAGAAGAGTACCACTGTAGGCTGGGCAGCGCAGTGTCTTTTGATCCACATCTAGAATGCTGAGGTATCGGCTGTAATGGCCCAGGCAGTGAGGCATATTTGTGTAAGTGAAACAGCACATCCTGAGTAAATATAAAAAACAAACTGTCAAGATGGCTTCATCTTAGCTAACCATCTATGCGGTTTTTATCTTAATGATAGTTGTTCAAATTGTACCAAAAGGGTGAAGAAGAAAACATTGAATGTTTATGCTACATACCAGAGGCACTCAACCCTGCACCTGAAGGTCTGCTTGATAAGTCATGAAATATTGACCTTCCATTCTGGATCCAAGCCTCTACTCCATTTTAACAGCCATTTATAAGCACTTCATTTATAGCACAACTTTAAAGGGATAGTTCACCCAAAATTGAGAATTCTGTCTTTAATTACTCGCCCTCATGTCTTTCCAAACCTGTAAGACCTTTGTTCATCTTTGGAACACAAATTAAGATGTTTTTGATGAAATCTGAGCCGAGTTTTTTTTTTTTTTTTTTTTGACTTCATAGACAGCAATGCAACTGACACATTCAAGTAGTAATGACATTGTTAAAATAGTCCATGTGATATCAGTGGTTTAATCGTAATGTTATGAAGCTACGAGAATACTTTTTGTGTGCAGAGAAAACAAAAATAATGACTTTATTTTGAATTTGTGCTCCAAAGATGAACAAAGGTCTTACAGGTTTGAAACGACATGAGGGTAAGTTTTTATTTTTGGGTGAACTATCCCTTTAAGCAAAGTTTTCAAAAACTCTTGGTGTACTACAGTTTCCAGACACCAATATTTTAACGATTCAGAAAAGATGAATCCCTATCTGGCCAACAAAGATTTCAGGTATGAAACTAAGTAGTATTACAGCCAACAATAAATGTATATTAGTACCATTCGTGGTTTAATTTGTTATCTGAAAAAGTGTTTTGACCGAGAAACCGTGACACATGAAGTTAGACTTAAACAGATACCTTCCTGCAGTTTAGCCACAAAATATATAAACTAGCTAATCAAGAAATTTGGTTTCCCTTTGAAAACAGGAAGTCAAGTTTAAGATGCATAGTAAATGTTACCTGTTAAAGCCGATAAGTTTCCAGTTGAGCAGGTCAGTTAGCTGCAGCGGTGTTGAAGTCCAAGGTTGAATGCCGTCTCTGTATCTACTCAGATGTGGCATGTACACAGACAGTGCTGTAACCAGCCGCCTCACTGCAGCCTCTTCGCTTCCCAGTACTACCAAAGTTTGGCCACTCAGAAGGCTAAACACTGCATGCACTGCGAAGGGAAACTGTCGCAAGAACTGCAACGCTGCTCGCCCTACTCTGCCACGTCTCCGTCTGGTCCCACCTTCTCTTTTATTCCTTGGAAGACAAGTAGGAAAAGTGCATTCGGAGGTTGTAGAGGCAGTGGTGCTTCGATAGCTGAAGCAGTCTGACAAATCATCAGGTACTATCCGGCAGGGCTCATCTAACAACGAAAGAGGGATTAATTCTGATGCATGACCAACATCTTGGGAGCTTGACAGACCAAGGGTCAAAGTCATAGGACAGTCAGGTGGGGTTAAGGTGACGGCAGGATAAAAATTTTGCGGCTCCTCCATACAGGTGCCTCCATGATCTCCAGGAACTTCATTTCCCACACCGTAAACACACTCAACTTGTTTGCCCTCTTGGTTGTGAGATGTGTCTTTCTCATCAGTTTCTTGCTCTGGACTTTCCTCATCAATTGCACAAGGGTATGAAGCACGCAGGTCTTCTGGTAGGATTGATTCCGTTGTGCAAAGCACCTCAATGCTGTCTTCACTGCAAGTCCGTATGGTAGTTACCCTCCCTTGCCTTAGATCTTCCAGCACAGCTGTAGTGGACAAAGGTGGAGGTCTTTTCAGTGTTGTATCCATTAGCATATTTGAACCCTGGGATCTGAAGGACTTCTCCGTCCCTAAGACCTCAATACTATCGCCACTACTAATACTAGTCTTCATCAAAGCTGAAACACACATTTCCACATTTCCTTGACAATCCGAAGCTGAAACTACACCCCCATTTTCCATTTCAGTCTCTACTGCAGAGGATGTTAGGGGTTGGTTATCCTCGGCTGGGGTAGTTACAGAGCTGGGTACAGCCGGAGATTGGCTAGATCCACCCAACTCTAGTTTGATTGGCACCATTTCAACGCAGGAGACATATGACTCAAGACTGACAGGTTCACTTAGGATTGATGGTGCAGGAAGAAACGAGGGTTGTCGGACTGAATGTTGACAAGCTATTCCAATCTGTAACCCCACGTCCTCTTCCAAGTCACATGGATCCTCAAATAAGAAATTGGTAGATTTGAGGTTGCGGAGAAGATTGCGGCAGAGTTGTTGTGAGTAGAGATGGCATGAGTCTCCTCTGAATGTCCTCTCAATGGAGTTCAGTTGCTGTAGAGCCTGTTGGTGGAAGTAGTCATCACACAACTCCTCGAGAGTTTTCAGACGCTTGTCAAATCGGCAAGATGAAATGGAGTTAATCAGCTTCAAAGAATGCGAGGGTGTGTCCGTGCAAGGAAAAACATTACATTCTAGCACTGGCCCAGCAAGCTGATCATGCCTTAAATCATCCAGGTCATACTCGAAAGAATGAGGGAGGTCATCTGGTTCATAAGGAGAATATTCAGAGTCTCTAAGCTTCCTGGTTCTGTAGCAAGTGACCTGTTTTAGAAGGCTTTTGTATTCCTGAATGGATTTTTCTACACTGGCCAGTTCATCCCCTTTGTTAGGCATTGGGCAAGATCCTTTATCCTGCTTGTTCTTCCTTCTCCCAAATTGTTCATCTTTATCATGTGTTATACATGACCTATTCCCTTTTTCACACTCTACTTCTGCCTTTCTTGAAATCTCACATCTGTCTTTCTCTTGTAATTTCATTTCATCTTTGTGAGATAGTGATTTCTCTTTCACTTTCACATCTAATGTAGGTATACCATTCACCATGCGTTCCCTTTCACTGGTGCACACTACAGATGCATCATTTAACTCTCTTTCTATTTCTCTAAGTAACACGACTCTTGTGTACTCCAAATCTCTGAGTTTTATCTCCAGTTCATTTGCAAAGTTCTTCCTGTTCCCCGTTTTTAGACATTCAGAGGCTTTGGAGAACTCTGCAGAAAGCTGCTGGAATTCCTGTATGATTTTATTCTCATCAGACGACACATAGGCAAGGCAGAGAGGTCGCACAAACCCTCGAGCCTCCAAGTCATAGAGCGTAAGGTGGTGCACATATGCAAACGCTCCTTCTCTAGAATCCCCTAAAACTACCTTTGAGTCTTCTACAAAGTTCAGTTTCAAAGAGCCACAACCTGCCGGGCCGGTGAGCGAGGTCTGATAGTCCACTGACATGATCCGAAGGGAGAAGTGGTTCAAATCAAATGTCCCACAAGCCTTGGTTTCAGGAGGAACCGTAAGCAAAGGCTGGGGCCCAACTTGCTCCGAAAACTCTGCTAAAAGGATAAAGTCCTTCGTAAAATTAGCTCCAGATGTCTTGGACCATGGGGTGGTGTCCCCAGTGTAGGGATACAAGGGAACAGACAGTTCCTCTGGAAGTACGGATGGGTCTTTGACTATTTCACTGAAATCTGTTTCTTTGGTGAAAGCTACCAAGTCTGGAGAACTGATCATGGTGGTAAAAAGTTTCAAACGAACTGAACAGGGGTGTAAAAAGTATTGTGAAATTATACTTTAGTTAAAAGACTGTTAAAACATTTCCACATTTAATTATGATTTTCATAATGTCTTCAGTTAAGGCTGTTAACACCACAGATGACACCTGTCCTGTTACATGAAATGTTAAACTTCATTGATTCAGCAGCATCTGATTTTATAGTTTAATGTTATAGATATTATATTTACATTCAAGTTAAGTTTGTCCATTTTTCACCAATATTTTTTTTTTTTAATTAAATATATTTAATATAATTGAAATTTAAATTTAAATTTAAATAAAACTGCAAGACGTCCATTTGAAAGACTTAATCTTCTGGGTTTTTTTATTTTTTTTTTTTTAAGATTTAAGCCATGAAGACCTATTATGTATTTGGCACACTGAAAGTCTAAAATTGCAATTAATAAAAAAAAGTCTTGATGTACTTTAATCTGAAACTATAATAAAAAGTACTGAAATTAATTACACACAATAATACTCAAGGAAATTTATCACTCACATACTTTACACCCCTGAAAGCGATATCTTCACAGTGCTGTCCTGATCCTGATCCAGTGCAGGAGGTCTAGTTTTACTACGTATTTCTAGTAAACTGTGATCTATCGCCGCATTAAAAGAGAATAACAACTACTTCAAAACCACAACAAGCATGAAATGATCAAGTTCACACCGATTTAAAAATGACATACCTGACGCACTATACAGACCATGACAAACGCAATGTCATGAAAACTAAGTTAACGCTAGTAAAATCAGAATAATACACGTATAAATGAACTTGCCGGTGTTCGCTGGCGGATTCAAACTAATAATCCTTTGCTCTTTTTTTATAAGTTAATTTATGTCGTTGTTTAGAAGTAAACAAACATTAAAGCGCTTTCCGGAGAGCAGTAACAGAAGCAGCTTTTGCCATAGTTAGCCATGTGACACTTCTGGTTGGGAGGGAGTGATCATAACCAGCGCAATCTCTACTTGTTTCCGCCTCAAACCAATTCCTCAAAATAAGCGTGGAATAAATAAATAAATAAAATAATAAAAAAAAAACCGTGCACGCGCGTTATTACTTTTTTTTGGTCTCTCTTAAATGTCAACAGTCATCAGGCAATGACAATGTTATTATTGGCATTTTTCTAAACGTATCAATAAAAATCAAATACATTTTAGTAAACAAACTTTAATTAGCCAATCCTTTTACTGCCACTTTCGTACTAAAACTCATTTAAAATTTAAAGTATAATTTTCTTAGAATAGGAACTCTGCACAAGCAAGTAAGCCTCTTTTCATTTTTGACCTTATTTTGACATTAAGAATCCCCTTTTCTTTAGGTCGTTCCATGAAATGTAGTGACCTAAAGGATTATTAGGTCAATTTTTTTTGTTAATTTTTTTCTGTCAAATTATCAAACATTTACTGTTTATGGTATTTTTGCAGAAACTTATTACATTTCTATAAAGGAAGTGGCCTGTTAACTGCTGGTTTATGCCATATCTTTTTTATTTGACCTCTTGTAAACCATGACTTGTGTTTATTGTATTTTCACATGATTTCAGCAAAATAAAATCTGAAAGAGGAACTATAGCATACAGAAACACTTTGAATGATAAACATGTAATTCATGGTAATGGACATAAGCAGAAGTAACACCACAAACAACTGTGAAAATTGTGAACAATCTTTATTTAGACACGCATCCCAATAGCAAACAAGAATTCATATAAGAACTCATGTAACCCTATCAACTGTGTAGGATCGGTGTGATATTTAATCCTACCAATATTTTTATTGTTTCTGCTATTTTTTAACCAAACTTGTTGGCAAGTTATCATAAGATGCATACAGGGAAACCTGCTTTACATATTAACTTTTTTTTTCATTATTTCTGTCTTTTCTTAGCCATTAAAGCTGGTATTGACAAACAGAATAGAATAGTGGGCAAAACAACACTTATAAAGGTTTAGACAACCCTCAATGCACATTTTCCCCCAATCAAACACACTCAGTTGTTTTGCTACTTTGTACACAAGAACAACCGACAAAAATGTATAGAAAAATATTTTCAACAAATTCAATGCATTACTGCTTTATTGTCTTAATACTGAGTATTTGCTCAATACATTGGCTATGATTACTCCCAGTGCTCCAAAATGCAAAATAGTAGAACATATACTCATGGTCAACACAGAGCTCGGAACAGGCTTTTAACAAAAGAAAATACATCTACAGCCTAAACCATGAAATCTTTCACTCACTTCTTTAAAATCTACATCCAAGCAAAATTTCTGACCAGGTAAGCGCTGCATAGTTAAATGAAGCTTCAAAATCCCCTTAAAGGAAAAGGTAAGTGGAAATACACATATAGGGGTCCGTGAACAGAAACCTTATAGAAAAGATATGTAATATTACATTCATTGTTTAAAGGTGCATTAACGCCAGTTGTTTTGTAATTAATGTACTCCTCTGTGCGTATAGGAGGTGTAGGAGAGTGAGTGAATCAGATCAGTAGAATCTCAGGTTCAGTTACAGCACAGTACAGCATGAAGCCCATCTCATCAATGTCATCCTCAGTAAAGCCCTGAAACAGATTCACATTAGGTTTGAAGTAACTAGGCAAGATTCCCATTTCCAGATATCCGATTAGCTCTGTGATCGCCTGCAGGAACCTATCAGCAAACGCTGATTCCGACCAATCTGTTTCTTTTTCACTCATGTGTAGAATGACATTGCTAAGATGGCTGCCGTTGAGCTTGCGTAGCGAAGGACAGTTGCGGCACACCGCCTTCAGCGTTTTTAGGCACTTCCTTCTGACCCCCGAGTCTGTTTTTTCAAGCGCTGCTAGTCTAGCCGTTTCGCTGGTGTATAGGCTCTGATACCAGACGTAGTCGAATGACCCGGTGATCTCTCGTTGCGCTGTAAGCGTCATCTTGCCAAGGCGCACTGTTGGCAACACTGTTATATAGAAGCGTTCTCCACTGTCATAACTGCTTTGGGTTAATCCTTGAATCTCCAGTTTGAGCTCAGGAGACCCAAGCACAGGTCGCACCTCGCACTCCAGGGTTCCGGTCAGCGATGGCCAGTTCATCGATTCCATCACCGTCTTGCCTAGTTGCTCAGAAACGAGCCGTGATGACAGGTATCCACCCAGCAAATGTCGGTCCCAGTAGCTCCGCCCCCTCGGGAAGTACTCAAGGTTTTCACGCCGAACCATGCAATACTGAGGGTGACCCAAAAATGTGTCTTCTCCGGCAATAGGCGTCCACAGACTGGGCTCCAACTGTATGGAACACATTTGTAGCAAATTTAAACACAGCCTCAAGAAAAATTTCAGGGCCAAGCACACGGCCATTGTAAGGTCCAAAGATTCAATTGGTGATAGTTGTGATATTAAGGGTGGTCTGAATATGATCTAAACCAATTTTGGTCAACAAAATCATAGATTATTGTAGAAAGAGTCAATTAAAAAAAGACAATCAAGTTGGTGCCGACAGCCTAGTGGTTAGTGCGCCGACATATAGCACAACTGACCCGAGTTTGATTCTCATCTCTAAGTCCTTTGCCGATCCCGCCCCCCTCTCTCCACCCAATACTTTACTGTCAGCACTCCACTGTCTTATCTAATAATAAAAGGTATAAAAGCAACATGTATAGCAGTGTAGATTTACTGTCCTTTGAAAATAACTCAACACACAGCCATTATTGTCAAAATAGCTGGCAACAAAAGTGAGTACACCCTAAGTGATAACAGCTATACGTCGTTTAACCATGCAAAGCCACATGTCCTATTCATCATGTACATGTTTTTGTCTGCTTCACAGGACTATACAAATTTGTGTATCTTGTATTAGAGCAGTTAAAATTTGGTGCTTTGAGTACAATTCTCTCATTGGATGTTCAACATGGCACCTCATGGCAAAGAACTCTGAGGATTTGAGAATTAGAATTGTTGCTTTCCACAAAGATGGCCTAGGCTATAAGAAGATCAGTAACACCCTGAAACTGAGTTTCAGTACAGTGGTCAGTGTCATACAGAAGTTTTCCAAGACGGGTTCCACTCGGATCAGGCCTCGCAAGGGTCGATCAAAGAAGTTGAGTCCTCGTGGTGTGCGTCAGGTGCAGAAGCTGGCCTCAAAAAACATACACATGAGTGCTGCCAGCATTGTTTTTGAGGTTGCAGAAGTGGAAGGTCAGCTTGTCATTGCTCAGACCATACGCTGCACACTGCAACAAGTTGGTTTGCATGGCCATCGTTCCAGAAGGAAGCCTCTTCTGAAGCTGGCTCACAAGAAAGCCTGCAAACAGTTTGCTGAAGACAACCTGTCCAAGAGCATGAATTACTGGAACCATTTCCTGTGGTCTGATGAGACTCTGATAAACTTGTTTTGCTCAGATGGTGTCCAGCATGTGTGGTGACGGCCTGGTGAGGAGTACCAGTCAAGCATGGTGGTGGTAGCATCATGGTCTGGGGCTGCATGAGTGCTGCTGGTACTGGGGAGCTGTGGTTCATTGAGGGAAACACGGATGCCAACATGTACGGTGACATTCTGAAGCAGAACATGATGCCCTCCCTTCAGAAACTGGGTTTTCCAACATGATAATGACCCCAAACACACCGCCAAGATGACAACTGCTTTGCTGATGAAGCTGAAGGTGATGGAGTGGCCAAGTATGTATCCAGACCTGTATGGAGCACATGTGGGGTATCCTCAAGCAGAAGGTGGAGAAGCACCATGTGTCTAACATCCAGCAGCTCCGTGATGTCATTATGGAGGAGTGGAAGAGGATCCCAGCAACAACCTGCAGCTCTGGTGAATTCCAAGCCCAGGAGGATTAAGGCAATGCTAGATAACAGTGGTGCTCACACAAAATATTGACACTTTGGACACAGTTTTGAAATGTTCACTTAGGGTGTACTCACTTTTGTTGCCAGCTATTTTGACAATAATGGCTGTTTGTTGAGTTATTTTAAGAGGACAGTAAATCTACACTGCTATACATGTTGCACATTGACTATACAATATATCCAAATTTCATTTTTATAGTTTATAACTCCCTTGAGAAGTTATAATAAAATAGTTGCTGAAATGTGAGGGGTATACTCACTTTTGTGAGATCCTGTGTGTGTGTGTGTGTGTGTGTGTGTGTGTGTGTGTGTGTGTGTGTGTGTGTGTGTGTGTGTGTGTGTGTGTGTGTGTGTGTGTGTGTGTGTGTGTATATATATATATATATATATATATATATATATATATATATATATATATATATATATATTTCACACACACACCCCATATTATTAAATTATATTATATATTAATTATATTTATAATAAATAAACAGAGTTTTTGGCAACTCCCGGATAAGTAGATTATTATATTATATTATATATTATATACACTGAACCCAGGGAATAAACAATTTAATTTGATCATATTCAGACCTAAATTTGGTCAAACACTGACAAAGATTTTACAAAGAATCACCAAAAACTATGCTCATTTAAAATTGGTGGAAAGACTTATGGAAGACCTACAAAAATTGGTTGTTGAATTTTAGTTTTTGATTTTTTATATTATAATTCATTTATATTGTTATATTGTATATTGTTTTATAATATAATATAATATAATATATAGCTCTGGATATCATGGATCTCTATGGGTTTTTGAGATGTACAGGATGGCAACTATTGTATAGTCAGGACATTTATTTATTTATTTTTTTTACACATGCAAGTAAACAAGTGGTCCACAAAGAATCTTGATACCTGTAGGGGCACGATCAGACAGGTGTGGTCGGCTTTAACCACTTGCAGGTCGTCAAGCAGTGACCCCGCCAGCGTCATGTCTCCCAGTGGCATGTCTGGGTGTTTGGAGTGCAGAAAGGCCTGGATCTCTGTGGCTATTTCTAACGCTCGCTGCTGTGCGACAGACAGCTCCTCCTCTGTTAGACACACTCGTGTTCTGTAGTACTGCTCCAGACGCTCCGCAAACGTCATCACACACAGATCCATGCGTTTCCGTCGCTGAGGTGGTTCAGTGTCACAGCGCTGGGGCTCAGGTGAGGGCAGGGGGATGGGTTGGGACAGCTCCGCTAAACACAGAAAAAGGGTTTCTACTGAACAGCATTCACAACCCATTTTACTACCATAACATGACGAAACGGGATGTTCAGTGACTACAATGCCTAAATAAGACAATTTTCCCAAAATGGGTCAATAATGTATATTCTATTCTATTCCATTCCATTAACTGCAATATGAATTCTTGTTAACATTGACCAGCTTGAGAGTTCTGATGAAAAATCTTTTTTTGTTTGTACTAGCATGCACTGATGAATTGTGCAGGATAAGATCCTAAATAGGGTTAGTTTTGATTTCTTGTTGCAACAACTCTTCCAAATGAAGGTATTTCCCAAGTATGTACCTTTCTTGGTTGCAGCAGCAATCTGTTTCATGACCACTCCTTCTATACCCTTGTGCAGTAGTTTGGGGGAGGCACTGACCAAGCTTAACTCTTCCCAGCTGTCTGTCATCTTCTTGTCAGGCTTCTCATCAGGAGGCCTACCAGCACGTTCTATCAGCTACGACATCACAGGAAAAGGAGGAAGAGAAGATATATGAGACAAAAAAAAAAAACAAAAAAAAAAACAAGCAATTAAAATAAGCTCTAATGGAGTGTAACAGTTGGGTTGTAGAAGCAAAAATTCCACTTGTTTTACCAATAGGGAAATCGATTTTTAACGATAATTTATAAACAGACCTACTGTGAGCTACGAGGTTCACAGTAATCAGTAGCTGTTTCCTTCCATCTATTTTTATGCACATATATTCTAAAAATGCACATAAAAAAACTTGTGCGCACAATTGAGTAGGATAAACCTTTTCATCTGATAAGAAAAAAAGCGCATAAACTACAATAGAAACACCTTTACCGAATAAATTCCACCATGCACATCAAAAAAAGTCATGTGACTTTGCACGATGGGATGGGATGACTAGACTAACCAGTGGACCGATCTTGTTGCACAGCATCTGAAATGTTGTTTTGGTCATTCTGAAATGCCTAAGCAAAGTTTGTCATCAAAGTATTTCTGTATAATTGTCTTACACGACTGCGTTCCCAAACAGCAGACATCCACCTCCGAAAGCAATGACAGCATTTATTGTGTTTTGTCTGCTCGCTCTGAGGCGCAAGTAAATCATCATATATGAAAATGATTATATTATGTGGCTTTTCCTACTTTTCTTAGTGATATATAGTGCCAGTTTATTATGAAGCGATGATTTTGTTCTCTTTGACTCGGATGGAAACAGTACTTTACTCACAAATGTTTTATGTGATATTCCAATTTTGCGCATAAGTAAAATTCGAATCTTGGGATGGAAACAGCTAGTGGTATATACTTTTGTTGAAGCCATCGGCCTGCATTGTTTCAACTTATGTTTTATATAATCATGTTTAAAAGCTAAATTCCTGGTGAAAAACTACACAAGAAATCTCCCCCAAACAGAGAATTTAAACAAACAAATTTTGGCAAAAAACTCTTTAGCACCTGCCTACACTGATGAAGCATGATGTAGAGACAGTTTCTCTACTTAAATATTTGTATATAATATACTTATATATAAATAATGTGTGTGTTTTTATATGAAACGTTGTTTTATGTTTATCCATTACTTTTATTTTTAATGTTACTCATAACGCTAATGCAATGTAATTGTAGTTCTTTCCTTCATTAAGACTAAGACAACCACTTTTAAAAAATCTCTACGGGAGAACCAGTGCTGCTGATAATGTGGACAGGCACTGTTGACCTCTTTAAACAACATTACATTGACCAATCTGAACTGTGAAGAGTGTAATACGCTAAAATAATGAATAATCACCCGTTTCACAGCTAACGTGGCAATGCCCAGCACCGCAGCTCCGCCGACCCCCAGCACCAGCCGGGCATTGGACAACAGGAAGTCAATGACAGCAGCAATTCCATCTTCTCCTCGCCTTTTACCGGAATAATACATCACTTCCTCTGTAAGAGTGTCAATAGAGAATTACATGACCATTTGATTTCACATACACTTCCTCATATATCATTGTTTTTAGACATATCATGATACTAAGAATACCATTTGTGTACCATAAATAGTAGTCATCAGTATCACAGTTCTATAAATTAAAGTGCTATTATTGCTTTAATCACCTGATACCATTAATCTATCTTCACAGTACTCTGTCATGAAGGTTAAGACACACAGTTCTCACATGTGCTACGTGACAGACCAGGCGACTGAAGCCTCTCTCTCTCTCTCTCAGAAATAGCCATGGATTTTCATGAACTCAGACCCAGGAGGGGGCTTTACCAGGTCTAATTTTAGACCCATGTGGCCTAGTAACTCTCCACTTATTCATATGATAATTTTGAGATCCTGACTTAGAGTACAGTTTCCATCTGTGATCTACAGGTTACACTAGCAAGACATGGGTGAATACAGTATCTCATAAATACCTTTTAGGCTTAATATTTCTTATTCCAAAAGGATTTACAGATTCAGTTGCTGGCCAAGAACTACATTCCAAAGGTAATTTTAAAAAAAACACAGCATGTTCTTGGCCAGCTCACAGACTACAAAAGAAGAAAAAAAAAAAAAAAAAAAAGAAGAAGAAAAAAAAAAAATCAATCTTTATATGGTTATTGGATAAAAAAAGCCAACTACACATTAAATGGCAGGAGGCCAGATGGACTTTAAAACCTAGATAACACTAATTGTTTTTTTTCAGATAAGACAGCTAACGTTAATGTATGCAAAACTGTTTAACATTATCTGTGGTTTAAATCTGTCATGTTTACAGACGTGCTGTTTAACACGAATAACAATACATGACGTTTTTCATTGCTAAATATTACATTGAACCACACATAACTACCAAATATTCGAATAATTCATTCCTGTAGTTCAAAAGAGTTAAATTAAACTAAACCGAATCAAACAATAGTGCTTCGCTTTGTTATTAGCGTTTGCTAACTTCACCAGCGGTCGACGCAGAAAACGAGCACAGTTATTAATGTTACACAACTAACAGTTTATAGTCCTAATCACGAGTTAAACAGCTAATTTACCTTTATAAGACAGTGTCAATTCAGATCCATTAGAGTAGAGTATCAAATCGAGCAGTTTAGTGTAGCACACACTCGTCCTCTCACCTATAACAAACACCTCATACGGCGGATTGACGTACATATGGACCAATGAGATGACAGTATCTCCATACGTCACAACGTCACGGTGAACGTATTTCTAAGAATTTTCTATGCATGGACAAAAATGAAAAATCATATCTCATGTAACTATTAATTTAACGGGGTGGCTACATATTGTACGTTTTTTTTTTATAAATTATTTTGAAAATACCATAAATGGTATCGTTGCGTGTTATAATTCCTTACACCGTGACACTTAGTTATTTTATTGCTTGTGTAATGCAAACGTGGTCACATTTTCTTAAAAATATAATAAATCTGTTGTTTCATTTGTATGGCGTAACAAAGAACCCTAAATAAAATAATTTGTACATTAGTACTTGATTGTATTTTGTGCTAATAAATTATTTAAAATATATCCCATATCATCCAGTTTATTTAATAAAAGTGTTACATTTTTATTACTGATTTATTTATATATAAACTAGATTATATATCATTTATTAAAATTATAGCTTCATTATGAATACATTTGGTGCTGATTTATCACCCTTCTATGAACTGTAAACAGTAATCTGGATGAGCTCACAGAGACTGTAACATCTTATATCAGTTTCTGTGAGGATATGTGCACTCCCACCAGGACTCATCTAACCTACAATAACGACAAACCATGGTTCACTGCAAAACTCAGACAGCTCCGTCAGGCCAAAGAAGATGCTTACAGAGAGGGGAACAGAGTCTTGTATAAACAGGCCAAATACACACTGGAAAAGGAGATTAGAGTGGCAAAGAGGAATTATTCCGATAAGCTAAGCATCCAGTTCTCTTCCAGTGACACGGCTTCAGTGTGGAAAGGTCTGAAAGACATCACCAATTACAAGTCACCATCCCCCAGCACTCTGGAGAATCAACAACTGACAGACGATCTGAACGAGTTCTATTGCAGGTTTGAAAAAACACCCCACACCCGCCCTGAACACCTCTCCACACAACCATTCACACCTCCAGCAACCCCCCTCTTCCCCACACCTGCACTGCAGATAAGAGAAGATGATGTGCGCCAGGTCTTCAAAAAGAACAAAAGAAGGAAGGCACCAGGCCCAGACGGTGTGACCCCAGCCTGTCTGAAATCCTGTGCTGACCAGCTGGCCCCCATCTTCACACAGATCTTCAACAGATCACTGGAGCTGTGCGAAGTCCCCTCATGCTTCAAACGCTCCACCATCATCCCCGTCCCAAAGAAACCCAAGATAACAGGACTCAACGACTACAGACCTGTGGCTCTAACATCTGTGGTCATGAAGTCATTTGAAAAACTGGTTTTGGCTAATCTGAAGGACATCACTGGACCCTTACTGGACCCCCTGCAGTTTGCCTACAGAGCAAACAGGTCTGTGGATGATGCAGTCAACATGGGACTGCATTACATACTACAACATCTAGACAGACCAGGGACTTATGTGAGGATCTTGTTTGTGGATTTCAGCTCGGCTTTTAACACAATCATCCCAAACCGCCTCCTGCCCAAACTAACTCAGCTCTCTGTACCCACCTCCGTCTGTCAGTGGATCACCAGCTTCCTGACAGACAGGCAGCAGCTAGTGAGGCTGGGAAAATTCTCATCCAGCACTCGTACGATCAGCACTGGAGCTCCTCAGGGTTGTGTTCTCTCCCCACTGCTCTTCTCCCTGTACACCAACGACTGCACATCTAAAGACCCCTCTGTCAAGCTTCTGAAGTTTGTATCACACTGACTCTATTGTCAAAAAGGCCCAGCAGAGGCTGTACTTCCTTCGCCAGCTGAGGAAGTTCAACCTGCCACAGGAGCTGCTGAAACAGTTCTACTCTGCCATCATTGAATCCATTCTCTGCACTTCAATAACTGTCTGGTTCAGCTCAGCTACCAAATCTGACCTCAGAAGACTACAGAGGGTAGTCCGGACTGCTGAGCGAATCATTGGTACAACCCTCCCCAGTCTCCAAGAACTGTACTCATCCAGAGTGAGCAAAAGGGCTGGTAAAATCACTCTGGACCCCTCACATCCAGCACACTCCCTCTTTGAACTGTTGCCGTCTGGTCGACGCTACAGAGCTCTGAGCACCAGAACGACCAGACACAGGAACAGTTTCTTCCCTCAGGCAATCCATCTCATGAACACTTGAACTCTTAACAACAAACAGGAAACACACAACACTATCTACTTTTTATTTTTATTATTTATTTAACACACATACTTATTACATTTCAAATTTGCACCTAACATACCTGTACATACTGAATTGTCTATTTTTTTGTATATTGTGTTTGTGCTATTTTGCATACTGTCCATTTTGTATATTTGTACATTATTCTTTATTATTATCTGTGTCCTGTCCTGTCGCTGTCATTCTGTCCCACTGTGGAGCTACTGTCACTAAAACAAATTCCTCGTATGTGCAAACATACCTGGCAATAAAGCTGATTCTGATTCTAATGTCCCCCCCAAGATTTATATGTAAAACAATAACTAGCCACAAGCAACGTTGTAATCAACCTAATATAGTTTTCAATAAAAAAATCTGGTGGAGAATTCTCTTATACCATCTAGTGGAAAATCACCATTCTTTCCGCTTACAACCAGTGCTTGAAGAAATAACCTGTGGGACATTTATTGGGTAAACAGTGGGTACATTGAGGTAAATAGTTTATCCAACAATTCAAGATGGCATAGTGGCACAGAAATCCAGCCACACTAAATATTTACATTTTTATTTCTTAACTGAATAAAACAGTGCATAGCATAAATTATAAATATAAGACTTGAAGCAAAAATGTAAACTTGTTTTTACACGTTAAAACAAATGTAGACAGAAAATGATGTTCCTATTCCATATTAGTGGACAACGCAAACTGAACTAAAGAAAAATGAACTTTCTTAAAAAGTAGCATATAATAAAGGAGTTTTAGGAAAGACTGAATAAGATTGTTTTGGTATTTAAAAGTTAGCTACAAAATACAACAGATATGAATAATCTCAATTTCAATAGAACCAGAAAAATAAAGAACGAACACAGAATATTCCAAGAACACACAGAACATCTCCCTTTAATCTTTTATGCAGTCTAATCTACTCCATTTGATTTAAAAATAGTCTCATCTGTCAGCCTTTTAAATACAAAGTATATATAGAGTCTCATGTAGTCAAATGCACTTTTCTGTTGAACACCTGCAATGGGAAAGACACTTTATCTTTCTTCTACATTTTCTTCACTTCCATTCAACCTCAGAAACAAATAAATTAAAAAAAACACGAACTGTTGCCATTATGAGAGTCTTATACAGGTCTCAAATGTCAGCTGTAATGTTGGCATGAATTATTTCCTTCTGAAATAAAGAGCCATAACAAATACACCATAGTTGTCAAATCAGAAGTTGCTATAATGGCAACACCACCCTTAAATGGGGGAGAAAAAGAAATAAGCATTGAGAACAGAAAGAACAACATTCTAATGAAGAGATGACTAATGTAACTTTTTATCCCATTTTATAAACATTGGAAACTAATATTGTGCATGTCAAGCATATCAAAGATTCCAGGCCTTAGATTTGATCTTGTACTGATAAGCCACTGTACGCAAATCAAATACATTTTATTATATTACTAACTTTAGTCAGTCTATCAGTATGAACAAAAGTTGCCTTTTATTTTCCCTCTCGCTTTTTCTGACTTAAAAACAGTTTGATTGCCAGAATGTATCCAACAAAGCTCTTAAAGCCAAAAAAAAGAAATAAAATAAATCAACCATGTTTATTTTTAAAGGAGCAGTTCTCAAAAATCCAATACACATTTTTATTTGATATTATGTGAATGTATGCATGCATGTCACTGGCACATCAATTTAACTGGGGTGCAAACTGATGAATTATGACTGAATTCAACTAGTCAGCTTACATGTCTTTTTATTCCATACGTTTCCTTTAAACACAGAACAAAATATAGTGGATCTTAATGATATGTCTGAATAGATAGATAAAGCCTCTTAATAAGTAAAGCAGCCGCTGCCTAATGTCCTTGAATCCACCCACAAGGGAAGCATCTCTTTTACTGAGTCACTGTGTTGGCTTCCGGTCCCCTCGAGCAAACGTAAAGGTGTCTGAGGAGATCAGCATTGAGTCCTGACTGCGTCTCAGTGACGTCTCATTTTGACTCGTCGAGCGGATGCGTGGTCAGGTGTGTATCGTGAGCCCGGCTCTCTCTCGTCAGCTCTCCTCCATGAGTTCTCTGAACTGTCTCCGTCGTGACGTCTCTGTCGGGAGGAGAGGGAACGCCTCTGCAGCTCTTTGTCCATCTCTAAAATACGAGGCCTGTAAGAGAAAAGAGCAAAAAGCTTTTAGCAAACTGTATGTGTGGATTGCAGCCACTTTGTGTGTCTTAAAGGGGACAACAGATGCAAAATTCACTTTTACATGGTGTTTGAACATAAATGTGTGTTGGCAGTGTGTCTACAAAATCCACCCAGTGCTTTTTTTTAAATCCCCATAAATAATAAGCTCTTTCTCAGATCAAGCTGTTCACAGATTCTTGGCAGCGTAACGAAGATATGGCAGGCCCCTCCCACGATTGTTGATTGACACTGGCGTTTTATCACAGAACCGGCCTGAGAGAGCTGTCAACAGTCTGCCATTAGCTGGGTTTCCATCCAAAGTTGCGAATTTAACTTATGCGCAAAATTGAAATATCGAATAAAACATTGCGAATAAGCACCGTTTTCATACAACGAGTCAGAGAACAAAATCGTCACTTCCTGGTAAACTGGCACTTTATATCACTAAGAAAAGTAGGAGAAGCCACTGAATATAATAAATTACTTGCGCCTCAAGAGCAAGCAGACGAAACAAAATAAATACGGTCATTGCTTCTGGAGGTGGATGCCTGCTGTTTGGGAACACAGTCACGTAACAGTTCTGGGAGGCAATTATACAGAAATACTTTGATGACAGACTTTGCTCGGGCATTTCAAAATGACCATAACATTTCAGATGCTATGGAATGAGATCGGTCCACTGGTTAGTCAGTTTTGCCGTCCCATAGCACAAAGTCACATGACTTTTTTGATGTGCATGGAGGAATTTACTCCGCAAGTGCGTTTCCATCTCCCATTATTCGCATGAACCCTTTTTCGCACAAGTGAAAAACCACCTCAAGCGAGCGTAAAAACGCATTTGCAAATTAAGGGATTTTTATTCGAAATTTGCTATTTCCATCACTCATTTCTGATGCGATACTTCAAAATGCACATAAAAACAATGTGATGGAAACATAGCTATTGTTTCGACGCTGGAGCAGGTGTAGACAAGAATGTTTCCTAAGCGACTGAGGTGTTTTGTTGTTAGATGTAATAATGAACATAGCAGTTGTCATTTACTCCCGACATCTGAGCCACTGAAGATGCAGTGGATTACTTTTGCTTTTGAAGGGAATCCACCCCACAAACTACATAAATGCGTTTATGTTCGTGCAAATCATTTGTGATCCAGCTTCACCTACAGTAGCGAATATAAGTTTTTTATTTTTTTTATGAATCTTTGCAAATTGCCTTGCTTAATAATGTGCTAGCTAGCAAGTTCCACGAATTACTCCAGTCTTCGGTGTCACATGATCCTTCAGAAATCATTCTAATATGTTGATTTGCTGCTCAAGAAACATGTCTTTTTATTATCAATGTTGAAAATAGTTGCTGCTTAATATTTTTTTTTAGGTAAACTGTGATCCATTTTTCTCCAAATGCTTTGATGAATGAAGAGTTCAAAGCAACAGCATTTATTTAAAACAGAAATATTAACTGCCAATTTTGATCACTTTAATGCATCCTTGCTGAATAAAATGATTAATCTGATGAATAAGGATTAATAAGATAGTAGTACAGAGACAGAGTATAATGGTCATGTGATCTCAAGATGGCAGCCAGCATTAGGGAGGTCCATGTAGAACAAAACAGCTTTTTCACACTGGTCTTTACCTCATACTAGTGTACATCATTTTAAACATGTCATATTTGCAGTAGTTGTAAAACTATTTTAGGTAAATAAATTAACTGTTTCACCTTAAATATTATAAACTAGGTTTTTCTTATTTATGAAGAAAATCTGAGGAAACTGTAGAAAGTCTCTGTTCAACTCTCCTCAACCAGCCACATTATTTTAGCTATTACTTATGTCTACACCACAAACAGATGGGGTGAGTTACATGCCAAAGTTTACTTAACAGTGCGATAAAACAAATAGATCTGTATTGTGACGTACATCAGAGTGAAATAAAAAAAAAAAAAAAAATATAGGGTGTGGACTTGATTTGATAGAGGCAGATCTGAATGTGGTATGAAAGACTTCGCAAGTACCTGTGTGCAGCATCTGGGTCGGCCTTGCGGTGTGAGCGTTTGGCTTTGAGTATGTGTCGTCTCTCAGAAGAGTGGATGGATGGGCTCAGTGACCTGGAGTTCAAACGAGGGGCATCCGGCCTCGTTCTACAATAAAGCAAGAGCGGATATCAGAGCAGTGTACACCCCCCCCACACATGCCTCCAGACCTTTCAAGAACAACTCAGACTCAAGACCACAGAACTGACTTTCTCAGAATGATGACAGCTCTCCTCTCCTTGATGTCCTGTGGGCGGATGCAGTGCGTGATGTCATCGGCTGCATAGCCACTAAAACCAATCAAAGCAGTGAGCATGAGCAAGAACTATATATATATTTTTTTACATTTTAGCACAATTACAAAGTACAAAATAATATGTTTTAGATCATAGCTTATAATGAAACGCTAATAAATCATAAAATTAAAATAATAAAAAATAAATAAATAAAAAGGATTAAATATTTTACTAAATAGGTTAAAGGGCTACAGCTGAAAAAAAGGGAAGGGAATTCCTTCCTTTACTATGGTAAAAACATGGTTTTTGGAATCACTTTACCAAGATGGTTTTTTTTTTTTCAAGAGCAAAAAAGATTGTTACAGACTGTTTCCACCCCGGCCACTCCTTGTTTGACCTTTTGCCATCAGGAAGGTGTTTCAGGTAAATCAAAGCACGGACTTCCAGATTTATGGCCATCCATACTCTCAATCAACACGCATAATGTCTCTTTTGCTATAGTTCATTACGAGCACCATCTCATTTATGTATTTATGTAATTGTGAAATATATACCCCAAGCATCGGTGCAATTCTATTTATTGTTTGTGTATGTACTTATGTTAGTATGTGTGGTATGTTGTGTTGGAGAGCATATGAAATTTTGTTGTATTTTAAATGCAATGATAATAAAGGCAATTCAATGGTAATACCTTAAGTTATTGTGGCAGTATCATGGTACAGTGGTTTTAATACTATAGTATTTCGAAATATACCATGGTACTGAAATTTATGTACAATATTATTTGCTTGATATTTCCAATAACACCATGGCATGAACACGGGGTTATCATAGTTAAATAAAACCATAAAACTAAATTTTTGTTACTTAAAATTAAGCTTTAAGTGAAAAAAACAATTTTAAAGTTATTTCAGCCAGTTTCTAAGGTAACATTTCTTATATTCATTTAGTTTAACTTGGTGTACTAAAACTACTAGAACTGAATTGAAAAGAAAACTAAGACATTTAAAACAACAAAATTAATACAACTTTAAAATGAAAACGCAAAATTGATAAATAATAGTAACAGTATCTCAGTGATACTAAAATAATACTTAAACCATAGCACGTAAAATAATATCATCATAAAATCATGGTACCAGTAACGTTACTAAAGTACTTTTTTGTGCCATATTTATGTTTTGAAGTACCATGTAAACACCATAGTATATGAATATAATAATTACAGGGCACCAGAGCATGAATCATTGCCAAGGTATCATTGTTATACCACATCAGACACACAACTCAACTTGCGAAACTGTACCAGAACGTACTTTGATATGATACTACAATAATAGTATTGTACCAGGGTGCATTTTAAATACCATAGTATTACTATTACTGTACAGCCACTTTTTAGTTAGGATATATACATGCTGTTTAAAAGAATCCCATAGAAACAGCATGTTCTGGAAATGAGCTGTGCCAAAGCACTAGCACTGACCTGAGGACGGTGACACTGCCGCGCCTGACGGGCAGGTAGAGCACCGGCTCGGACACTCGGATGGGCTTGAACTGGAACTTGCAGCCGAAGCAGAGCGCGCTGTCGCTGAAGAACGACACCGACACGATCGGCCGCTCGAAGATGTGGATGGGGTCCACGTGCGACACGATGCAGCCCCCGGGCTGATAGTCATTGATCACGGCGCTATTAACGAAGCCCTCCGGTATGACGCCGTGCGTCACGAGGCGGTCGATGACCAGCTCGTGCACCCAGTCTGGGATCTCGTCCACCTCGCCTCTGGAGTACAGCCGCTCCTGTCCTGGCCCGCGCTTCTCCAGCTGCGAGCCGTACGTGTAGCCCTCGCCGAAAAAGTACTTGTTCCGCAGCGGCGCCCGGTCCACCGTGTGCTCCCGGTAGAGCCCCTTGTCTCCCTTGGCGACCACCTCGTCTATCTTCGCCTCGATGCGCACGCACTCCTCCTGCGTGAAGATATTCGCTTGCTTAACGCTGCTTTTGACTTTCCGCGCCTCCGCGTCGCGCCGCTCCTCGTCGTCATCCGACTCGCGGTATTTGCGCTTCTCGCCGTCGCTGTGCTCGAAAACTTTGTCCCTGTGCGGCGTCATCGACTTCAGCTTCTCCCGCAGATCGGTAAAACCGGCCATTTTCAAGAGCAAAGTCCGAAAAACTGCGGCGGAAATGTTGTTTGACCTGAATTCGCCTCAGGTCCCCATGTTATAACGTTAGTGTCGGTCACTGAAGTCGTGCGCGACGTGACCGAAGGCCCGGTGCCGCCTGCTTCCTCTTCCCTCCGTTCAGCAAATTAAACCAACCAAAGTTTCCACTGCCCCATTCCACAAGCAACCCGACCGAATCGGTAACGCCAAGCAGTGAGTGGGCTGTCAATCACAGGCGGCGTTTTCCAGCGTTCAGTGCCGTAACGTTAGCATCTAGCGCAGCTACGCCAACACTAGCTTCCAGTGGACACAGGCTCACTGCTGCGTGTTGTTTAAAACGCACGCACGCCTTCTGCTCGCTGCAGCCGCCGTGCTGATCAGCCTATTTTAACGTATCCGAGAAATAGTTATTATGCTGCCGAAAGAATGCACAAAACCGTGGAGAGAACGTAAACTCGTGGAACCAAAACTGTTTGGTGAGCTGCGCATGCGCGTACGCACGAGGGTCTGGTCAAGTGACAGCCAATGAGCGACGCGATCAGCTGTCAGCACAATGAAAGTATCGCGATCTTTACAAATTATCATAAGGAATTTATTATTATTATTATTATTGAAACAAACTTTTTTTTTTGTAGGAACACAGAGAGTAGACAGGACAATACGGACTCAAACTTGCCTGCCTGGGTCTTCATGAGTTCAACTGACATTATTGCAATTAATATTATTAGCTTTATTGCTAATACTAATAATAGTCTATATTGTGCATACAAAAGGTGTAATGTGGTATATATTTAGTTTTTTTTTCTCATTCATTTTTATTTGCATTTCCCATATGCTTAGAAATGCTTAAGCTCTACCCCTGATTATTTGTGTATTTATTTAAATACATTTTTAGTCATAGTAAATGTCATGTTCA
Organism: Spinibarbus caldwelli; assembly: GCA_039654775.1. Taxonomy (NCBI): domain Eukaryota; kingdom Metazoa; phylum Chordata; class Actinopteri; order Cypriniformes; family Cyprinidae; genus Spinibarbus; species Spinibarbus caldwelli. The sequence continues at coordinate 8,074,945 of CM077224.1, read as the reverse complement.
CTTTTGTTTTGATTAATTACTCTAATTTTGTCATCAAAAAGGTTATGTAACAATAATTGATGTGCAAAATTTGCAACCCAGTTAAAAACCCACAAGAGATCATGATGTTCCATGCCTCAGATCCGAAGGGGTTTCTTAGTAATCTCATTTTTCAGAATGAAGACAACAAAATTGAAAAACAAGCGGCTTATGCAGTTAACAATTTTCTGTATTATAATCGTATTCATTAATTAGATCTTAGATCTCAGAGGTGATATTCATATTCCAGTTTCTCCAAAATATTGTGAAAGTTATAGACACTTACAATAGGGAAATTTATTAACTTAGGTTTCAATCAATAAATTTATTAAGAAAACTGTAGAAAAAAATAATACAAATATAACGACCTTGGTCTCATATGTTACCTAATAACTAAATATACAAAGTTTGACTGTGAAAAAATGTCATTACATTACTTTGAAAACCACCATTTCATTGTCTTTCTGTGTGAGAGAATGTGATTGAAAAAAACTACATTCATGCTGTTCTCCTGAGTAACATCTCTCTTCATTCAAACTTATATGTGCATGTGGTAAAGGTTTAATATAAAAAACATTTCAATACTTTCACATCTACAGTACCAAAGGACAATTTTGCATAATAATAATAATAATCCATCTGTATAAATATTATGCATTTAATACAAAAATAATGCTTTTTATTCATTGTGTGTCTTCTATACATAACATGTGAACAAATACACGATTAGTGCAAACGTTGCATTGAGAGGTTTGGTTTAGTCATGATGAGAGAATCAGCAAATAGAAAATAACCTGATTATAGCGATTACACATACAGAAAGCATAGTATTTGCTGGTATACAGACTGTGTGTATCTGTATATGGTTTTGTTACAGCATGGTGATTTCACTGGGTGGCAGCGTCAGCCTCTTCTCTCGGACAGAGAGCATATTCTCAATGTGCATGGCGATAACCCGACACAGCTCCAGACCCTACAAACAACATATATGCTCATGAATCACTCATTCATACATTTACACTGTTCTCATGGTGTTGAATGTGTGTTACCTGTTCCAGCTGTAACTGTGTGACTCTGTGGTTGGTTAAGTCCCCTATCAGGATGTCTACATAAGGGTAACTGGATCCAGCGCTGGGCCGCTGTGTGTGAGCAGACTGAATCAGCTTCAGCTGGAACTTCACCTGCACCTCCTGCCATCAGAAAATTAATTTGGAAAATTTAAAACATTACAGGGTTTTTGCAGGTTTGAAGAAGGTACATTTAAGACTTTTAAAGATCGTTTGAAGACCCATTGAAGATAATTTAAGGAATAAATCAAAGGGGACACAATATGTCAATGTTCTCTATATGTAAATGTCTGAGGAGTTGCATTAGCACTATTAGCAGCACTTCAAAGTTTGAAAATACAACTTTTAACTAACCAATCTCTATTACTTTTTAAACCCAGCTTAACTAAAATATAGAATTAACTTTTACTGTACCTTCCAATCACACTGCATAAAAGAAGTTCTTCCTCAGTACCCTTTCCCCCAAATTAAGTAAGTTTATGATTAAAAAAATTTGAAAGGACATATATCTGTCAATGGGTTTAGAAAAAAAAGTTTTTATACCACATTGACAGATATAAGTTCTTGTTTTAATTATAAACTTTTGTTAAACTTCTCAAAAAACAAGACTTAAAAAACTTAATGTCTTTATTTTCCATCTCAAGTAAATGCATCTTGATTTAAGAATGTTTAGATACTTTTATTGGGAAATGACAAAAACACTGAGGAAGATATTCATTTTTTGCAATGTATGCAACATTTAATGCCACGACTTTATGAATTTCATACTTTCTGCTCCAATTTAAGGCCTTATTTTGTGCAAGGGCAAGACCTTTTTAGGACCTATAGAAACCCTGCATTACCGTTAGAAGTCTGTGTTTGCGATACGCACATGAGTGTCTTTGTGCAGGAAGAGCAGTCCGTTCTGATTGACAGCGAGGATGCACGGTGCAGAGATGGTGCTGTTGCTGCTGCTTTGGATGTAAAAGAAGGACGATCCAAACATGGGAAATGCACACACCAAACCTGAAGTACACACACAAACACAATTCTTGCTTTTCATCATGGCAATAACTGATTACAAAAAGGTAAAAAGAGAATGAGGGTGTTTGAGAATAAAATACCCAGGAACTGGGATCTGGCCTGGTGAGGGTTCAGGCTTTGGACGGCATGTACATGTTGGGCAACCAGTTGCATCCACTGCTGAGGCCCCTGTCTGCCAAAGATCTCAACTGGGATGTATTCTGTCAACTCATGACTACAGAAAGAACATTTTTCGAGTCAATATGCTGACATTGAATAGATGTGAAAAGTTTTTTAACTAGAAACATCCCAAGGGAAAATAGTTCCAAAAGTTGTCCTTTTCAATAAAATAAATTCATACAATAAAATGTCTATAACATATCTCAGATAACTTGGCCTTAGAAGAATTTGAGAAATGTTTGAGTTGATACTGAAATTTCTTCAGTTATTGTGCTGATTATCCTGTGGGGTAATAAACGCCACAGTTGTTTCAGATTCTCATTCTGATGTCCAAATATTACTCACAGGGTGTAAATTAGGTCAAATTATATGAATATGTAAAAGTACATAAAGAATGAATAATGTCTAAAATTGAAACATACATAGTAGGCGTGTAGAGACTGTCTTTGGCTCTGTGTTGAAGAGCAGCAAGTTTGGCAAACTGGTTAAACTGCTGTTCACTGATCTTTCCCTGAGGTACGACATTCAACAGACCCTTCAGGTAGTCTGGCAGAACCTGTGCAAATGCAAACACACAATTATGAAGGAACAATATAGGTTTAGATACATTATAATTAAGATATAATTGTGTTATGTATATATTATTGTCACACAAAATGTGCTCTAGTAAATAATTTTATTCAAAAGTTTGGGGTCAGTAAGATTTTTTAATGTTTTTAAAACATTAAACTCACCAAGGCTGCATTTATATGATTAAAAATATAGTAAAACAGTAATACTGTGAATTATTAATACTAATTTAAAAGAACTGTTCCCTATTTTTGTATATATTTTAAAATGTAATTTATGGTGCAAAGCTGAATTACTCCAGTCTTCAGTGTCACATGATCCTTCAGAAATCATTCTAATATGCTGATTTGCTGCTCAAGAAACATTTCTTATTACTATAAATGGTGAAAATAGTTGTGCTGCTTAATATTTTTGTTGAAATCCTGATTTTTTTTTCAGGATTTATTTGAAATAAAAATATTTTGTAACATTATAAATGTCTTCACTGTCAATTTAATGCATCCTTGGTGAATAAAAGTACGAATTTCTTACCTAAAAAATCATACTGACACCAAATGGTAATGAATGGTAATGTATATGTAATGTACTTTCTTAACCTTGTGTCCTGACCAGATGCAATTCCAGGAAGTTTTTATTCTGTCCTCTATCAGTATGAACATGGAGGAGATTGGATTTCTGGTTTAATGTTTTACTGCATTGTATCTGGTTAGGACACATGTGAGTAATGGCATGTGATAGGACAGACATGTCTTACCTGGTTATAGTGCATGGTGACACAGAGCTCGTTGTCGAACTTGAGCGGATGGGCCCAAATGACTCGTCTGAACCAGAAGCTGTAGTTGGGATCAATCTGCTCCGCCTCTGTTGCGATGTCTAATATGTACTCTCTCTTATTGAGGGGCCGCACATTCTGACCTGGATGACATCACCAAAAATATGAGTGAATAAATCTTGTAGGGTATGTTCGGAATGGGATACTGTTCGAAGAATTTTATTTTATTATTTTTATTTATTTATATTGTGAAAAGTACAAAATTTATGATCTACTTATCTTACATTTGCTAGAATAAACATATATATGCAAATGCTCTCGAGTTGATCTTTCATTTCAAGTGTGACTAATGAACCAGATGTAAAAGCAGCTGTAACTTTTTAATGTGTCCTTGTTGACTCATTATTTGATCTAATAAAAGTTAACAATCGCCGAATTAAACATGCAATATAAGGTCATGAAATAATAAAAATTGAAACTTTTTTTGTATGCTGTGCATACTGCATAATAGATCCCCCCCCCCCCCCCCCCATTTTTTGCATTATTTAGTGTACAGTTCACTAGTATTCCATTCCGAAAATAGCCTTAATACCCATTCACACAACTATAACAATGATGAATAATAAAAACATTGACAGCCAATCAGAATCCATGCTGCTTTAAAGAGTGTGAGCATTAAAGTGGCAGACGACAAAACTGCAGTGCATGCTTATAATGAACAGAACGTTATCATGTGTTGGTGTTGATGCTAAAACAGTATACACTACCAGTCAAAAGCTTTTGTAAAATTATACACTATACCATTCAAAAGCTTGGCGTCAGTATAATTTTTTATTTTTTTTTTGGGGAAAGAAATGATAGAAATTAATATTTTTATGTAGCAAGGATGCTTTAAGTTGATAAAAAGTGATGATAAAGTCATTTATAATGTTACAAAAGATTTATATTTTAGACAAATGCTGTTCTTCTTCTCTTCTATTCATCAAAGAAACCTGAAAAAATTCTACTCAGCTGTTTTCAACATAATAATAAATGTTTTTTGAGCAACAAATCAGAATATTAGAATGATTTCATGTGACTGGAGTAATGATGCTAAAAATACAGCTTTGAATCACAGGAATAAATTATATTTTAAAATATATTCAAATAGAAAAGTTATTTTAATTAGTACAAATATTTCAAAATGATACTGTTTTTGCTGTACTTTGGATTAAATAAATGCAGGCTTGGTGAGCAGAAGAGACTTCTTTAAAAAACATTAATAATCTTACTGTTCAAAAACTTTTGTCTGGTAGTGTAGTTATCGTTATTGTTATCTTTATAGTTATGGGCCTTGATAGAGGTGTAAGGACATCAATCTGTACCTCTGTTGATCACTATGAAAATTGTGTACTCATCCATTGCCTCCAGCCTTTGTAACGCCATCTCATAACACAACTCCTCTATGACATCCAGTGCAACCTGCACACAAAGCAACTTCAACTTCTATCTCAACTTACAAATATAATCGCATGCAATAAAAGATATGAACTGTCACACAAGAAAAGAGACATACTGAGCAGGTTTTGATCTTCAAATGTCTCTCAATTCCTCCAGGAAATAGAAACAGCTGTCGCTTTGAGCTTCGACCAGCCTGAAAAACATACATGAACATAATTACATTGTAATTTATATCACATACACTACCGAAGGAAAGACTGGGGTTGGTATGATTTTTTAATGTTTTTGAAAGAAATTTCCAAGACAGATGCAGTGAAAAGAGTAATAATGTGAAATATTATTACAGTTTATAAGAACTTTTCTATTTGAATAAATGTTACAATTTATTCTTGTGATGCAAAGCAGAATTTTCAGCATCATTACTCCAGACTATAGTCACATGATCCTTTAGAAGTCATTCTAATAGCTGATTGACAGCTCAAGAAATATTTCTTATTATTATCAATGTTGAAAATAGTTTTGCGCCTTAATGTTTTTGTTTTTTTTAGGATTCTTCGTTCAAATCATTGCTTCAAATTGCATCAAATCATATGGACCCCAAATTTTTGAAAAGTAAGTTGTTTGTGTGAATGTGTGTAACAGGGGTGTGGAGGTATGTACGGTCTTGTGTTTATGTGTATTTATTGACCATTATGGCTTTGAGCTCCATACTACTGGGGTAAACACTCCTGCCACCAAACTGAAAGGTCTTTCTCAGGTTCTGCTCACAAGCTTTAGCAATTCCTGTAGATCACACATTAAATAATATTAGATCATTGTGCCTCATAAAAATAGTGTTTTAATTTGGAGACTAACATATGTTAAATGTGTACATGTGATGTATAATTACCATGAAAAAGCACTTCTGGACTTCTGCAGACGTCTCGTAGGAACTTGAGTAAGAATGGTTTGAGCACTTCAGAGCAGCGGTAAAATGCTGTCAGAATGTAGAGTAACCGCCAGCCCTTCTGACAGCTGTCACTGCAACACAACACAAGCAAACACTCACAGCTTCACACAGAGTCCTATCAAACAAGCAAAAAATAAAAAATAAAAATAAAGAAGTGTGTATCTCACGGTTTAGAGCTGGTATTGGCTGTAATCTGTTTGAGGACTTGACAGTACGCCTCATCCTTCATCAGTCCATATTCACCCGTTAACTACAAAAACAATGATGTATTTCAGTAAAATTATAGCCAAAGTAAAACGAATAAATAAACACAACTGGGGGTCTATGTGCATTATGGCAACAGTACAGCTGGCCACATGGATGAGAGGCTGTGCTTTACCTTCAGGAAGGTGCAAACCACAAACTGCTCCGATTGGCCCCTGAGAGGATGATCTCCCATGAACTTCATTATGGCTACACCCAAAACAAAAACAAAGAAATAAATTTTGAGATATGATGCGTAACAAAAAAATAATAAACAAAAATAAAGCAGATGGAGTGGCTGTGATATATCTCTTATCTCACCTAGGAAAATTTCAGAAGCAACCCGGTTCATGTTGGGGTCAGTGAAGTCTATGAGGGACTCTAGGATAGGGTTCTGGAGAAAAGAAGAGATCAAAAGTTTTATATGGGTGTTTATGTGTATTATTTTCTATGCATATGTATATGTATACTTCGTTCAAATATTATGCACTTATGCTCACTAAGGCTGCATTTATTTAATCAAAAATACGGTAAAAATAGAAATGTTTTGAAATACTACCACAATTTAAAATAACATTTTTTTTTTAAATATTTTAATATATTTCAAAATGTAATTTATTCCTGTAATGAAAAGCTGAATTTTCAGCATCAGTACTCCAGTATTCAGTGTCACATGATCCTTCAGAAAACATGCTGATTTGGTGCTCAAGAAACATTTCTTAATATTATCAATGTCGAAAATAGTTTTTGCTGTTTAATATTTTTTTGTGAAAAACCTGATACATTTTTTCAAGCTTTCTTAATGAATAGAAAATTCAAAAGAACAGCATTTATTTGAAATAGAAATCTTTTGTAACACTGTCTTTACTGTCACTTCTCTGTTAAATATAATTACTCATTTCTTGATAAAAAGACCCCAAAGCTTTGAACAGACGTGTAAGTGCATATGTATTTGCATGTATTAATATTATGTATGCATAGTGGGCACAGTACCTTGCTGAATTTCACCATCTCTGCAGGGTCTTTATTTCCTTTACCTTTTTTGGACTTATCTCTAAACGAATCACTAGTCACATAAAAAATTGCAACATTTAGATTTAGTCCTGTGTTTGACTGTCAGATTTAGAAAAAAAAAGGATGAATAAATGAATGAAAAAGGATTTTTTGTATTATAATAGTGGTTAACATAATTTTTACCTCTTGCTTCCATCTGACGTTCTGAAATGTTTCCTGGCAAACTCCACCATGTTGTACTGGCTGTCCAAAAGAACATTCCCCTCAGCTTCAGAGTCACCGAAATCCCCGAATCCATCAGACTAACAATTACAAAACAGATGCATTAACAAGTATCTAATATTAGTAATATACCTTCAGACCATTAACAGTCTTAAAAAACAGAAAATTCACAATTTTTATTTTCAAAGATTAATAAAGGTTTAATTTCAGGACTTTTATTGTCACCACATTTGCAATCATTATATAACATGACATAATATATTGAGATTATATCATCCATCAAAGACCTTTTCATAGAGATACAGAGAGTATATGGAATGACACTGTGTATATATACCTGTAGTGATGGGTCCAGCTCATGTGCAGCCGCAGTGGAGGCCACAGCGAGAGCGATAGCTCCTGATGCTGCCACTCGGCCCTGTCTGTCTCTCGGCTCGTCTCTCCTCTCTGCTGGGAGACTCAGGAAATCAGGAGCAGCTACAGGAACCACACAATCCATGGGGAATGCTCCACTCCGACCCTGCACCGCCCCGTACCTCCAGCCTAGAAAAACATTCATAACTGATGATTTGTCCTTTTTTTTGTTGTAATTAAAACAGATTATTGGAAAGATTATTGGAGTACATTTGAAAAGAAAATACTATCTAATCAGTCTTTCTAATTAAAAATTTCAGACTTATTACACAGTTAAATGTTTCTTATTGTTTCTTTGTAATATTTTGTGAAATTTACTAGCAATTTCTGATTGAAAAGTATACAACAGCTTATTATTTCTGTATTTCGCTTTTTATTAAAATTAAAAAATAAATGCATGGATTTAATAAATATCTAATTTCATCACATGACAAAGTATCTCTAATTTCAAGTGTAGTTCCACAATTTAAAGTGTCCTATAAACAAAAATGTTGTATGTTAAATGTCGAACCAAAATCTGGTGTGCCTCTCTTCAGCTCCTCGAGGTAGATGACCTTTTTCTTCACCACGCAGCCGTAACTCTGACCTGAAACACAAACACACATACACACCATGAAAATGTCGTAGTTCTCCTCTAAAATGCACACACAGCGGTTTATGTATCGCTGTGATCATGCACTGTACGGCCCCCCTCACAGATTTCCTGGAGTATCAAGGACAAGCCTTCCCAAGGTTAACTGCAGCTCATCTGATGGAATGCAAATATTATGAGCTCCATTCTAGAGATCTTCCTGCAGAGTCATGACTTAAAATGAAACAAAATCACTGTATACAGAAAAGTTTGGGGTCTCATATGTCTCTTATGCTCACCGAGGCTGAATGGATTTGATCGAAAAGTTGCAATTTTAAATAACTTTTCTATTTTAAAAGTTTTAAAATATAACTTATTCCTATAATGGCCAAGCTGAATTTTCAACATCATTACTCCAGTCTTCAGTGTCACACGATCCTTCAGAAATCATATTAATATGCTGATTTGCTGTTTAAAAACTTAAATTTTTTTTTTTTGTTAATTATTATTAATGTTGAAAATAGTTGAGCTGCTTAATATGTTTGTGGAAACCGTGATACATTTATTTCAGGATTTGAAGAATAGAAAGTTTATAGGAACAGCATTTATTTGAAATAGAAATCTTTTGTAATACTGTAAATGTCTTTACTGTTACTTTTAATCAATTTAATGCATCCTTGCTAATTAAAAATATTAATTACTGTAAAAACATACTGACCCCAAACTTTTGAACTTTAGTGCACTTAAACTCTGGGACTAGTTGGACTCCGCAATGTCTTGTATTTGGGTGTCAATATTTCCCCCACTGCAAACTTTCATACGTGACATCACTGATTGTGGGAAAGATCTACCGATTCGAATGTGTGTATGCGAGTGCACTTCTTCTCACCCTCCTCTAACCCATCCATGGCCTGCAGACGAATGATATCTGCTTTATGGAAGCTGAGAAGAGCTCTGTCCTCTGTGATGAAGTTTCTCTCTGCTACAACATACTCAGAATCCTGAGGAAGAAGTCAGAAGTATGACATCGCATGTTTAAAATCAGAGCCTTTTACAGTGTAAAGGCACCTTAAGAAATGACGAGAAGAGAAATCAAAGCCCGTTCTGTACCTTCTTAAGATGAGAGATGAAGAGATCAATCATATGTTTGATCTGAGGTGCTTTGGCTGAGAACAGGATCAATTTCTCATTCATCAGATTAAACTCCAGCATGTTTTGAGAGGGGATGGTCACAAACAGGATGTCTGTGTAGCTGTGGGAGAGCAGGAGAGTTTAGATGCTTTAGAAGGTGTACTGCTGACAGATGGTTAAATGGCTGGAAGGATGACGCACCTGTACGGACGGAGCACTCGGAAGTAGTCTGGAGCTGCAGTGCTGCTTTTTACTGTCTTGAGAAGTTTGATACCAGAGTGAGACACTGCCAACACCTGCACTCCAGTACCCACACTGCCCTGCAAACACACACACACTGGTGACATATCGGCCCACTGCATTCACACTAACAGTCTGCCAGGAAACAGAACTCACCGAGGCAGGAAACAGGCGAGAAAAATAAATCTCCCATGACTCCCTCGCAGCTGTAATCACAGCTTTCTTCACACTTTCATCCTGAACATCTGTGTTCGGCTCGATGCCATATTGTGCTATGAAACAAACACATGATCAGTGTAGTCATCATAAACGGTAAACTGAGCAAGTTATCTTGGAAAATAATTTCACATTGAACAGAAATTTAATTATAATTGAATTCCTTCCTCACCAAACAAGGATTTCATTTTCTGCCTCTCCTCTTTAGTAATGCGCACACAGGCTTCTGTGAAAGTGTCATTAACAATCTGAAAAACACAATTTAAAGATAAGAAATAAATGACAACATTACGGAATGAAGAATGAAGGCAAGATACTTTCATACTTAATAAAATTAATACTTATTTTGCAAGGATCCATAACAATTAATCAAAAGTGACAATGAGGAAATTTATAATATTTCTATTTCAAATAATTGCTGTTCTTTTGAACATTCTATTTATCAAAAAGTCCTGAAAAAAGAACACCACAACTACTTTCAACATTGATAATAAGAAATGTTTCTTGAGCAGCAAATCATCTTATTAGAATGATTTCTGAAGGATCATGTGACACTGAAGACTGGAATAATGATGCTGAAAATTCAGTTTTGCATCACAGGAATAAATTACATTTTAAAACATGTTTAAATATAAAAGTGTGAATAATTTTAATATTATAAGCTGTAACAATATTTCACAACATTACTGTTTTTTTTTACTGTATTTTTGATAATATAATTGCACCCTGAGCATAAGAGACTTACCGATACCACAATTTTGAACAGTATTGTATATTCTAAAATTATTATTTATATACAGTATAACAAAAAATATTTCAATATTGTATTTCTACAAATTCTATTTTAGTTTTACTCAGTACTGGAGTTTATTTAGTACTGGGTGGAGTATCTCTCACCTGTCTGAATATGAGGTCCAGCACTAGAGGATGATTCCAACTGTCTTTAGGATAGAAGACCTACAGCAATTTGTACAGCAGAGTTATTTCGTAAACTGTGCTGTGTTCATGATGATCCACAAAATGATGAAGTACACACTCATAAACAAATGATGCATTGAACACGCACCTCCTTCCTGAGGTATATCTTCCAGGGAACGTTTGTATAGGTGTAATGCTCCTCTGTGCTGCTCCTGTGCAGCTGTGTTTGGATGCTCTCAGATTCCACTGGAAGATCTCTGGACACTGGTGTGTGAGAAAGATAGGTGAGGACAAATGCATTATATATGTATGCTGCTGTCCAAAAGTTTGGAGTCTGCATGATTTTTTTTATGTATTTGAAAGTCTTATGCTTTTGAAATCTCTTATGTTCACCAAAGCTGCATTAATCTGATCAAAAATGAAGTAAAAACAGTAAAATTGTGAACTAGTTTACAATTTAAAATAACTGTTTTCTATTTTGAATATAGTTTAAAATGTAGTTTAATCCTGTGATGGCAGGATGCTGAATTTTCAGCATAATTACTCCAGTCTTCAGTGTCACCTGATCCTTCAGAAATCATTTGAATATGATGATTTGCTGCTAAAGAAACATTTATTACTATCAATGCTGAAAACAGTTGTGCTGATTAATATTTATGTGGAAACTGTGACATTTTTTTTAGGATTCTTTGATTAATAGAAGGTTCAAAAGAAACATATTTATTTGAAATATCCTTGCTGAACAAAAGTATTAATTTCTTATTGAGCCCAAACTTCTGAACAGTAGTTGATCTCTTACAAAATGTAATGTTACAGTGTTACAGCAATGGTATCAAATGGTTATATGATACTCTGATATATATACCATGGCACTGTATCATTACCATAGTTACAATAGCATTTACAATAATATTTACAAGGTACTTCACAGAATACCATGGTAGTCTTCAAAAAATACATTATAATACCATGGTGTTTTTGAAATTTATGTGTCTGTGAGTTGTTTACCTGGTGGAAGTAAAGTTAGAGGTGGCTCTGGTGCTTTCTTCTTGCTGCTTTTAGTTGGTTTGAGGCCTCCATCTCTGGACACAGCAGCTGGAGTGGAAGCCTTTCTCTACACAAACAGTTATTACACACATGCAAGATAAAATATTTAATAAAAGTTTACGAAGACAAACATTTTGTGCACAATACGACCAGGAATGTATATAAAGGCCTATTTTGATTTAATGTTGACATTAAGTCCTTGTAATTAATACATTTAAATAAATTTATAGTTCCTTTTAAACATGACAAAAACATGCTGAGATTTAAATGCGGCTCTATGGAGAGTTTGGACCAAGCGCCCCCTTGTGGAGTATAACTTTATGTCCGATGACAAATGATTAATTATTGGTAGCTAGTGATGTTTAATCACTCAAAAATGGTTTAATTGGTTAGTACAGAAGTGATAGAGGTAGACATACCTGTGGAGGAGGTGGATTGTCCCTCTGTGTTTTTAGGATCTGCATTGCCTCATCATGCGGGTTCATCTTCTTCACAAAAGCTTTACCTTCTCGCCTGTCATCAAACACATGCCATTGGAGTTAATAAGAATGGAAATAAAATCATCTGATATATGAAACATTGGCACAAATAGTATACACAGGTAACACACCTCTGCATCTGTGGCACTGGTTCTGGGGACGGTGTTTGATATTGCTTAATGATATCTTTAATGTTGTGGCTGGGAATGATGTGCTCAGAGTTAGAGACTGAATATTTCACCACCTCTGTGCCAGGAGCTGGAGCAGAACGCATGGGACCCGTGATGGCAACAGGTGCTGAGAGAGAAAGAAAAAAAAGGGTTGGAATATGCAAAAGTTACATAAAATGCATATGTTTCAATTGTTGGACATAATTAGTTTTGAATACACAGATATATGATTGAATGCAATGACACACCATGTCTTTTGGCGGGCCTGCTGTCAAGTTTAATTGGTGCAGCGGGGGCTTGTTTCTTCCCTAATGTTCCATTAGATGAAACAGCCTGAAATGAATTTAGCGAAAGGTAATAAATCATCATCAAAGCAAAAAAACCAGCTGTTTTTATATTAAAACATACTCAGCAGTTAAACAGATGCATATATATATATATATATATATATATATATATATATATAAAATTCTATTTATATTCAATTTATCAATTAATACGTTATGTGAAAAATCAATAAGGAACATCATAAGCAATTTGTGAGTCAAGAGTCAACAACATTACTAGTACACAATGTCAAGTAAAAACTAAATTTACAGTATAAACTATTAGATTATATCAATACTTGGGCACCTTTGTGGTGGTAGTGCTCCGTGGCTGTGGTTTTGGGGGGCTGCTCTTCTTCTCCTGGAGCTCCTGTTGCACCTCTAAGGTGCTGGGGGTTGTGTTGATAGAGGTGGAGGGGATGGTGGGGTGGGGGGTCACCGGGGGGCTCATGTACATGGACAGGGGAGGTGGGGCGTAAGGGCTGGGGGGGAGGTTTGCGTAGGGGCTGGGAGGGACGGCGGGGTACGGGCTGGGCGGCAGAGTGCTGTAGGGAGTGGGTGGAGGGCTGGTTGGGGGGCTGGTGAGGGGAGACATTGGTGGACTGGACACTGGACTGGTCACCATAGCCATCGCCTGCATGGTCATCTGCTGAGCCTGAGGATGTCAAGAGAGTCGACAGACGCAGGGTGACGTAAAGTGCTTTTGTTGTAGTCTTAGCTTTTGTCTTTTGGTGAAATTGTGTTTTTCATTTTGTAAATATTTTGTCATGTTTTATTATGTCAGCCATTGTTTTAATTGCAGTCTGACTGTCAAGGCATATAATTTTACACAAAAAAATTTATTTGACATATTAAAATGTCACCAAATCTGTAAGCAAACATTCAAAAAGTGAAATTAATAAATAAAAATAAACAAAATAAAAATTAAATAAAATATAAAATAAAAACTAAACCAATGCTATTTTAGTATCACTGATGTGTTGTTATAGCTTTTGTTGATATTTTTATATTTTCTGTTTTCACTTCAACTTTATTTGTAATTTAAGTAACTATGTGGTGTGTTTTTGTTAGTTTTACAATATATATATTTTCTTAAATATGTCTACAGTATATTGTTTTATTTTTTTTAGTAGTCTTAGATAATTTAGTTTTGGTTTAGAACTTCAAGTCTTGGCAACTAGCTGAAATTAAAATGTTATTTTTTTTTTTAGTAATATTTTAATCTATTTAAATTAATGTTTATTTTAAGTACTAAAAATGTTTTATGGTTTAATATTTAGTTAACAGTAATAACACTAAACTAAACTAAACTAAACTAAACTGAATAAAAAAGAAAAAAAGCTGTTTGGTTATAAAACCATTAAATAAAGACTTTATTACCATAATGACGGCTTGCTGGTTGATGATGGTTTGTTGCTGTTGGGCCAGGACAGTTTGCTGGGGGTCTTGACAGGCAGAATTAAAAGACATAATAATGAATACTTGTCCATCACTTCATTTCAATCCCTGTAAAGCTGAAGCATTTTAATTAGAAATACCTGGCCCTGGGGGCACCGCTGGCATACTGGGCATTACTGAAGCACCTGGTATGGGTGGCAGAACTCTCACTGCTACAGAATACAGAGAGCAGAAAAATATTACACATACATAGCCATCACACCATTAATATATGTCTGTGGGCATTCATAATTCAAGTCCAGCTCAAAATATCAGCATAGCTTGTCATCAGGTTAGGATGCTGGTGTGCTGGTGTCCCTTCCAGGCTTCTTAGGCTTACTAGGTGCTTGACCGGATTCATTAGTCAAGTCAAATTTATTTGTATAGCGCTTTTTATAATACACATATTCTTAAAATAGCTTTACAGAAAAACATGGAATAATTCACCCAAAAATGAAAATTTGCTGAAAATGTTCTCAACGTCAGGCCATCCAAGATATGAGTTTGTTTCTTCATTGGAACAGATTTGGAGAAATCTGACATTATATCTCTGCATTACATTACAACATTGCAGTGAATAGGTGCCGTCAGAATGTCCCCAGAATCCAAACAGCTGATTAAAAACATCACAGTGAGTAATCCACACAAGTTCAATCCATCAATTAACGTTTTGCCAAATGAAAAGCTGTGTGTTTCCATCATTAAGATGGTTTTAAGTTCAAACTTAATAAGTGTCCTCTATCCATAATATTGCTTTTTCTAGTGAAAAAGTCGCCTTGCCTGAATCAGGAGAGAAATATGCACAGATCAAGCATCCAAAACAGTTTTAAACAAATATTTTGGTGGATTATGGTGTCAAATGACACTAGAGGATGAACTTTTTCATTCAGAATTATTATGGACTGTTATTTTGGCCAGGAGCGATGTTTAACAGTTAACATGTCTTAATAATGGATCTGTTCCTTACAAACACACAGATTTTCACTTCAGAAGATGTTAACTGATAGACTGGAGATGTGTGGATTACTTGTGGATTACTGTGATGTTTTTATCAGCTGTTTGGACTCTCATTCTGAAGGCACCCATTCACTGCAGAGGATCCATAGGTGAGCAAGTGATGTGATATTAAATTTCTTCAAATCTGTTCTGAAGAATATACAGTACATCTTGGATGGCCTGAAGGTGAGTAAATTTTCAGCAAATGTTCATTTTTGGGTGAACTATTCCTTTCATGTTTATAATATCTTAATATCTTTATGCCTTACAGTAGCATTTAGCAAATTACAGCTGGGCGATAAAATAGTTTACATTTTGTGATACAAGCAATCAAGCAGTTGCGATTGGCATACTTGGGATGAGATGGGCAAACTTGTATATCCAAATTAATGTAAAGATATGGGTGATAATATAGCTACATTTTGCGACAAAAAATCAGGGAGTTTAGATTTGCAATATAGTACAGTATATACAGTATGTATTCAGATAAAGTTGGATAGGTTTTGTTGGCAGTCCAGCAACAAAACCAGCATAAACCAGCCTGGACCAACAAAGAAATTCCTGCTCGTTTAAGCTGGACTTTTCAGCAGAGAGCATTAAATGTGTGTGAACCTCCAGGCTGAAGAGCGGCTGAGACATTGACCCTAGCAGGAGACTGTGCTTCATCGCCACCTACACCTCCACCACCCTTCATCCTACCAGACAAAACTGATGCATCAAGGTCCTACATGAAAAAGAATAATCCAGTTAGTTACTGACCACATGCTTAAATGTACTAAAGCAAAAAAAAAAAAAAAAAAACTTTAATAATATAATAATGCATAGTATAATGCAAGGTACTGTGGCTCCAACCCTACAGAGGAGTGAGTCAGTTCATGCTTTCACACATATTAAAACTGTTTTTAATCTCTTTCTGTAACAGATATTAGAGAAATCTAATTGATGTAACTTGTGTGTGCCATTTACAGCATGACTCTGGGTCTCTGTCTCTCTCTCTGTGTGGGATAAGCCTCATTAAAAAATTACAGCCTCATTTGCTTACTTATTTCCTAGTGCTGTGTGTAAAACGATCATAGGAAGCCCAGCCAAACACACACACAAACCCACAATCAACATTCACATAAATGAGACTCTGTGAATTACAGTAAGACTGTAAAGCAGTCTTCCATACTCTCACTCTCTCTTATTCACATTTGTGTGTGTGAGGTAATCAGGTGACACCGTACCCCAGTTCCATCAGACAGAACTGGGTCAAACAGGCTGTCCAAATACCGGTCCATCCCTCTCTGAGTGCCATCATAGGGTGGTTCTGAGTCTGACAAAGACAGAAAGAGACAGAAGAGAGAGAAAGTGAAAAAAAAATGAAGGACAAAGTGAGAATGTGAACAGGAATTCATATTTAATAATGTAAAAAGCAGTATATTTCTACTGTATTCCAGTAAAATTATTTAAATTTGCTTTAAATATAATAAATTTACATAAGAAGCAAATAAATCCCATAAAATAAACTACTGTTTAAAAGTAACAGCAGACACTTTAAACTGATCAAAATCACAGTAAAGACATTCATAAAATTACAAAATATTTCTATTTCAAATAAATACCGTTCTTTTCAACATTCTATTGGACCAACAAATTCTAAGGGTCAGAGAAAAATGGTAATCAAAAAAAGAAAGGACATTTGTTAGTTAACCCAAAAATCTCATCAAACCAAGTGAAGACAGGTACACAAGTAGAACAAACTACTGCCCCAAAAAAGTTAATAATGATCAATGACCTGTGCATTCACCTCTGCAAGACCCCTTTAAACCTGTATAATGTTACCCCTCCTCAGGACACGCACACAGAGAGGTTACAAGAACACCATCAGGGTTAGTTTAGTTGTACGTAATCTAGCCATTCTGTGTGTATCTGATTCTACTTTACATGCAGGGCTGTAGATCTGCTAATACTGATTAAAGCAAGCGCTGTAGTTTAGTGTTTCTTGAGGTTATGCTCGGTTATTCACTGGCGGGCCAATAGGCCTATCGGTGCAATAACAATCGTCGGCCAATCAGATTGGGAAACGACATTATGTCCTTCCACTTAGGGACTGATGCACGTTGCTCTTCTTTTAAGAGGCTGAAAAGGCTACCCAGATTGTAGTGGCCTTCAGAAATTGGTAGACTGTTGGTTGCAACGGCGCTCGTTCGGTTGGCATATGAGAGCAGTCCATCCTCATCCTCTTCAAATCCACTGCCAAAGAGACTTCTGCGTATAAACATATGTATTAAATGTTATGACAAGAAAGCACTACAACGGAAACATGCCTGAGAATGACTACATATTCTGCATACATGCTCGCGTTAGGTCGTGCTTTGCTGGGGTCTTCAGTAGAGATGATGAAGTATGTTTTCTGTTTGGGGAAGTCTGGCAGCAGCTCCAGGTCACACACCAGATCCAGAACGTAATCGTGACCCTCTAACTCCACCCACTGCGCCGGCTCCTTCATCAGAACCGACCAACCCCATCGGCTCTCAGTGGACACACCCCTGTAGGATGACCGATACCATGATTATGAGTCTATTATGTTTATAAACTCCAAAATTTTCTGTGAAATCTGTCAATTCAAATCTGAGACTGCCTGTGACTTTCAGCAACTAGCGTTGACTCATCCAGACTGTGAATCTATGCAAAAGTTTTGTGGTGTATTCCAGCACTAAGATGCTGTGTTTTCAAGTAAATCTCTGAAAATTCAGCAGGAAAAAATCACCGGTGTTGTAGTACGTCTCCAGCAAGTCCCTCTCCATTCGTCCAGGAATGGACAGGACACAGGAAAGACACACCTACAAAGAAATAATCAAATAATACTGGCTCGAATCAAATAAACACAAGTCTCTCTGATATTGTTATCTCTAGATACAGCTCGGGTCCGTCCTTAGGTCTAAATCTATGCTATTTGCTTTTTATTGTCTTCCAGGTAAAAAGCACAACTCTGATTGCTTAGAAAAGTAACAGCATACCATTTATCAACTTAAACAGACTTGAGGATCCAAATTTGCCATAAAATACAGATAAAAAACAAATTGGGATACACTCTTGCCATCCCAGATGTATACTACTTTCTTTCTTTGGATGAACAAAAACAAACATTTCTAGAAAAATAATCCCTCTCTGTGAGTCCATATAATGCAAGTGAGTGAGTTTCGAAATGTTGGCACGCCAAAAATCATAACTGCAATCTACAAGATCCCAGTGGAAAAGCTAATGTCACTAGAGCTACAGTGAGTAACTGATGTGTTGCCTTCCTAAAAGGAAAGCTGACAAATATTTCTTGAAGCAAATATTTTGTAAATATTCTATTTTCACTGACCAGTTTATAAAATGTAAACAGAAGAACATTCATATGAAGCAAATAAGCAGCATGGGAAGCATATAGTAGCAAATCTACAGTATATGCTTCTTATTTGCTTCATATGAATGTATTTCTATTTATATACTGTATATATATATATATATATATATATATATAAATAAATATATATATATATTGAAATATATATATATGAAATATTTCTCATTTTTTATTTAACACTTCATGATCAACACATAAGGAAAATCTCCATTAAGGGGTAATTAATATCTTTAGCTAATAATGGTTATGTAATTGTTAGAGAGTTGATGGGTGGAAACAGTAGTCAAGATAACGCAGACTGACCGTCTTATCTGTACCAGTGCGCGCGCACACACACACACACACACACACATATCCACATTCCACACACACACTATCATATATCGACTAATCTGCTCCAGCCCAAACAAGCGAGGACAGAGAGACAGTGTAACTGGATGAGAAGAGGAGTGAAATAAAGCAGAGAGACAGAGAGTGCGAGCGAGATTAGATGAAAGAGGAGAGGCCGAAAGAAAGACATAGGGAATGACAGAAGAAGAGATTAAAGAGATGAGAAGAAAGAATGGAAAGATGACACCAGCCCTGATTTGCATCCTGACCTGATAATAACATGCATTATTTGACACAGACAGAAGAGAGGGAAAGGAAAGGAGAGAGACTGTCTGTTGAACAATGTTTTAAAACGGATCAGTTTTAAAACCCAGCTGACAAGAGTCAAGAATCAAGCTGTCAAGAGTCAAGAATCATGTCTACTGACTGCTGTTATGCACTTATTTTAAAGTTATTTTTAATTTTAAGGGAAGAATTTTTGAGCTATTTCAGTCTGAAAAGAAAAAGATGATGACAATCAAAAGTAATCAGTAATTTAAAATGCATTTTCTCAGTTTGTTAAAAGAATAGTTCAACTAAAAATGAACATTTGTTGAAATTTATTTATTTTATTTAATTTTTTTTGGCAGCAAATTTACCAATTTTACTTCATTTGCTGCAAATTTTAATTTTTGGGTTAACAATTTTCTTTAACCATGCTGTTTTGTTCAATAGCCAATAGCCATGGCACACATTTATTCTCTTCTTTTTGTCATACATGTAAGAGCAAATTATCAGGATCTTACCATCAAAACAGTGCACATGGAGCACCATGTGTGCTTTCTTGCGGGTAGCAGTCCACTCTAGCAGGGATAGAGGGTATGTTCGAGACGCTTCAGGGACTAGGTAGGATTTCTGCATGGCTTGGATGAGTTTGTGTTGGCACAGTGCCTTAAAGCCATTCAGAGCATAATCTGACACAAATCTGATAGAGACAGATGGAGAGACAGTTCATTAACTGATTTGTCACTAAATCTCGCATTGGAACAAGACTTACGCTATTGCATTGTTTGTACTCATTTCATTCATAATTGAAATTGTGTGAAATGGATTGATTTGAGGTCAGTAACATTTAAAAAAAAGAAAAAAAGAAATACTTTTTATTTAGCAAGGATACATTAAAGTGGTCAAGTCTTTACTATTTCAAATAAATGCTGTTCTTTTGAACTTTTTGTTTATCAAAGAATCCCCAAAAAATGTATCACAGTGCCCAAAATTAAGCATCAAAATAGTTTTTAATATAGTATTAAAAATATGTATTATTAATATTTATTATTTTTTATTATTAATATTTATTATTAATTTAATAATAAAATATGCTGATTTGGTTTTTGAGCAGCAAATCAGCATATTAGAATGATTTCTGAATGATTGTGTGACACTGAAAACTGGAGAAATTCAGCATTTCAATCACAAGAATAAATTACAGAAAACAGTTATTTTAAATTTTAATAATATTTCACAATATCCTAGTGTTTTTATTGTTTTTTTATCAAATAAATGCAGTCATGGTAAGAATAACAGACTTCCTTCAAAAACTTGTAAAAAAAGTTGCCAACCCCAAACATTTGAACAGTAGTGTGTGTTTGTATGCGTATTCTCTCACTTTAGCAGATATTTCTCCATCTTCTCAGACGGGGCAAAGGAACTCAAACAGGCGGCCATCAACAACCATCCTCTCTCTGCATTTCTGGTGTTTTCATTCCGCCACACCTGATTGGCTATCTGTGCTAGGATCTCATCTCTGATTGGTGGAGTGGCAAGGCCTCTCTGAATGATGTAATTTCCAAACAGGTTTTCTTGAGCTCCATTCAGGTTTGGATCTCCCATGAAACGCAAAATCTATCAAATACAGATATGAAAATTTAACAACAAACGGCAGAGAAGTGCTGAAAATGAGACTGGGTTTAGGGTTAATGTAATGTTACCAGTATAAACACATCAAGAGCATCCTGTTTCAGATCATCTTCTAGTCGGGTCAGTGAGTTCTCCAGCGGAGCTGTTAGCATCCCAAACTGCAATTCCTACACACAAATTAGACCAAATTTACTGCATTATGTCCTTAATGTGAGTGAATTGTGAGTATTATGCATGTGTGTGTGTGTGTGTGTGTGTGTTAGCAGGAAGGACACTCACCCTGAAATGTGTGCGTATATATTTGGTCATCAAATGGTTGTTGATGTCCAGTGGAAGAGTGAGCTGGGGGTCTGTTTGTATTCTTGGAGCCTGAACCAGAGCCAAGCAGTCTGAATGACGCTCCCTACCAGCTAACAAGAAAAAAATGCCAAAACATAGGTTTAATATTACTTATTATTTATTATATTTGCATGATGTTGGTGTATCAAATGTGATTTTCAAACATGATTCCCCCTTAAACAATGAGGAACGTGACATGTTGTGACAAAACTGTAACATCACAAACTTGATAGCTTTATTGACTATAATAGGAGGAATGTAAAATGGTTGGTACTGCATTGATAGGTAGTGCTATTTTAGTATCAATGAGATACTATAACAGTTTTTATTATTATTAGTTTGGATTGGACTTTTTATATTTTGTGTTTTCATTTTAATTGAGATTTTGTTGGTTATTTATTATTATTTTTTTTTTATTAAATGTGCTGGGCAAAAATTATTCTATGTGCCAAAGTTTGAAGGTTTTTAACAAAGCTTGAGGAATAATAATGGTAATTTTTGCTTGACTTAGCAAATACCATTAGTAATACGGAAAAGAGCTTTTCACACACTGGGAAATTGTAAATAACCTGCTGTGGCCTGTAACAATCCTCCCAACTCTGCAGGAATAACCAGCTGAGTCACATTTACCACCTCCCTGCTTATTCGCTCCTACAGAGGAAACACATTGCAAAAACTTGTTAGGAAAAGTGGAAAATGTTTAAGTGACTGGGTATTCAAAGTCTGAAATTTGAAGAACACTGAGTTCTGTCAGCTTGAAAATTTAATATTTTAAAATATGAACTTGTTTATACTGCAAAGAGACACTAGGGTGATAAAATAAACACAATTGGTCCTTATCTAATAATGAGCACACACTGTTCTTTAACCTGTTCAATCCTTCTCCTCTCCTCCTCTGCTCTTCTCGCTAAGAGGAGGTTGACCTGTAACAAAACAAAGAGCCAGCATTAAAAATTTGAAAAACCTGAATCTGAGCTCACATTAATGAATTACTTATTTTTAATTGCAGTACACAGTTAGTGAAGTAAGTGTTCATTATTAGGTAACATACCCTGATGTATCTTTTGCGATTGACAATGAGTCGGACCATTGCACGGTGCTTGATCAGGTTTATACGCATTCGCAGAAACCGCCGCCTATAACACAGTAAGCGTTTCTGTCATTTCAATGACATTTAACTTTCAGTTTCGTTGATCCTATTGTAACATTTAGCTTTTTTTCTACAAAAAATATTTCTCCTTGCAGGAAAAAACAGATTATAAGGTGGTCAAATCAAGCTTTGGAACATAGTTAACCAAGTTAACCAGCTCAACCAGGCTCTCATAAATTTAATCAAGGTGGTCTACTATTACTAACATGGTTGTCCAAGATGATCAGGTCTGCCAGATTGACTTCATCCTTACCAGTTGATCAAGCACTATAACTAAACCATGCTTAGGCCAACTAGAAACCTTGTGAAAGCAGCTACAATCAAAAGCTAGTGCGAACTAGATTTTCCCGTAGGGTTAAAATTCCTGAACTGCACAATATCACCTGGATTCATAGTCAGTATTTGGATTCTCTAGCTGTAAATCATATTGCAAATTTAATCACAAACATTTGTATTTGCAAAAGATATGGCATTGAAGAGTTAGAAGCAGTAGGTAGTTTACCTGGCCAGGAAGCCCTTGCAGTGAGCCTGAAGTTTTGTCATGTCCTCACGGAACTTGAGGAATTTCTTCCGGACAAAATACATCCGTACATAACGCTGAAGGGTCAATGCAGCTACATGCATCATACGATCACGCTTACTCTCCAATAACTGATACACATTCTCCTTTAGAAAGAGCTGAGAGTAAAAAAACAAAACAAAAAACAAACACATTTATTGTTTTTGTTAATATTCTGATTTAGGTTTTATTTGTATATTTTGTATTTTCACTTTAATTTTAGTTAAAAGTTTAGTAATTGTTGTGTGTGTTTGTAATTTTTATTATGTCAATATAGTTTTAGCTTTGAATTTTTAAAAAATCGATTATGTAATTTTTAATTTTGAATATTTCAACTTTTTAACTTCAACTTTTCAATTTTGAATATTTCAATATTTCAACAATATTTCAAAATAAAAATGAGTAATGTGGCTTTGACAACTAGCTGAAATAATTTTTTTTAATATTTTATTTTATTTCACTTAATGTTTAATTTTATTTCAAATTATTATGTTTTTATGGTTGTAGCTTTAAATAACCCTGCATTCCACAATTTAAAATTACGTTTTATTTATTTTTAAAGGCAGAATTTTGGTGTCTTTAGGGGCTAATAACACAGAACACATTTTTCCATTCTAATGCTACTTTTCCATTGTTTTTCTATGTAAACACAAGTTAGACAGACTTGTACGTGTTCAACGTTTTTGAGATGCTGTGTCAAGTTAAAAGAATTTTTAAAAGCGCAGATCATCAATGTCAGTTCTAAAACAGTGGGCCAATCAGAAGACCCCGGAGGCAGGGCAAGCATTGCAAGATTTTGTTTATAGTAGCAAGTTGGCATGCAAACTATTTATTTGACGGCAACATGGCGGAGGAGGCATTCTGCGTTGCACTTTTTAAAGAAACATTCCTGAGCACTCTGTCTCACATTTTTAGATCCAAAGACGCATTTTGTGTGAACAGCCCCTTAGAAGTGCTTTATTGTTTATTGTGTTTTATTGCCATTCTGCTTACCTTTGACACACCCACTTGATAATCTCCTTTGTTGATTGGGCAGAGCTTCATTAACATAATGACACAGTTATCTCCATCTGGAGGTGGCGGCTTCTTCATTCCTAGCAGGGCTTTGTACCTGGAAACACATTGGCAGAGATAATTTATTCTAACATGCTGTATTCTATACACTGGCACACGTCTATTTATAGCATTAGACTAGATTACACACAGTATCGCACTGCATCCATAAGTAACAAGCACCAGCTGTTGAGTAGGATACCTGTTTAAGAATTTATGGAACGGCACTCTGATTGGATAGCCCTCCTTCCTGATGCGGATTGTGTCCAAGATTCCTGAATATCTGAGCTGAGTAGCAACCAACTCAGGGTCAAATATACCAGGTTCCTGAATGGACATGCAAATACATTTAATTCATTTATGCATTAGGGTGGTAACAGAAACTCAGTACATACAGCAAAAACTGTGATCAAATACTTAAAACACTGTGCACCAGTAATAATGATGCTTGCCTAATGTCTTCTCATACCTTGTTATTATTTGGCTTTATGCAGCGCACAAAAAATGGGTTGCACCTGAAAAAAGTGAGAAAAACAGGATATTTAACTGGCTAAAAAAACACAATCAGAAGAAACAACAAATAAATGTATGCATGTGTATGTGCTGATATGAGTTTGTAATACTGTATAACTCTATGCATGCTTGAGTGTCTAAGACCTCTCCATCTTGTCTAGAAGCTCTTGTAGTGATTGCTGGAACTTGGCGGCCACAGTAGAGGGCTGATATCTCCGAGTCATTGTGCTATTCCTATTCATTGCTCCTTTCTGCTGATTCAGCATCTCAGCATGCTTTATGAAGAGATTGGACACCATCTAGAAAACACACCCACATATGCATATTACAAAAATACACTCAGATTCATACTGCAGGTTTTCATAAAATACATCTAGTATGCACATGAAGAAATTGTGGCTTCTTTTTCTCAGCATCTTGTTTTTTTTTTTAAATTCCTGTAGAAAAGCAAAATAGCCTATGCACACACACACACACACACACACACACACACACACACACAAACAGACATGCACAGAAGCATGCATGGGGATAAATTGACTCACTCGGTTCTGGCTCTGCATAAACAGATCCAATACTTCCTGCCGAACCTGATCATAGTTCTTATCCAGGAATTTATGGACCTAAAATCAGTACAACCCTTTGTGAGATTCTGTTTTCACAAGCTGTTATCATTAAAGCCTCAGTTACAAATGGTAAATTAATTAAAAGTTACTTAATTCATTGGCCTCTGATTTTTGGCATTAATTGTGTAATTAAAATACTCCATATGCAATTAGTATGTCTGTTACCTGGTAAGTTACACGACCGGCATAGTGATAGACAGTGAACTCTGGCAGTGGCATTTTTGGCTTGGAGTAAAGGGGGTTGTTTCCATGATGATAGTGGCACTTCTGAAGGAAGGTGTTGTCAGTGGCCTGTCAGCAAATGTTATAACATGTAGTTAATATACTTTTTTTTCATTTATCCCCATTCAACATTAAAATTTAATTGTGCAACCTGTGGAAAGCAGCTCTGGTCATCAAGGATGCGGAGTATCCCATGGGGCTTTGCAGCGATAAGGTCTATGCATGCCTGGTTGTCAGTGAAGGTCAGTTCTTTCCAGTTGATTTGCTCTCGAATGTACTCTTCCTATAGAGACATGCAGAAAGAGAGTGTGTAATTTAATGTTTGAAATCAATATTTCACAGAAATCATAGTATGTTTGGGGTCAGTAAGATTTAAAAAATAAAATAAAATAAAATAAAAAAGAAATTAATAATTTTATTCAGAACTGATGCATTCAATTGATCAAAACTGACAGCAAAGACATTTATAATGATATGAAAGATTATAAAAGAAATAAATTACGCAGCATAACAGTTTTCATTATTGACGATAATAAGAAAGGTTCTTGAGTACCAAATCAGCATATTAGAATGATTTCTGAAGGATCATGTGACACTGAAAACTGGAGTAATAATGCTGAAAATTAAGCTTTGCATCACAGGAATAAATTTTACTTTTAAAATATATTAAGATAGAAACAGCTATTGTACATTTTAATACTTCACAACATTACTGTTTTTACTGTATTTTTATTTATTTATTTTACAAATAAATGCAGCCTCGATGAGCACAAGAGACACTAAAACATCTTAAGACCCCAAACCTTTGAACAGTATTGTACATATTAATTCTCACCTGTTCCTGTTTGAAAATGATTTTGCTGAAGAAGAACTGCAGGCTCTCATTAGCATAGTTGATACAGAGCTGCTCAAAACTGTTGAACGTCAAGCTCTGGACAACACGTATCAAGATGACATGGAGATATATGCAATTAATAATGATACTTCTGCTCATCTCAAAGGTAAATATTATTTTGTATATTTAAAAGGGTCTAAATTCCAAAAAATAAAAAACTGCACACTTAACCTTTAAGGTAATAATTGTGTCAAAAATGTGTTTGTATGTGTGTTCGGGAGTGTCACTGTATACCTCAAACCCGTATATATCCAGTAAAGATATGGACAGCGCCTCGTTCCTGGGGTAGACCCGGCCATTGATACGTTCTGTCAGCCATTGAAAGAGCAAGGAATAAAGGATCTTGGCAACTGCATCTCTGTAATTGGAGTGGAGAAAAACATACTTGAAATGCAATGAAAACAATATTGCAAATAACTAGAAAATGTGTTTTGTAATGTGTACCTGGCATCCACAGCACTTTCTACTGAGAGGGGAGTGTATATCTTCTCTCTCATTGCCTCCTGTGACAAAACCAAATAACACACCGTTTAGGTATTGTACATGTTTAAATAAATATTTAATCTTATGAACATAAAAGAAAGCACAAAAGCCAAATTATGTGTGTGTGATCCAGCGTGTGATCCATTGACACATATTATGCAGCTTAAGCCATATTTTTGTGGTACTTTATGCTACTTCACTGGGCACTTTGCTTTACTTTGCACAGTATTTTAAAATAGATCTTTTGATTATATTTCTAGAAATATCTCAATTTTATGACATGCCCGGAAGTCAGGGAACAGGTCTGGATACAATTTCACCCTCACACACACTCTATGTCATTCACACAGTCACAGTCAGCGTGTGCAACTGATACAGTGTTATGTGACAGCTGATCTAAGTAAGTGGTGTAAACACAAACCTGTGAGCTCTGGATAACAGAGCTTTACTTATTAAATGAGCAAGATGCTCAACATGACACAAACCACAAACACACTGGCAATCGCACTGTATTCATGTAACACTTCACATGTAAAGAAAACATAAAAAAAGGCTTTAAATGTGTTAGAAATAACAAAATGTGTTTGGGTGTATTTAAAAAAAAAAAATTATGGACACTGAAATGTTCCATTTTCTATAAATACAAAATATGTGAATAACACTATAGTAATACAACTGACCTGACTTTATCTTGTCTGTCCTCTCTAACCTTCATTGATCTTTGTGTGATGTAATGTTAAGGTATCCTGGCAGTGAGTGAGCTATTAGGTGTTAAGATCACTCAAGCCCTGAGCAGCCCCTGATTAGATTACTGTGGTTTCCACAGAGCTGAACTCAGAATAATTAAATTAGGTTACTGGCACTCATTAACAGCAACCTGCTTACATGTCATTACAATGTCTCCTTTTCTCTCACCCTTTTTCTCTTTCTTTCTGCCCCAGGTGTTCACAAATGTATCAGAAGATTGGCTAGAGGTCAGTGCATATGCAAGGTGGACAATGTGAGTCTGAGACTGGTCACTGGTCTCCACATCAAATCTGCTATATTTAAAAATAAAAGTGAACCAAAATACTGCATGCTGTTGTTCAGTGCACATTATGGATGTATGTACCGTCACTTTGAAGGTGATGGCTTTTTGCAGACCCTCTGGGGAAATCTGCAACAGATCGGCTACTGCACGAATCTCCTGAGTGCTCACCACACCAGCTGTTTCCTGCACTTCTGTCTGAGACAGAGAATACAAAGCACACGGTCCACAAGATTGATTACATTGCTCATGTAAGAATGCTATTTTTGCAGAAAGCTACTGAAGGAACTTTTCAAATGTTTAGGTGTACAATACCTCCACTCTATGGAAAAAGACATTGCCCAAGTGCAGTATGGATGACAGCACTCTGAATATGCTGCTCTGGTCTTCAGGACTGAAGTGGAGAATATCCATGGCACTCTGTAGCCTCCTGAAGTCCTCCCCATCATCCTTCCCAATGATCTCACAGTTACCACCCTAACGTGACATGATACCATGAACATAATTATACATAATTACAAATAATGATGACAATAAAACCGCCAGTAGGTGGCAGCAAATCTCTGTTTTAAAAAATGATTTATTGACTCATTCAAATCAAACGATTCGTTCAAAATGGCTGATTAAATTAGAAACGAAACAAGTGAGACCATCTGAATGAACCGTCGAATCACTGGCTCACTCAGTTCGATCAAAAACTGATTCATTCAAGGAACGAAACACCGTGTTACTCTGCACTGTTGAATAAAATTAATAGCACATTTGTGGTCACGCACATGTGCTGATATTCAGAAAAGTACATTGCTTGTGCAATGAATATAAAAACATAAACACTCATACATGGGTAATTTTCTTTCATTGCTTGAATTATAAGGACATTCTAACTGCATTCTAATAGGCTTCATTGCGCAGTGAATGCTTTTGGACTCTCAAGATGTGTTTGGTTTTTGCAAAGTCGGTGATTCGGTAATGTCTGCTCTGCTATCATCTCTCCATCCCTCAGTCACACATACAGCACAATAACATATGTCAGTGGAATGTCTTTAAATTCTAATCAAGGAAAAATCATACCTTTCTGTTGTCTTCTTTTTAAAGAACTTTAAAAGTTGGGCTTGAACCATTTTGCACGAAAAAAGACGAAAACAATTGCTCTGTATTGATGTCTATGGTGTGTCTTGGTAAATGCCTTTATTTACCTGGTTCAGATAGTAGTAGGTTTCAGCCTCCTGTAGGTAGAAGGCCCGTTTCGTGTGTGTAGGAAGTCCAGCCAGCATCTCATAAAAAATGTGGTAGTTTCTCTCATCTTTGGCCTGCAGACACATGCAGATACAGTACAGATTAGGTCCCAAATGTCAGTAATTAATACACGGCTCCTTTAGCCTTTTCCCTGTTAAATGGGCAAGAAACGACAGACCTGAAAAACGATCCTGGACTTCTCCAGTAGATACTGCGAGGTTATGGCACCACTGATCACCCCTCTGATAACAACGACAATACATACAGATTGGTCAAGTGTATGAACTTTCCTTGGCCTTCTCAATTCTCTTTCCATCTGCTTCCTCTCTTTAACTTTCAGAGGTTAAATAACAACCTTACTGCCCTACTTTCACATAAGGTCAGATCTAGTTCCCTTGTCGTCTCTCAAGAAACAGTTTCAGGCTTGAGAGACACTAAAGAGTTAGAAAGGCACATTACAATGGACTTATAATGTAATGTAACATTCAAACACTCTACTTTAAATAGCTATAAACATACGAACATAAGTAATATGCAACAAAAATAAATACTCACTCCTCCAAAAAGACCTCCACAAATTTTCCAAAGCGACTGGAGTTATCATTTCGGACCGTCTTAGCATTTCCAAACGACTCCAACAGAGGAGTTGCCTCGAGAATCTGGATATTAAGAAATTGAAACTTACTTCCAAAAGTATTCAGTAATATTTACAAGGTTAGAGTTTTAGGTTATC
The DNA here is from genome assembly GCA_039654775.1 of Spinibarbus caldwelli. Classification (NCBI taxonomy): domain Eukaryota; kingdom Metazoa; phylum Chordata; class Actinopteri; order Cypriniformes; family Cyprinidae; genus Spinibarbus; species Spinibarbus caldwelli. The sequence goes on along the minus strand of CM077224.1, from coordinate 8,045,067 downwards.
AACAAAATGGTTTACCTCAATCTGTATAGAGGAAAGCATTAAATAGAAAAACAAAAATACAGATTATACATTCATTAACAAACACTGCATAAATGTACACAGATTCAAACTAAATTTTGTTCCAGAAATGTACTCTTATTCTATAATTAGCAAGTATTGTGGTTTATGACATGCTTACAATATAAATCAAAATCAACATCATTTGTTGGACATGGAACAACTTGCCTACCAATGACACACAATTCTAACCCTATCCCTAACAATATTATTTTTGTATTATTCATCTACTATTATAGTATTTATTAATAGTTAATTAATAATTAATTAGGTTATTAATATTTAAATGAACATTTATTTTTATATTTTTAGTTTTTGTTTAATTTTAGTTTAAATTATTTTGTTATGTGTTTTTTCTATTTAGCTTTATTTTTTATTTCAGTTTTAGCAATTTTTAGTTCAATTTAATTTCTTTAATTTAAATTAGTTGCCATGGCAATATTTTTCAGCTTCATTTTAAACTATTTTAGTTTTAATGGTTACATTTTATTTTGAGTCTACTTTAGATATTCTACTAAGTAACTTTGCAATTACATGTCAATTTACCCTCATTAGAGTATTAATAATCTGTTACGGTTAATGTCAGTAGAATAAGTTGACAATAGAATGTCTAAAGTGGACTATTAAAATAACTTTTAGTTAAAAATAACAATACTGATCCCTAACACAGATGCTAACTCTAACCATTGACAATGCTAACATATAGCGCCGAGTTTGAGTCCTGGCTCGTGGACTTTTCCCGATCCCATCCCATCCCCCTCTCTCTCCCACTTTGCTTCTAGCCAAACTTTACTGTCCAATAAAAATAAAGGCAAAAATGCCAAAAAAATATAAATAAATAAATAAATAAAATAATAAATCTTAAAAAAGAATTTTGTCCATGCCCCAACTTTCCTTATCCCTAAAATTTGATGTGGAATGTTGGAATGTTGTTCTAGGACCAACAAGGACAGTGATCCATGTCCCATCTGACAAAATGTATATGAGTGATCCTTGTCTATGAAGAAAACTCAGTGTTAAATTTTTTTTTTTCTATATACACATACCTGTTGTGTAATGTTCCTCTTATGGTGAATAGCAGTGAGGTACCTCAGAACCAGTTTGGTTGCCTCTGTCTTTCCAGATCCACTTTCCCCACTACAATACAAACACTTCACTAATACAACATTACATAGACATACAATACTTCCACATCCTCTACAAATGACACACTCACATACTTTCATCTGACCTGATAATGATGCACTGGTTTCGCTTGATGTCCATCATTGTAGTGTAGGCAATGTTTGCAATGGCAAAGAGATGACTAGAAACAAACGTGTATAAGAAGGCAGGTTTACATACTGTACATTTCTGGCAATAAAAGTATTGTAAAAGGATGAAAGAAAAAATCTTCATCTTAATTTTATTCCTGCTTTGTTAGACTTTTATATTATGCCAACAGCCATATCACCCTGCAGCCCAAGACTGGTTGCCCACTAAAGCTAAGCAGGGTTGAGCCTGGTCAGTACCTAGATGGGAGACCTCCTGGGAAAACTAGGTTGCTGTTGGAAGAGGTGTTAGTGAGACCAGCAGGGGTCTGTGTGGGTCCTAACGCCCCAGTATAATGACGGTGACACTATACTGTGAAAAAGCACCGTCTTTCAGATGAGATGTTAAACTGAGGTCCTGACTCTGAGGTCCTTTAACTCAGATGTTAAACTGAGGTCCTGACCCTGTCTTGGGTCATTAAAAATCCCAAGACACTCATCATAAAGAGTAGGGGTGTAACCCCGGTGTCCTGGCCAAATTCCCTCCTCTGGCCCTTGTCAATCATGGCCTCCTAATAATCCCCATCCACTTGAATGTCTCTATCACTCTCTCTCCTCTCCACCTGTAGCTGGTGTGTGGTGAGTGCACTGGTGCCGTTGTACTGTGGCTGCCATCACATTATCCAAGTGGATGCTGCATACTGGTGGTGGTCGAGGAGAGACCCCCCCTACATAATTGTAAAGCGCTTTGGGTATACAGCAATACACAATAAAGCGCTATATAAATGCTTAATTTATTCATTCACTTTTAATTAACACTACTGTTAAAAATTTAGGGTTGATAAGGCAAGACTGCATTTATTTGATTAAAAATACATTAAAATTGTGTAATATAATATTTTATATAATATTTAAAATGGCACAACACTGTAAAAATACAGTAATTTTGTGAAACGTAATTACAATTTAAAAAGAATTTTAAATGTAATTTATTCCTGTGACGCAAAGCTGAATTTTCAGCAGCCATTACTCCAGTCTTCAGTGTCACATGATCCTTCAGAAATCATTCTAATATGCTGATTTGGTGCTCAAGAAATATTTCTTATTATTATCAATGTTTATGTTTTTTGAGAATGAGGGCATATCATCTGCCTAACTGGGTAAGTTTCTAAAAAAAAACATAAATTTGTGTTAAAATATGGACTGTAACAAATGATTTGGGAACCATTTTTTTTTTTTTAATATAAAAAAATGTTTGGTTAGGAATTGTTGTGATTGTTCAGACTCACGGTGGGTTATCTCCCAAGCCATGGCCCTCGTACTGCAGAACCACATCTGTGCCATAGATGTTAAATAGTTGGTATGGATTCACAGACACCAAAATACTGCCAATGTATGTCTGCTTAGAAGATAAGGGAGAAATTAATAATGTAGTTAGATTCACAAGAGATTTCAATTTTAATGGTGAAGGTCTTTTCATGCTATTGAGAAAAACATTTTTTAAAACAACTTTGTTCAAACGTAAATCTGCTTATTGGCCTGTCCAGTGTAGTATTTTTGTGTAAAATGACAAATAATGTTAAAGAAAATGTTTCTTTCTTTTTTTTTTTTTAACTTTATTAGAAAGTGTTTCTCTGAAGAATTCTGCAGAGATAATGGGCTGTGTGGTCAATGATAGCACAAGTTCATGATGTGCATATTCTTCTACATTATGACATAATTTAGCAGATGTGCAAATTTAAATTGTATGTGAATCCAAGGTTTACCATATCTTTGTACACAACAATTAGAACTAGCAGACATCTTTGAGATGCGTGTGTATGCTTACTGCAATATGATTGCAAGACTCACATAGACAAGCGCTTGATCAAAGCGAGTCTTCAGGTTTATCAATACTGCTGCCTCAGTAAACTCTCTGGAAAAAATAGAAGAAGAATGATTTATTTCATATCTAATAATCATTTTTACATTTGCATATGTATATTTATGCTGACATACTCCATTTGTGTCATGTCCTCAGCTCCATCCCCTTCCCTTTTCGCCCTGTAGCTGACAGTAGGCAGGCTTCTTATAGAATACATCTGTTTGAAAAATGCAACATATATGCAAACTGAGAACATTCAAAGAAATCTGAGAAGACATTTTCAACTCATGCAATTACATTAGAGAATATATCTGATGAATTAGGTCAAGTTGTCTTTTCTAGGGTCTGCTCTACAATAATGCAGAGATGATTATCACTGGTAAGCAAGGTAACCTGAGATCAGTTATAATCAGCCTTGTAAATCTCATCTGACATCCGATGTAGTTGCAGACTGCAGCTAAAACCTGATGAAGATAGGTGAGCTTGGCTGGGCCTTTTGTTAAGCCTCAAAGGATAACAGACTTGTTAAATCTGACAACCGCATCACTGTCTACCTGACAGCATTACTCAGTATTAAGCTTAGTGAAATTAAACCTGATAATTTATAATTCCTTCCTAATATAAACATTCAGATATATATTTAGCGAAATGTATAACAAATAGGGGTTGAACGATACATGTATCCGTACCGAACCGTCACGGTACGGACATCTCAGTTCGGTGCATGAGGCCTTACAACGAATACAGGTAATACCCGCAGTAATGTAACGCTGTTTGATAAGAAGAACAGCGAATGCCATGAGTTGCGCACTTGAAAACAAAGCCCACTAGATAGTAACTATGTGCTGATTCTGAATGCGTCTCATAGACTGACAAAGGAGTATTGTGAAATGAAGCTTTGTGCTCATGTATCCTACCTCTCTCATTCGGCACAAATCCAAATATTCCATAATATTTCCATATTTGCGATGTAACGTATCTGAATGCTAAACTATTATTTATTATGTAAATTATAGGCTTTGTACTTCAGTCACGTTCGAACGGTGACACAGAGCCAGCTGATGTTTGGTTCACTGTATTTTATTTTGATAAAGTACCAACTGTGCTTTCAAGTTAGCAATGCTGGAACTGATGTGTTGTGTGTGTGTGTGTGTGTGTGTCTGCTCCGGCGCGATCACTTCAACTGTTTCCTTATACCAGCAGAATCAGAAAGCAGAAAAATAAAGAAAACAAATAAGATGTCGCTTTCTGCCATTTGAGTTTCCTTTCTGTAAACAAATTAAGCGTGTCACAAAAATTAACTGAAACTCAGCATATATAAGCTACGTTACATGTCGCACTGTTTTTTTTCCCCCTTGTTTATTTGTAAACTAAATCAAATATATTTCAATAATTTATTCCTTGTATGTATATATGTAGGCTACTGCAGATTTTATATATATAACAATCAGGGATCGAAATTAACTTTTTCACTCACCAGCCAATTTGGCAACTAAATTTTTAAGTTACCAGGCATTCATATCTTCTACTAAACTTATGAAATCAGTATCAAGGAAATTAATCTTTGCAGAAGTTGCATATGAAGTGGCATTTAGATGTATTTACACGTTAATTCAGCTCAGAGGGACATGGAATGCTTTAACCTGCAGTTACAAATGCATAAATAATGTTTTGATATTTCAAACATAATGCTGAATACTGATATTTAAATTATTTACAATTTGAAAAGATACTTTAAATGAGAAATTAAAATCGCCAGCAGGTGGCAACAATTCACTGTTAATACGTGAGTCATTGCGATTGAACTGAATCATTTAAACGGTTGATTCATTCAGGAACGAAACACCGTCATGTTGCTCATATATATGACTATATGAATTGATATAAATATATAAATTTTCTGCCCCTTATCTTGAATTATGTGATCATTCTTAATGCATATTAATAGACTGAATCATGTAGTGAAAGAACGCAGTCTAAATGCGCATGTGCACTTAGTCTAACCAGACTTCATCAAGTTTTGTTTGTTTTTTTCAATATACTCAATAATGTCATGATGTCTCACGAGTTCAGTATTTGCGCTAAACCTGTGCAGATTTGGCTTGCATAAACTTCCCCAAGAAATTAATGAGTGAACATAATTTACCAAAAGTAACCCGCCAAATTGGCTAGTGATTTGACAGCGTTACCCGCCACAGCTGATTTTTACCCGTATTTGGCGGGTGTTAATTTCAAACCCTGATAACAATGTAATAATATTTAGTATTTTCACATCTAGGTGGAAAAAATTGTAATTTGTACTAGGCTACTGTCTGTTCAAAATAAATGAAAAGAAACCGAGCATAGTAGATTTGTTTTTTTCCTGTTGTACCGAAATCATATCGAACCATGACCCCCGAACCGAGGTACGTACTGAACCGTGACATCTGTGTACCGTTCCACCCCTAATAAAAAACCACAAGCAAAATCATGAATTTATTGAGAAGAAAAAAAAATTAAAGCATGATACAATTAGTGTCTCTAGGGCAGGAAAAATACACTGTATTTGTAAATTCCGTTCCCATTTGTTAAATAAATAAGTCAACAATTAATGTTAGCTTTATGTCTTAAAGTGATTTACCTTGTCATACCACTGTCCTTTTGGCTCCCCTTCACGATCTGGTACCCACTGCAGCTCTGTTTCTCCTGGTCTAAGACCAGCTACTGGTGGGGTAAGAAATTCCATCATTTTCTCATCTCGGTACATAGACCATTTAATGAGGTTCTGTACTGTGTCATGAGGCAAGACTCTTTCTGCAGCCCAATGGTCCTCTGCAGTTTGCCCCTCTCTGTCATTCTGAGCCCAGTGATCTTCTGGACCTGGACCTTTTCGCTGTGGTGGAACTACAGCATAACGGCCATCTGGTCCAATAACCACCTGCCCAGAGGATGTCAAATAGTTGGAGATCCCTGAAGGTAGTTGATAAGAGGCTTTCTTCAGGTCAGCATTCTTTAGAGCATCCATTAAATGTGGCGAAGTGGGGACTTCAAATCCTTGAGCAAGGACTGATCCATCAGGTAATCTGTATGTGGCCTGGCGGAGATTTTGATTTAGAAGTGCCTGTGATAAATTTGGACTTTTATTTCTTCGAGGATCTGCTGAAATAATAGATCCATCCGGTAACTGGTATGTAGCCTTGCGAACATTTTCATTCTGCAAGGCATTTGAAATGTTTGGACTCCTTGGTTTATACAAAGCTTGTGAAATAACAGATCCATCTGGAAGCCTATAAGAGACATTTTTCAAATCTTCATTTCTCAGTGCGGAGGAGAGAGTTGGGGTTGTAGGTTTATAACTTGCATCAGCACTTATTATGGAACCATCAGGTAACCTGTAGGTAGCATTGCGAATATCCCGATTCTGAAGTGCGCTTGACAAATTTGGAGACTTAGGTTGATAAGCTGGACCAGTTATAACTGAGCCATCAGGTAAACGATAACTGGCATTTCTCATTTGTTGGTTTTGAAGTGCCTGTGATAAATTTGGGGAAGTAGATGTGGGCTGCCCATAGTCCGTTGTTATTAATGTGCCGTCCGGCAATCTGTAAGTTGCATTTCGAATGTTTTGGTTCCGCAATGCACTGGCCAGATTTGGAGATGTTGGTTCCATTTGCTGATCAGTCATTATTATTGTTCCATCTGGAAGTCTATATGATGCCTTCCTAATGTGCTGATTCTGAAGTGCATGTGACAGGTTTGGTGAAGTTGACTGTTGTTGTCCTGCTGTTATAAGAGTTCCATCTGGAAGTCTATAAGTTGCATTCCTCAGATTTTGATTCTGCAAGGCACTGGACAGGTTTGGAGAAGAAGGTTGCTGTAAATGAGAGTCTGGATATATTATCGATCCATCTGGAAGTCTATAAGAGGCATTTCTTATGTTTTGGTTCTGCAAAGCATTTGAGAGGTTTGGTGAGAAAGATTGTTGCTGTCGTGGGTCTACTATGGACCCAGCAGGAAGTCTATATGAAGCATTCTGTAGCTGAGAATTTCCAATTGCATCTGCAAGCATTGGAGAAGACTGTACATTTGCTACCTGATTACCATATACTAATGACCCATCAGGCAAGCGGTAAGTGGCACCACGGAGTTGGGGGTTGTGCAATGCATCAGACAGAAAAGGAGATTTCCTAGGATCCTGCCTATAACCTGGCACAGTTGTATAAGGGGAGACCATTCCCTGGACAGGTGCTCGGTATGATGCTTTACGAACATTTTGGTTCTGCAAAGCCGTTGAAAGAACTGGAGATCCCCTTGGACCATAACCAGGGGGAACACGGGATCCCCTGCGACGTAAATGTGTTCGGTAAGAAGCATTGCGGACATTTGAATTTTGAAGAGCATTGGAAAGAAGGGGGCCAGCACCTGGCTCTTCAATGTAATCATAGCCTGTCTCTACCTGAGCATAGGGTGAATGTGGCCTTTGAAGAGATGATCGGTATGAAGCATGGCGAAGCTGTGGATTGTGAATTGCACTGGAGAGCAAAGGTGATGCTGGCTGACCTGGAACTTGTTCAAATGCTTCCATTTGAGGAACATACGGGGAAGAAATAGGTGGTTGTTCAGGGATCTCACCAAACTGAGCCACTTCAGGAACATAAGGTGAACCTGGTCTTTGCATGGGCGAAATATAAGAAGCTTCTCGGAGCTGAGCATTTTGTAAGGCATTTGACAAAAGTGGAGACGCCATCTGTTCTGTATGCTGATCCAGTACAAACATTTCAGGATTATATGGTGAGGGTACTGGTTGCAATTGGGAGACATGCACAGCATTGCTTAGATTAGGGGTTTGCAGGGCAAGGGAGGGAACTGGTAAAGGTAGTTGACCAGGAACCTGTGGAACATTAATAATCCCAGGAGCATAAGGCGACATGGGCTGTTGGAAGGGTGAAATATAGGATGCATTACTGACACTTTGGTTTTGGAGGGCACTTGTAAGCATTGGTGACTGAGGAACACCACTAAACTGACCAAATTCTCCAGGGATAGGCTCTGCGCCGACAGGCAAATGAGATGCAAATGAAGATTCATACATCGGAGGACCAGAAAGCACAGAAGTAGGCAGAGCCCTAGGGGAAGTGGGACGCATAGGTAATGGGGAGCCATGTTTAATAGATGGATGAGGAGAGCCTGGTCTGGAGAGATGTCTAACGGAAGGCTGAGGTGATGGAGGGGGCATGTGTTTTTGAGAAAGTTGGGGTGAAGGGGGCATCATGCCAGGTGCACGCCTCAGTGACTGTCTGGCCATGAGTGGACGGCCACGACCAATGGGTCTCTGTGGGTTTCTCATTGGACCAGGTGTTCCTGGAAGATTGAAACGACTTTGTTCCCTTATTCCCATCCCAGTGTGTTGACCTGAGAGTTGTGGGGAGGCTGTGAAGTCCTGTGGCATCAGGGACCTGTTACTACGTATGGATGGTCTAAATGGCCGTACATTTTGTGTTGGAGTTCCAGAATGACCCCCTCTGCCAGGATATGGTTTCACAGCTCCCATGGGGATGTTTGGACGGCCCCTTCCTCGTAGTCGACCTCCAGGGGACCCAAAAGGTGGAGAATCCTTCATAAGGCGAGTGGACCTGCGGGAAAGGGTAGGAGAGGGGGATCTACGTTGCAGTGGTGGTTGTTGGGAGTCTGGTTCTACAGTAAAACTTCTTCGAGAGGGAGTAGGTGATACTCTTTGAGGCATTAATGGAGACTGTGGTCTGTGAAGATCCCTCTGCTGAACATTGGCCATGGCTCGCATACCCATCTGAGGAGAAGATGGAGGACTCATTCGCCTAAGTGGAGATGGGGAGGCTTGAAATTTCTTGGCACCAAATGGACGATGTACTTGTGAGGGCGAGGAGGGTGGACTGGGTCTCCTAATTGAGGCACGAGGAGACTGTGGTGGGCTCCTCCTCCGAATAGATGCACGAGGTGAAGCTGGAGGACTAGTATAGAGAGAGGGAGCTCGTGAGGGCATACGGCCAGGCACTGGCTGAGGAGACGGTGGTGCCTCTCTAAAGGATGCCTGAGGCTGCAAGCGTCTAGGGACTGTTGGTGAAGCAGGTGGACCTTCTCTAAATGGAACCTGAGGCTGCAAACGTCTAGGGACTGTTGGTGAAGCGGGTGGATATTCTCTAAATGAACGTCTAGAAAGTGTTGGAGAAACAGGTGGGCTCATTTTGCGTCCAATTGGAGATGGAGGGTGTTGAACATGACTTATTGGAGAGGACATACCTCTGGCTAGTCTTGGGGATGGAGGTGCTCCCATGCCTCCAATGCCACGCAGAGAGGGTTGTGGGGATGGGCTTCTTCTCATAGGGAGTGGAGCAGCAGGATG